>VZRS01014571.1:158851-385356 GCA_013398055.1 Ifrita kowaldi | reverse complement strand
TTTTTTTTTTTTTTTTTATGGGACTTTGGTGAAATCATTATGTTTTTCTATCTCAGTGGAATCTTGCCTGTCTCTCTGGGAAAAGAGCAAGGTGGGATGACTGGATTCATTCCTATTTCAAGGCAATAAATAGTATTCAAGGTGTAATACATAAGTGGCAAATCTGACTGTCCTGAACATTCATGTAAATGCAGCGATGCACTTGAACCCTCTTTACCAGGCAGTAAAGAAGGCATTTTTATGATACCTTTTATGGGGCTGAGGAGATGAATGAGCAATCATAGTGTGAGGTGACGAGCCCTCCTGAAATTCTCTAACAAGTGTTTAATCTTTATTCCCTGGAGGGATGGCTTTGGTAGCTGGAAAAGTGAGAACAATAGAGAACTGAGGCCAGTTTTGGAGGAAATGGGTCACAGTAATTCGTAACTCAAAAATAACTCATATTGGTCGGTATCCACCTTCCCAGGCTCCAGTTTTGCCACCTCCCTGCAGGTGCAGCAGCTTTGCTGTGGGCTGTGATGTGCTGCTTGTGCAGCACTGACCAACCTCTAACCCACGGTGGAATCAGGCTGTGGTTTTCTAATTGGCTTCCAGAAAATCAAGAGAAAAAATTACAAAAGTCTTGTAGTCTCGTAGAGGACTACATGTTTCCATGTGTTTGAGCCTCCTGGATGCAGAATCCCCATCAGTCCTCAGCTGGGTCGAGGCTCTGAAGTTCTGGCTGCAGCCAGAGAGGTGCGACAGAGGCGGCAGCACCCGGTGGTGACCCTTACAGGTGCCTGGAGCTCTCAGGATGCTGTTATCCCTGGAAAGGTGCACTGGGATGCCTCTCCCCGCATCCATGCTCCGGTGTCCGTCTGTCCTGGTGGCTGTACTGCCTCACCCAGCCAGCTGGGCCGCAGCTCAGCCCAGCTTTCCTATGCTGTGATCACACCTCCTGATGGCACTGCAGACATGCTTTTAGAAATCCCGAACAATTCCCTCCTTAGACCCATATTTCAAGCTCTTATTTAATATTGCCTCCTTTTCAGAGGTTCTGAGAAAGGTGGCAGTGCTTTGTTGAGATTGGGTTGTTGTTTTGGGGCAGGCAGAGCGATGGCATTTTATTTTCATTTCAACAGCACACACATTAGGATTTTGAAAGGTAGTAATATTCCCTGGAAACAGAAGAGGGCAGCTGTTTTTTGAGAAATGAAGAGTGCATTGACTATTTTTGAGAATGAAATAGCAGTCACTCAGATCTAGACGAGAGGGCTTTTTTTTTTTTCCATGAATGAATAAAAATAGCACAGTATTTCAGGGCCTGTGCTGGTGTAATTAGTGTGTGAAATAGCTGCACCCCCATCACCTTCCACAGAGTCCCTGGGTTTTGTCTGGCAAAATTAGATTCCTTGCTATTTTATTGCAATGTAATTAAAAAGTAACCAAGGGAATACAGAACTCAGTCTTCAGAGATGTTCAGCTTCAGACAGAGTAAAAAGCATCTTCAGCTCGCTGGATTAAGAGTCAATTTCTTTATTTACTGCCCATGGGAAAAAAAAATTGCTGTCAGCTGTGTGTATGTATGGAAAAATCTGGAAAAATTAGGTTTAGTAGACGTTTTTCAATCCCCCAAATGCATGGGGCTTTTTAATAGAAAAAGTTTGTATTAAACAACAAATGCACAAATTCCAAACCAAAACATCCTCCTGAAGTGAAATCTTTCTTTGTAATTTCCCTAAGAAAGGCATCTTAATTTTTCAAACTTCCATTTCCAATGTCAACAATTACACAGGTTTGACAGGAGATTGCAGGGAGGTTAAGTCCATCCAAATCCTTATTTCCTGGCAAATATTTGGCTGAAGACCATGGAGCTGCTCTAGTGTGCAGCCCTGAGCCCTAATTTCAGCCCCAGCCTGCCTCGCCCTCTCAGCCTGTACACCTGTTTTTCAGTGTGTGCAAAGAGCACACAGGCAGTGCAGCCTTGTAGCACAGGGTGGCCAGGTTTTCCGTAGGAAATTTCCCATACCTGATTTTCCACACTGTGCCTGTTCCCCGTGCAAAACCCACAGTCCCCTCTCCCCAGGTCCCCACGGCCGGGGCTGTGGCTGGATCCAGAGTCAGGAAGTTGAGTCTGTTTTTAAAGCCAAAATAATTGTCCTGAATCCCATGGAAACACATGTCCTGGATGTGTTTGCCCCCAATCTGTCATGTGTTTCCTGGATGCCACATCCTGGACGTGGCTCTTAATGAGGGGGCCGGTTAATCCCCGTTCGTGTGGGACTCGTACTTCCCAGTGCCTTCGTTGGTCCACTTGGTAGGTAATTTGGAAAACTCAACAGTGACTTCTTCCAGCACCTTCCCAGTGCCACTGTGTCCTTCCAGCTCTGAAAACAAATGGGAATTTTTGTATTTGGCTGCACCAAGGAGCCTGTGAAAAACAAATTGCCTTTTTTTTTTTTATTTTATAGCTCCAAGGTAGAAATAATTAGAGACCCTCTGTAATGAAACATTACTGACTGAAAGGCTAGCCCAAAAAGACTGTTCTTCTGATGCAGGAAATAATGAGGGCCCTAAACTTTTAATCAGAAGCTCAAATTTTATTTGCAGCTCCTGACAAGGATAGCATTCCTTAGTAACGCTCCTGACAGTTCCAAACTCCTGAAATTAATATGAGAGCAATGAGGATTTAATGGAAGCGCTAATTACAGATGCTGGAATTATTCTGCCTCAATTCAAAACCTCTGATGTGGAGAAACTCTTAGCACGGTTGGGCTGTCATCTAATTTCTATGAAGCTTTGCTGTGAAAGGTGACCCTGTCTTTACACACCTTCCTTCTGCTCAGTGTGGGCATCCTTCCCTCACGCTGACTTCCACAACTTGCAAAGAACTAAGATGCAAGCAATTAATTCTTCCTGCTCTGGAGATGATACTACTCTTGTGTGCTCTTCCCTCTATTTCCCCTCTCATGATTAGTCATAATGTCCTAGTAGACTCACATCCAGGCTTTTTCCAGAAGAGCTGACTGGTTATGCAGGTGGATTAAACACACTTGGCTGTGGCAGTTTGTACCTGGAGTGCCGCCTCTGCAGCAGGAGCAGCTGAACGTGGAACAGCTCCTGCTTCCCTGTGCTTCATGGTCTCGTTTATTAGACAAACTGGTGCCAACGAATCGGTGCCACTTCACATGGTTACTCAGGGACTGGTGGGGCATGGATGGAGATGGAGACCAGGCAGAATCTGAGTGAGAGAGAACGATCCAAGGGGTGGAGCCACCTCAGTCTCTAACCCTGAGTGTGCATCCTAAAAAGCACAGATCTTTGGAAACTATTTGACATTACCAGTAGACCTACTCATGCCTTGCTCCACAGCCGGTTTTCACCCCAGGCTTCCTCCAAATCTCACAGAGGTGCACGGAGACCCTACCAGGTCCTTGGGGCCGGGGGGCTGTGGGAGGTGGTCCCTGGACAGTGAGTCCTTGGCAGGCTGGGCTGGTGGGCTGCACCCTTAGCAACCACCTGGCTCTTTGGAGCCTTCATGGTGATGCCAGGAGATTGCTGCTGGCCTGACAAGGTGCTCTGGATGCCCCGAAGGACGCTGTCATCATCCTTCCAAAGGTTTTGTTGCAGTTTTGGAGACCGACTATATGGCAGCAAGCCCACACTGCCCTCCTTGCATATCCTGAAAATGCTCTCTGGATGTTTAGCATTCAGAGCAAGAATTAAAATTGAAGGCTTTAAAGGGAGAGGTTCAATTTCCAAGATCAGAGGAAGTCACAGACTGAGGGACTGGAGAGGGACCTTCCCCAAAACATGAACGTCTTTTGATCTATGCAACTTTTTCCTTGTCTCTCTCAGAGCCAGCTGTGAAACCTGAATCTTGATATTAGTTCCAACTGTTGAATGGCATTAGATGATTCATCTCTGCTATTAACACAAAAAAGTAATACCATTTTCTGCTTTGCACATAATGCCTTTTGAGAAATAGATGAAGACATAAGGGACACCGAAGAATTATTTAATCTAAGCTTTTTTCCTTTAGCCCTGGATTTTGTCACTCTGTTGAATGATTACACTCCAGTTCCTGCCCTTCCCCAGTTCCTCTGGAGACAGTGACAAAGGCAGGAGCCATCTCATCCTGCTTCAGTGCCCCCCTCCTAAGGGAGGAGTGTGCATCTTTTATCAAAAAGTAATAAATGTTCTTTGGTATAACAGAGTGAAAAGAAGGAGGGGAAAATCACCAAGCTGGTTTCAATATGCTCTGTTAATAAGCCAGAGCCACTGTCATAAAAATGCCAGCACCAGCATTGAAAATTGAAGTACAATCTCAACGATTCAGCTGAGAAATCTAATTTGGCCGAAGAGGGGGCTTGGAGATTTCCCACCCTCTCTGGTCAATATGGAGTCATGTGCATAAATACAAATATTCCTGGGAAACTTTGCAATGAATCATATGCTCTGTAGCAAGACAGAGAAGTTTTTATTGTGGTAATTCTTGGCATGCAATGTGGATTTTGCAGCTGAAAGACAATGGGCAATTTTATGGATTTTTGAGCTCTTATTTATTTGTGAGGACCTTGATAGAATGGAATTTGAACACCCCATCCCTCTTCCCCCCGCTATTAAAATAGGGAGCAATAAATTAAAGATTAATTGATAGAAGTGAAAGTGACAGTCAGGAGAAATCTTATGGCATTGAATTTTGGGGAAGGATATTTGTAAACCAAATACTTAGTTCCAAATGTCACTGTAAAATAATGTTCTCTCTAAATTTCCCTGAAATCATGGACCATGTGCTGACTTTTGGATACTGGGTGTTGAAGCATTAGTTAGCACTATCAGAGGGCTGACCTCAGCTCACACTAAACCTACTAAAAGTAAAGAATTTTTTAATCAAAATTTTGTGCTAGAAAAAGAGAATTTTGAGTGCTGTGGGTGGGGAGAGAATGACATTTTACACAAGCTTCTTAAAAGCTCCAGTTTTCCATATAACTAAGTGGTGGGTGGCCACCTAACATCCATATTTGTGTTTACTGGGGTTTTTAGGTGCTGTCATAACTATGGTAAATTATACAGAAAGAAATGAGTCAACTTCTCAGGGCTGGAAACAGAAAATCCTTTCTTCTTTAGTTCCCTTCTTGCTGCTGTTAAAGGTTTATCAAGAGGAAGCTGCATTTTTCTCAGCACATTATTATTGTGATTGTTTCCCTGGCATTGACAGCAACCCCAGCACTTTCTCATTATGTGGTAGATGTGCAAGAGCCTGCTCTGTCTCCAATTAAAATCAATAACTATCTTCCTTAATTAGCATTCAAATTACGATCAGTCTTTTAACATTACTATCAATTAGGCACAGCGCAGCCGTGCCCTGTTGTTTGTCTGAATTCTTCCAAGTGAGCCAGGTCCACAGAGGCTGGGTGGGATCGTGGGCAGGAGCCAGACCCCAGGGATTTGGGTTGAATCCCCTGATGGTCATGGGCTCTCCGAATGCTGGAGGAGGAGGAGGAGGAGGAGGTGGGGGGGGGGAAGGTTCTGCCAAAACAATGGACACAGCACATCTGGTTTAATTGCCCTGTTCCAATCAAATGAATAACTTGAAAGTGTCAGAAATGTGATTACATCCACAGAAAAGGGAGCCTTTCCTCCTTTTTTGTCCGTGCTGGATGCTGAGGGCTGGAGCAACCTTGGCATGCAGTGAACTTTCTCCAAGAGCTGGGCTGGGGCCCAGAAATTAAGACTTGGAGGTTTCTAAGGCCAATTACAGCACATGGGAGCAAAGGATAACTGGCTGGGAAGCTGCAGGTTGGAAAGCCAGGGCATAATAATGCTGGATTTACTCTGCTCCAAGGGCTGTATATCAAAGAACTGAAGTAGATGTTGAGGAGGCACCAAGGGAGCTTGAAATGATTGATGTGTCATCATGACTCCTCCAAAGCACCTGCCAAGGGGGACCTGGGACGGTGCAATGCAGGTTCCAGGGACTGAAGCCTGTGTTTGCTGTGCAAGATTGTTTCTTCAGATTGGGATCAGAGTATTTGCAGTGCTTCAGTCAAAAAAAGGAAAAAAAAAAAAAAGAAAAAAGAAAAAAGGAAAGAACGAAAGCGTTTTGATGAAGTTGAAGCACAGAACAAACCTGGCTCCCTGATGACTCTACCAAGGTTTGCTGAAAATTAGCTGCTCAGCACATGGTGGTATTTGCTAGCAAAACAGACTGAATAATCTAAACCAAAGCACATGGGGCTGTTATAAACCTCCGATGCCTTAAATCAGAAAATTGCTTAGCACTGGCAATTTACTGTAACATCCCTCCTCAATCTAATAGAGATTATCCTCTGGAAAGGCCTGTTTTCTACTCTGAAAACTCAGTCTGCCACCTATTTTCCTCTGTCCCCAAAGCTTATATTACATTTGCACTACTTAAACTCCTGACTGTGTTTTATACTACTGTGTTTCACAACCACGTGGTACATTTGAATTAATTCTGCATGTGGGAAAGAGAGGCAGACAGAAACCTGTTCATTGGAAGCGAGGAATATTTCCCCTTGGAGCTCTATACTTCACCTCTTCTCTCCATTTGCCTTATCTGAGTTGATAGAAGACCCTCTTGGCAAGGATAGCAGTTGTCCATGTAGAAAAGTGACCCTTTAATTTATATTTTTCGCTTTCTTGGATCCAGTGAGCATCTGGAAGGAGGAGTGCAGCTAGTGCTACTCTGCCAGAGGGTTTTCAAGGGCTGCCAGCAGCTGGTCCATGTAGGTAAGGCAGGCTGCTCCAGACCAGAATGAACCCATTACCATTAATTAAAGGACAGAAGTATCTGACTGTGATGGAGCTTGCCTCTGCTCCTTCTGGAGAGGAATCTCAGTCTCATTTATTAACCCGTTTGCTGCACATTGAAGGACACGCTTCCAGCACAGTCCAGTGTGACCACAGCAGTAAATATGGACAGAACCAGGACTTTTCCTGCAGGACAGAGGATGTGAGCTGCCCCAAAACACAAGCATGGTACTCCAGTGTTCAAGGCCACGTTGAGCAGGGCCCCGAGGAGCCTGATTTAGTGGGTGGCACGGTTGAGGGATTGTAACTAAATGATCTTTAAGGTCCCTTCTAACCCTCACCATTCTGTGATTCCTGTGGCCACTTAGCCAGGACTGCCTGTCAAAGCAGGAGAAGGGGATTGAGGGGCAGGAAGGGGAACAACAACTTCCCTCCTTCCATCTCTGCTGTCTTCTTTATTCATTTACATCTCACAACCGGATTTAATTTATCTAGATGTGCCAGCTCAATGAAACTTCAGTTTCTTCTCTTAACTGCTGTGATAATCTCACCTCTGCTGCCTTCTGAAAATAGAAAAAGCCATGCAGATAAAATGGCCCATTTCAATGAGTATCTTTGAGATTTTTCAGCTTTCTTTTCTTCACATCACAGAAAACTTCAAACTTCACCTCAGCACCCGAGGCTCTGATTTCAATTTACATTAATTTCAGACAGCACAAAGTGATTCCCTAATAGCTGAGTGCACTGTTAATGCCTCTCTTTTTTGAGGTAAAGAATGAAGAAAAGGGTCTAAAAGAAATTAATATATTGTTCATAATAAAAATTTGCAATGAAGCAAAACCCTTAATGTCCCTATGAAAGTTCTTGCAATAAAATATATACAGTTCCCTGTTTGGCTCTTAACTCTTATTTCACACTTTTTATTTGCTGAGCTTTTCAATTTTCTGAGCAAGAAGGGAAAAATGAACTCTTGGTGCTCAGTTCATGGGAGCCATCTCATCAAAGAGAAGAGAGTTTCCTCCCTAACCCTGAGTAACTCACCTGCCTTCCACAGTTAAGGTGGGGGATGAGGGGAAACCCTCACTCTGTGTGGGGTTTTCCAGTTACATCACAAGGTCTGATGGGGAGTCTCCAGAGGAGAACTTCAAAGACTGGTCACTTAAAAACCCAAAATTGTGATACATATTCTGACAGAAAGGTCGTAACTCTTTCTTTAGCTTGGGAAACTGAAAAATGGCTTTATTTAACAGCAGTGTACTTATCCCCCTTGGAATGCGAATGAAGATTAATCCTCGGTCACGCTGGGAAAGACTTTGCTTTGAAATGGCTGTTATAGTGATTTTAAATTAACATGTACAGCACACAGAGTGAATTCTTTTCCTCTGTGTCCATTCTGGACACTTTTTACTGCAATTTAATTGACTGCCAATTAATGTAAGGCAGTCAGACATTTTTAAGGCCAGGGTAGACATTTTTCCACATTAATCTGCAAGCTGGTTGATAATTAATCTGAGACATCTATCCTCCCCAACCCCAGAGATAGGTAAAACTATCAGATACCAGACACTTGTTACTAGAACCATAATTATATCTTCATTTATAACAGCTGAGGAACAATGTTTAATTAGTTACATGATATTATTTGTGGACAACTGACTTCCATACAGACGACTTGAGTGCCTCGAGTTATATATTTAGGTTTGAAAATCATCTCAGGAAATCATTTGCTCCTTTGTGCCTATCTTCTGACCTCCTACTTAACGCCAGCAAAAGGGAATGAAAAAATGCTTTATCAAAGGTAAGATATATTCTTTCCAATAATGAGTTTGCGGATTTTTTTTCAGTCAAGGAAATCTCAGGAAATTAAGCAAAATATTTCTCTCCAAATATTTATTCAGCCTGAAGTTATTTGTGACTCTCTTTGGAAAAAATGCAAGCGTTGTGAGAAGAGCAAGGCTTCTACAAAGCATGCTGCTGTTCTTGCCTGCACCTGCTTCATCTGCCATCCCTTGAATTTGGATGAATTTGGATGAAGGCAATGTACAGGTGCTTTTGCATTTACCTGACATTTTCCATTCCCTCTGTACACAGAAGCAGGATAACCTCAGGCTCACTACGAGCACAGGATCTGTTTGGTACTTTCACTCTTTTCTTCCCTGGACTTGCAGAGACACCCCAGCACCCACAGAAAGAGCATTACCTCCCTGTACAAGGGTCTTGCCCCTTCTTACAGCCCAGCCCTTGTGAGGAGCTGTGCTGTGCATGGTGGAAGGCACAGGGGAGCGAGCAGCTCACAGAAACGCCAAACCCACTCATTCCATGTCTTATCTCATTTCGAGTGAGCACAACCACCTCCTTACAGCTGCCTGCTGATGAAAACCCTCCACTCTGCTGGCTAATAACTGTGGTTGAGCCAAGCTAGTCCTTGAGAGAGATGAAAAGGAGCTGGCAGAGCCTCCAGCTTTCTGCTGGTACCCACCCACCTCCCAGAGTGCCGGTGACTCATGCTTAGATCTCCAATGACAGACGTGTTGCCCAGTGCTGTTGTGACAGATGCTGCCAAAACTTTGGGGCCAATTTTCTTTGCCAAATCGAGGCAAAATATTTCAGTAAGTGAGACCAAGTGGACTGTTCTGCTCCCAAGGCCCTCGTTGAACTCACTGCCTCAGGACTTGCACCAACACTTCAATGACGAGTTCTGCTGGGCCCACGAAGCCCCCAAGCCTCAGACAATGTCTCAAAGTCAGGGTGCTGCAGGCAAGCTCGGAGGGATCTGGTGAGCACAGGCTGGACTAGGCTGGTCCATCTTCCTGAGCCTGTCATACCAAATGTGTACTGGTCATACTGGGGGCAGTGCAGCCTCTGGAGCCGAAGCTGCAATACAGGCAACACTCACGGACAGGCCCACCCCCAGTTAAGAACAATAAAACAACTGTCACCTTCACTTGCAGAGATGAGTTTCAGCTTTGTGATTTCCCCCCACACCCCATCAAAGTCCCTTCAATTGTGTAGGCATCCCTGTGGGCTAAGGACTTGAAACTTCTGCCAGGAAAGTTGGAGGAAAGCACCTGCACAAACATTGAAATGTTCTTAATCAAAGTCAGTAAGTGCCAGAGCAAAATGAATTGAACTTTAGGGTGAAAAATGGCTTTTCTTTTTAAGAAAGGTGGATATTTTCTATTGATTTTTTTTCTTTACTTAGGATTTTGCAGCAAATCCATAAAGCAACTTTCACTGCAATGTTCTTGGAAATAAATGGTCCACATATTGTACACATTCATTTACACCCAGCAGATCTATCTAAAAAGAATAGGAACTGATTGAGTTAGCTTTCTGTAAATGAAAAGGGGCTTGGCTGTACCAGTCTTTTTGCAAAGTAATTTATCTGCTTGAAAGTTGGATCATCAGCTGTACTTAAACCTCATTTTGCTTTCAAGATGCTTGTTTAGTGCTTCCAGTCTAGGCTTTTTCTAAACCATCACGAGCTCAATTTTAGCTTAAGTTTGCACAAACTTCAATGAATTAGATCATGACTAGGGATGAGCCTTGCTGCTAGTCCAGTCTAACCACTACGTGGCCTGTGGCAGCAGATGGTGGGATAACCAAGGCAGCTCCTGGGAAACAGCCCTTGGTAAACGAGTAACACCAACATGGATCATAAACTGTGAGGAATTCTGCTTTTTTTAGAAGGGATGCTTATTAAATATTCAATTCTGCTTCCTGAACCTACAGCTTTCCACATCCTGTTGTCCTTTTTGTTTCCTGTCTGGACAGCTACACGCACTATGCAAAGAGGCAGAATAGCTCTTGGACTTTGAAAACTCCTCTCTTTTTCCTGTTTTATTCTTTCAGAGGTGCAGCATCCCCAAATCTTTCACTGCCAGTAATCATCTGTGTCTCCTTGGAGAGTTTTTTCCTCCACCACCACCACCACCACCACCATCACCGGTCTTGGATATTAGCTATCCTACTGCCCACTTGCTTCACTTTGATATCAACCCTCTCAGACAGAGGTTAATCCTGAGGAAAAAGCCTCCCACAGGATCGTCTCTCCTTTCCGCCCACTCACATGAATCAGCGAGCAGTTCCGTGAGCGGGATGGGGAGGGAGCAGGTCCGTGCTCAGGGCACATCCCCAGGCCCATGTACCAGGGGAGCTGAGAGCTCAGCACTCCAGAGATGCTTTGATGTCCGGAGAGCAGCAGCTCCTTGTTTTCTCTCGCATTAGTTCCGGCTGGCTCGGAGGATGTGGCATCTGCTTCCCCCGGCTCTAGGCAGAGCTGCCCCGGCTCCGGGGATGTGGCATCTGCTCCCCCGGCTCTAGGCAGAGCTGCCCCGTCTCCAGGGGATGTGGCATCTGCTCCCCCGGCTCTAGGCAGAGCTGCCCCGGCTCCGGGGATGTGGCATCTGCTCCCCCGGCTCTAGGCAGAGCTGCCCCGTCTCCAGGGGATGCGGCATCTGCTCCCCCCGCCTTTAGGCAGAGCTGACTCAGAGCTGCAAAGCCCAGCGAGGTCCCTGGGCTGTAACACCGGAGGAAGATCGGGGCACCCCAAGGTACCCCAAAGGTGCAGCAGTTTGCAGGCCCTGCTCAGGCCACAGTCACACCAGCAGAGAGTGCTGGGGACATCTGTGTCACCCACCCCAGCAAGGAGCTGAGGTGGTGCTGCTCAAAGTTTTGAGGGCGCACACATCATTTTGTGAATGAGGAAGCAGGAAAAAGAAGCCGATAGAACATCCTGAGCCCCCGCTGCTTACAGCAGTCCTTTGAGTGAAGTGGATTCAATCCACGACACCCATGGATCAAGATGAACAAAACCAAACAAGCAGCTGCTTTGATAATATTCCCTTACCTGCAGAAAGGGCTGCAAGGTGCAGGAGAGCTCCCAGCCCACATCAGCCGTGTTAGGTCCAAGGGCTCCCCCCAGGGCTGCTGCATTCTGGCTGAGGTCTGGAAGAGATGCTGACCACAGACCCTGCTGTGTGTGCTGCCAGGCCCTGACAGCATTTTACCTGATTTGCAGCCCTGGGGGAGGAAAAGCATTCAGAAATCAATATAAGTGGATTTTAAATTAAGTACTAAATTATCTCACCTTCAGTCACAATGGATTTACTCCAGAATGATTCCTACAAAAAATTTGCTGTTTTTCCATTCCATAGAGTACAGCACACAGTGTATCCTCCCCCCCAAACAAAGGAAACAGTAATAATTCCCTCTTCCTCCCTAAATCTATGTAGAGACATCCAGATTTACCTCACAGCGAGTCACTGGTGAAAATATCACGATGTATCGTTATTTGGGGAATAAACCCCTCTGCATTACTGTTGCATGAGGCATAGATACAACAATGATATCATACATAACTCTGGTGAGTTTATAAATATATGAATAGGAAATGACCTGCAAGTTGTTTTTCCTCTTGGCTGTGAGACCAGGTGCCAGTAGCTCTGATCAGTGTACACTTATATATTAGTGCAGTGCAAGGGAATCTTTTTTTATGCTAGGAAACACCTGTGATGGAAAAACAGCAATATAAATACTTCATCATTTCAGCCACAGCTGCTCTGTGGCTCTTGTGCTGAATTCTAAGAGATAGTAAAACCCATAATCATTTCCCTCTTCTGCAGTTTGTAGCCAAAACATAATTACAGTAAAACACCAAGCCTTGCAAAATGCAAGAGGTGAAATCGTGACCCCCACGTTTAGATGTTTTCAGCCTTGTCTGCCATGTGTGCCTTGCCTCCTGCTCCCAGGGCTGCTCCTCAGGTACCTGCCCCACACCTGGCAGCAGGAAGTGAGCTTCCCCTGATGCTCTTTGTGGTGCTGTGCTGTGGCTGCTGGAGGAAAAGGTCTTCTGACAACACATCAGGAAAGATGAACCTTTTAGTAAAATTTTGTAGCTTTAGCCTGTTGGTTTGACTCCATCAGCAACTGCTGAAGGCTCTAGATAAGGATGTCCCAGCCAGCCTGGTGGCTGGTCAAGCACTCCAGAGGTGCTCCTTGTGATGCCAAATCTGCCTGCTAATGAATGGGTCACAACCTGTCTGTCAGTGCCCTTTTGTTAGCTGTTTTTGGCTGTATCCAATTGCTGTGAGGAGGTTATGGTTCTGGGGGTGATGTGTGGATGGACTGGCAGCTCTAGGAAGAGGGAGGAGCCTTGTCCCTGCGTGTCACCAAAGATTTTTGTGAACATAGGGGAACTGTAGGTGCATGGAAATGCTACTAGATGGCCACATTGTCCTAGAGAAAGTGTCTGTGACATTGGGGGAAGCACCCCACTGTTGGCCTCTTTCACTCCATCTGCACATGGGTCGGGATGGTGTGAACAGACTCACATTTGCAATTGCAGGAGGATTATAAGCTCTTTCTAAATTCTATCTGTGAACTGGGCTCTCTGGTCAGTACTGGGAGGCTCTGGCATCAGCAAACATGTTGTGGTGAATACTGGACTTTTTGTGGGAAGTCACTGGCCCCAGCCCAGCTTGGCCTGGGTCAGATGCTCATCCCTTAACCTCTCTTTCTTGCACTCTCTTTGCCTTTCATGTGGCAAATAGCTCCCACCAGTGAATATCAGGATTTTTTGCTCTTGAACAGTTATAGACATGTTAATTCTTCCTTAAAGAGACTTAAAAAGAATCAAACTCCATACCCTGGTGCACACATTGTATTTGGTAATTAAAAGCTCTTATCGCACCAAGTTTTGGTTTAAATATAGTTCACAATTCCCCCTGGACTACAGAAAGAAAAAGTGACTCTAAAGCAATGTGTGATAGAACAGCCTGTGAAATTCGGATCCCTTCTGAAAGCTGGGTGGGGAGACCTTGCCCAAGGAGAGTTGGAGGGGGAAATCTGGACAGACAAAGTCAGAGAGAGAAAGGGAAGAAGACCAGAAGACTGACAGCAATGAAATATTCACCACTTTCTAAATGAATACCTGAACTTATTTAACATCCCAGCTGGATGGGAGTGGAAAGATATCCCTAGGGAGGAGAAGTGTTGAAGGGCAAAAGGAACAGATGATGAAGTTTCACTCTGGCTTGGACCAACCCACTCTGAAGGGTGCAGAAAGGCTGGCAGTGCCACCAGGGTGTGGCCCTGTCCCTCTGGGCTTTCTGGTGTTTCTGGAGCTCTTTGCTGTTAGGACCACTAATGTACCTGGTTATTATCTTTAGCTCAAAAAAAGGAAATTTGGTCTGCTGAACGTGGGAATGAGGGTGGGTTTTACTACAAGAGAAACCTGCCTCACACCTTGCTCTCCACAGCCCAGGGCATCCTCTGAGGGTTCTCTGAGTGGTCTCTTGCCCAATGACTGAAAAATATCAGCATTTCTTTGGAGTGTCCCTAATGCTCTGGTGAGAAGCCCAATGCAAGAAGGTAACCAAAGAATACAAATGGGTGTTTATTACTTCACTTTTCTATTCATTCAGCTTGACAGTGCACTAAGAGGAAGGTCACCCCCTGTGCTGGTGGTGTCAGGGGGATGCATATGAGGAAGGAGCACAGGTCCAGCCCCGACATGGATCCCCCTCCTCCCGGGCATGCTGCTCGAGCCTGTGACACACTGCAGCATCCCCGAGTTGCACACACATCTGTTCCAGCACCAGTTAGTCATGTGATGCTTGAAACATCAAATATTCTTTCCCTGCTTATCAACACTGCAATTATGGCCTGTCAGGCTTTTATGCTCTACTCAAAATAAACACCCAAATGTTCGCGTTAACCCTTCAGCTCCCTGGAACTGTGGAGTTGCACAGCAGTTTGTGGGGTGAGCAGGGACCACAGGGCTCCTGTTGTGGGGTAAAAATGGGGGAGAAGGGCAATGACTTGTACAGGGCCAGTGGTGCCAAGCCAGGCTTAGAATTGAAGCTGTAGACTGTTTGCTCAAAGGCTTTCATAATATTTCACCTTTTTTGCCATGTGGTGTTATGAATACACTGCAGCTACCTTGGCTGTGGAGAAGTTTTGAAGCATCCTGGGAAGAATTGATGATAATTTTTTTAGAATCCCTTTTTCTCCTGAGACATGTTTTTTTTCTGTGTGACTGAAATTTAGAGGAAAGAAACACATTTTAAGGCAGTTTTAATTTTCTCTATTAAAGGATGGTTTGCTTTTGATGTGCCAGCCAAAGATTTTCATTATTTTATTTTACAAAAAGGGGATGAGAACTACAGGGTTTTAACTACTTTTGTTGTTGTTGTTGTTGGAGAAAATGATAACTTCTTTCTGCATTTTTACTCAGGAAAATTGAGGTTTTCTTTTGCTCAGCTGCCTGAGCCTATGTTAATGCCAACATGGGGCACACTGCAAAATCTTTTGCCCGGACAGATGTTGCAGAGACTTTACTTCATTTTGGTGGCCAGACAGGACTTGTGTGCTGGTCTGCACAGCTCAAAGCCTCTGCTGCCCTCCTCAAGCCTTTCCCACTAGTGCTGTGAAGGCAAAGAAGCCTTGAGGCATTTTGGGGCACAGGGAGGAGAGGTCAAGCTGTGCTGAAGTACATGCAGTGAGTACATCCAGTAGTTTACCACCCCTGCACCTGAATTTTTTAGACACAAACAATCTGAATTATCTTTCCCAGGCCACTTCTGCTTTTTTATGGGATGAGCTTTGGAGCCAGTGCTCAAGAAAGACCCTTGGCTATGTCAGGTCAGGAGCAAGGGGCAGTGGCAGAGCCAGCCTTGGGAAGGAAACCTGCCCTGCTTCTGCCTCTGGCAATGCTGGGGTCTCTGTCTGCTGTTTGGGCTCTGTATTCCCCACAGAATTCACCCCAAGGTAAATAAATGAGCAGAGAGGCTGCAGGAGGGGTCACATGTGTGCATTGGCTCTGAGGGATAGACCTGACTCTGCTCTTCCCTTCTCCATGACCTTCCCCTCTCCACTTTTCACACCTCCCTTGGTTTTGCTGTGCAGCGTTTTGTTTGGAAACTTTCAACTACACAGCACTCTGCAGTCAATAGTAATGATGTGCAAGCTTGGGGGTTTTTTATTCTCTATTGCTGCTTAATGAGCTAAACATCTTGAATGCTTTTGATAAGTTGACTGAGGTGTATATATTAAATTCCTGGAGTTTCTGCTGTGAAGGGCTCTTAGCAGTGAGCAATGTCAAAGCTAATCTGCAGCTCTCAGGGCTTGGGGCATGCTGCAGCAATGTGAGGAACCACAGCCCAGCTCATGTAGAAGTCCTGCCTCATGGATGCTGGTCCAACACCTGCTCTGCAGCAAATGTCAATGTCAAAGAGAGAAGAAAAGTGATGGGATTGACTTGGACTAAGAGAAGATCAGCTGTGTGCCAGCCTGCTCTTTATGGGTGTCACATGGGACATTCATTATCCCATTTTATCCCAGTCTTGGGATTGCTTATTTCTTTAAGGGAGAGCTTGCTGCTGAGTTATATCTTGAATGGCAGTACTGATCCAGTGCAACATTCCAGCTGCTTGGGCATAGTTGCCCAACCTCTACTTCTGCATCCAACTTTCAAACAAAAAAATAAGCTGTGGTCATAAGAATATTATTTATAAGAATACTTTAAGAATTGATATCTTCAAACAGCCCTTTTCCTACTATTTATTATTTTGCCTTTGGAGGATAATGTTTGGAAAATATGCCCTTCCTCCAGGAGTTAAGTGCTGCCTTGCACTGGCTGTTGGTCCGGTCTGGAAGACAAGCTCTTGCACAGGTCTCTGTGCCGTGCTAGCCAGGTTAGCTGAGTGGAAACCTCCTTCAGAGGTCCCTCCCAGCCTGCCTGCTTTGCTCGGTGGCCCCTCTGGCAGCAGCGTGGCAGATGGAAGCACAGCTGGAATGCAGAGGCTGGGGGGATGCTGCTGCTGAGGGGTGTCGGCCCGGCGCAGACTGGCAGACGCAGCTCGAACAGCTCGGCTGTTTAGCAAATGGTTTTGTGCTTTGGAAGGGCTTTCAGGGCCTGAGTAGCCAAAATGGCCTCTAAAGATGCTGCTGTGACACAGCCCTGCTCTTCTGGGCTCTTTGAAACCCTGAGTTTTGCATACAGCTGGTATTTCTAAGGCAATTTAGTGAGAACAGACCATAGATGTCCTATTGCCTAAGTCCACGCTGCAGCACGAGCTGAGCAGGGCAGCCCATGTTTTGAAATACTCACAGAAGTTTGATCTCCAAACAGACATGGGCAAATTGTGTCTCCAAGGGTGCAAGCTCAGCACCTGGGTTTGAAACTGTGCCTCTGTAAGAGAAATACATATTTCCCATGCCTGAGGACAGTGTGCCTCAGTTTCCCCTCTCCCATGGGCCAGCTCAGCTCTCCGGCAGGCCCTGGGATGAGCTGCTCTACCCATCACATCCTTGCAGCACCCAGCTCTAGCCCTGGCCTGCTCACCAGGGACCCCCAGTCAGTTGAAATAACCCAATTCAGCTTTCAAGCCCAAACCCCTGCCCAGACTCTGAGAGCTTTCCCTGCTGAGCTGTTACTGCTGCAGGTTCTGCTCCACACCAAAACCAACTGCCCTGGACAAAGCCGAGTCCTCCAGGCCTCCAGGTCTCCCAGGCCAAATACAACAGCCATGTCTCTGCTCTCTCTCTCTCTCTCCACTGTGCTTTTGCTCTGCAATTCCCACATGCCCAGAGGCTGCAACTTTCCAAATTTTTCCCTTGTGTCTAACAGCAGAGTTGTGTGTTCTGGGGTGTTCAGAGCATGCAAGACCTGCTCTGAGTGCAGTACCTGGAGCCTGGAATGTGTTGCTCTACACCACAGTCTGGGCTGTGGTTTCTCTCAATGTGATTCAGTTTAGTGCAAATGCCACAGTTGGGTGATATCTTATTTCAGTACCAAAATGACATTTGATTTGTTTACAGTAGAGAGCAAATGAAAGTAAGAAATATGTTACTTTGAATTTCAAAGAGAAAATCCTCATCTGAAGAGATCAAATGCCTTCTTTGTATCTTTTAAGATAAAACATTTTTGATACTATCACAATCTACTTTAGGAAATTTTGGGATAAGAAATTCTATTATCCAATAGAAAGATATTTTGCTGAAAAATCGCTTATTCTGCTTCTGAGAGTAATATCTGACACCTGTAGAAAGATGTGTTACTGGGGGAGACTTTCAGTGGTTGTACATGAAGCCACAGCTGCTTCTGACTTGCCTGAGTCAAATTCCCAGTCCAGCCTGGCAGAGCTGGAGCTTGTAGCTGCTGGTGTGTGCTCAGACACCCAAGGACAGCAAGGATGCTGTTATCAGCTCGTGTCCCTTACAAGGTATGGGAGAACTCACACTGGCTGCTGCTGGCAGGTACACAATTAACCTTGCTAATCAGCAGCTCTCTGAGGAAGGAGGTATACTGCTCCTGCAGGGAATTCATTTTTTGCTTCAGGTTGATTGATATTAATGCACTCCAATATTTCAGCATTCCTCTGCTAAGAGTGTCAGATCTGGCTGGAGCAGGAGGCATTTTTCCTCTGCTAGAGCAAGGCAGAATTTCTCTGCCTGAAAATCTGATCTAGGCTGGGAGCTGCTGGAATGCTTAATAACACTTAAGGGAATACAGGGGAAGGAAGACAAGGGATCAAAATCTACAGGGGAAAACATCAAGTGAACTGAAGTACCAGAGAGAAAATCAGGATTTGAGGTGGGATTTGGTGGATCCCAGGAGTCTGGCTGCATTGTGCTGTCAGCTGGTCCCATGAGCCTGAGTCTAATCTGGGTCTTGCACTTGTGGTAATTTAAAACCCAAAGACAAACTGAGTTGGAGAGTGTTGGTGTCTGTCCCAAGTGAACAGAACAGTTTTGGCTGTCAGAACAGGCTGGAAAAGCCTGGATTTCAGCTATTCACTGCCAAAGACAGTGTCTGGAGTGGATGCTGCCTGGTGAACCCCTTGGCAGGACCTGGCCCTGGGGTACATTCACTGATAGCAGGCAGAGGTTGTAGTAGGTTTTAAAAGCAAAACTTGTTCCGAACTGTGATGTTCTAAACTTGGATTTTCTCATTACTAATTTTTCCAGATAACACCCTGTGGAAGGAACCTTTATTAGCTACACATCCCTTCTGCAAGACAGACCAGCCCTTTCCAATTTGAGGCATCCTCCAGCAATGAAAGTGAGTCCCCAGATTTGGGGGAAGAAAGATATTCCACCCACCAGCACAACCATATATATTTACAGGTTGTATTTATGCAAAGGAATCTACTATAGTTTTAAAAGGCTGTTCTTTTGCAAGTCCATCTCATAAAAGACCGTCTGAACATGCAGATGTGGTTCTCCAACTCTCTAGGGTGCTGGTTCAAGGTGTTGCTGGTGCCCCCATTACCTTTCCTCACCATCTTTAGTCCTGCAGAAATGCAGTTGGAGAGGAGAGTGTTTCTGTGTCCCAGCACTTGCTCCTTTGGATTGGCTGTGGCCTGGGAGATGGTCATGCTCTCTCCTTATTTAATAAAATCATCACTCCTTCTCAGAAAGTTTTCCCCAGTTGAATTTATCAGTTTAAACAACTCAATTAAAAGGCCAGCAAAAAGTCCTTAAGGGCACTGCCTTCCATCACCAGTGAGAAGATGAATGCTGTACAAAGAGATTGCAGAGATGTGACAAATATCATTGCAAATAAACCCTGAAAGTGAAAAGAAAAGGAAAAAAGTTCCCAAGCAAATATCTACGTCTTCTCAATGTGTTACCCCAGCCAGGGCTGGCAAGACAACACAGCCCCCGCACCCTGGCTGTGCTCTTGGCTGATGGTGCTTTTGGGTTGAAATTGCTTTCCTGTGGCTTGTGGGTCATACAGAGGTGTTGTGGTTGTACCCTCTGCAGTTCCCATCCTGCAGGGATTCAGTCTGGGGAAAATTGACACCACCAGTCTCATGCAGAGAGGCTTCTTTNTTTTTTTTTTTTTTTTGAATTGTTTTCATGGAAAATCTGCCATTAAGTTGCCACTGAGGCTGGTGCTCGCTCCTGGAGCAGGGCTGGTGGAGGGGAGCAGCCTCTCACCGTGGGCCCCTTTGGCTGCGGGGTGGGGTGGGTAGATTTGGTGACAGGGCACTCAGCTGGCAGCAGCCATCCAGAGCAAAGGCTAAATTGAACCCTGCTGCCAGGGCACGGTGGGGGAGCTACTGGAGGCTTCTATCCAGCGGCACTTTCCTGGAGTTTTGACACAAAGGAGTTCAAAAACTAATAGTAAACTGGCCCCGCTTCCCACAGGTCAAAAATGTCTGAAGATGATTGGTTTGGAGCTGTCAAAACATTTCCTTCAAGTTGTTTTCAGCAGGAAGATGATCTGCTTGAGCTGAGCCCTGCTCAGAGCAGAGCCCAGTATTTGCTCTGTGCCAGCCTGGCAGTTTCACCGAATCTTGAGCAGGAAAAGGATCCACAGTATTTTGGGGAAAGGAAGGCTCTCCATCAGCCTCCCTTAACCTAACCCTCCCCACCTTCACAGACACCTCAGCAGCGTTCTCCTCTGAAGGATATCAGGCATGTCTCCCTCTTTCACTCCTGCTCTGCCCGTATGGTGCCATGGCTGTGACCCTGCAGAAAGGTCACTCACCAGGGCAGGGCCAGGGGTCCTGTGGAAAATGGTACATCCCTTAGAGTTAGAGCCTGTATCACCCTGCATATATACAGGTGGTGCAGCATGGAAGCTATTCAGGCAGCTCTATTTCTGGCATTTTGTAACTTTGGAGTGCCTGCTTTTGCAACCTGAATAATGTTCTTTTAAGTATAGAGTTTAGGGGTTTTTTTTAGGATGTAATTATAATCCTGTTCTACATAATTTAACAGCATCAGGGCAGGAGATTTTTATCCGAGGCTGGAAGTAATTGTCAGGCTAGTATTGAGCAGTCAAGCGACTCGAGGGAAGGACAAAGCTGTGCATTTCCCAGCCACAAAGTGGAGAAGAGGACAAGCCCACCCCTGGGTCCACACACACAGTCTCTGCAGTGGGCAGGATGCCTTGTGAACTTTGAAGGGGCACCTTGAAGGTTGAAGATCATCACCAAAATATCTGCACCACAGATGTGGAAGAAATGAAGTGACATTTGGGACTTACTCTGTTCCATGGGCATGGTGGTATGCCCGGAGTGGACTGCCACCTCCTGTCCTGCTCTTGGTGTGAGGTGTGAAAGGTTTGAGGGTTATCTCAGGCATGGGGCAGCAGAGTTTGGGAGCTGGGGATGTGGGTCAGCTCAGTAGAAGTGTCACTGACCAACCATTGCATGAGAGGGCCCTGGATGCTCCTTCCTCACTGCCCCCTTTGGGGACCTTGGGTCATTTGTGGTGATGGGTCTGTAACAAGCTGCTGGTTCTGATGGCCAGCACCAAACTCAAAGGGCTGCTGACACCAAAATCTCCTTGCCCAAGCATCTGAATGTGGGTTAGTGCTGATCCAGTTTACAAGGCTCTGATGATGGGAAGTAGATGGAATTTTGGCTTTGCTTCTCCTGCTTTCCTGCATGTGGTGATCAGCATGGCCAAGATCTCACCTGGAGGGAGGCCAGAAGGGGTGGGAGAGGACTCTGGAAAGGTATGAGGGAACAACCGATTTCCTAGATCATTAATTTGCAATTTGCAGCCAGAGTGTCATTGGCTCAAGATGAAGGACTGCCAGGGACAGCAGTGGAAATCTGGGACTGCAGAGGTTTTCTCTTAAGGTGACTGCTGAGTGGCACAGAGCTAATGATGCCTTGAGAGGCCACCTGAAAACAGAGACTAGACAAGAATAAGGGAATAAAGGTAGGTATTTATTTGAAGGGCCTTCAAAGGTACACCCTGGGGAGCCAGAGGCTACTGCCAAGATGGACCCCAACATGGACGACAGGTCACGAGATCTTCACACTTTTATAAGTTTGGTTCATTTGCATATCAGGGTTAATTCTCCAATTAAAGCTTCAGTTAATTATGTAGTTTTGCCAAGCTTGCTCCCCCCCTCCCCCCCTTAGAGGCTTTGGTTTACATTTTGGGCCTAGGATGGTCTGAGTGTCCTTGGAGAGCAGGCCCAGAGAGGCTTTGTTATGTCTACCTAGCACGAGAGAGCAGAAGTGAACAGGCTGCACGAAACTTCAGAGTTACACACTAGGCAGTACAGGATTTGAAAAATATGAAAGTTAAAAGCTAAGGCATCACTAATGGCAGGACACTGGAAAACCAGGAGCAGTGAGTGCCTCCCAAACTCCTGTGCACAGACCACGTCCACGGAGCTGTGGGTGCTCAGGATCAGGCACCGTGTGGGACAGGGACACTTGAAGCTGCCTGGTCTCCCCTGTGCCCCTCTCTGATGTGGGTTGCAGTCCCTCTCTCCTGGCTTCTGTCTCAGGGTTAACCTTCTGGTTGGAGTTATCAGGTAAAGCCTCCTGGTTTTGACGGCGGAGGATCTGGATTCCCTCTAATACCAGTTTTAATTTTGGTGCTCTTTAACAGGGGAGAGCCTCCTGTATAGCTCTGCCAGCTCTGCTTCTATGTCTTTCACTGGGTGTTTTGAGTTAAAAGAGTGAAAAATGGAGTGTGATGGAGTATTAGCAGAAAATCAGGTTTCTAAATGAGGTTAACCAAATTCTCCACTCACAGCCAAGTCCATCACAGCTTCTGATTCAACTCCTGTTCCTTTGACAAGACCTGTACTCAGGCACTTGCCTACCAGGTGTTGGGATGTGCAAACCCCCTGCTCCAGAAGGCTCCCTTGCAGCACATTACCTAGGATTCTGTCCAGATGGCTTTCGAATAAATCTGTTTTGATACTGAATACTCAATTTTTTTAGCATCTGGTTCAGTAGTAAGCAGCTACTCCTTGGGAAGCAGAGATTTGTGAAGGACCGTGTGTTGTGCCCATGAAATGAAAACCTGGATGCTATATCCAAACATGATGTGTCTGCCCACAGAGAATGAGTCCCTCGGGTGTCTCCAGCCCTGGGAAACCCCTGTGTGTGAGCAGAAAATCCTCATTTCTCCTGAGTAAAGCAGAATATCTCATTTACTGGTGTTAGCTGTTCGTCTTTCCCACTCCTTCCTGGTGGCTGTTTAATAGAAACCCTGGATTAGTGGCACTTTACATGCTGGGAAAGAACCTGCTCTGGGACAGATTTCTTGGCCCCCGTTTTGCTCCCGGGTGGGAGCTCTTGTCTCGAATTTGGAGGCTGAGACCCAGAAACCCTTGTGCAGGGTTGGGAGCCAGCACGTGCTGGGGAGGAAAGGGAGCTGCCAGTGATGGAAAATGATGCTGCTGCTGGTACAGACTCGCCTTCCCACTGTCTTTGAGTGCATGGTGAAGTGGTGCCGAGGAAGTGGAGAGTAATTACACCTGAACTCCCTCGGTGTCGGGTTTTGCAGCCTCTGCAGTGTTTGCAACCTCCCGTTGCATTGTTCAGCTGTCTTGCTGTATTAATGGCTTTGAACTCTTGCTTCTAAGGGGAGTGATTAAGGTGTTGCTGCTTAGTCATCAGACTCTGCTTTCTATTTAATTTCTGATGAATATAACGGAGCTTAAGTGCACCGTGATTGAAATCATAAGTGCCTTCCCTGTGGAAGGGTTTCAAGGTGCTCATCTATTTTACCCACTGGATTTTGGGGATTGAGCTGCTCAGCAGCCTCTGGCACAACAGAGCCTTTGCTTGTGATCTGGAGTTAACTGTGCAGGTGGCTGGGTGTTAAAAAGTGCTTGGTAACAGACTACAGAACAGTACCTGCAGTTATGCAAAAGAATTGTCAAGGTGGAGACTTCAGGAGGAGAAGATGAAACCTCCCACTGTCCTCATACACATTTCCACATGGTGGAATCACAGAATGGTTTGGCTTGGAAGGGACCTCACGGATCATTTAGTTCCACTTCCTGTCACGGGAAGGGAGAGGACGCCTTCCATAGGATATATTAGAAAACCTATCCTAGGAGGCTTAGAGATTTTAGCCTGAGCTGGGTGGGAAATGTTTTCAATTCCACAATATTTTTTTTAGCTGTGAATGGGGAGAAAATCTTCAAAATCTACTGCAGACTGAAAATCTGAAAAAAATCAAGTGGGGTTGATACGAAGAGTTAGGTGGGATAGTGGTAGATCACTCCACGTTTGGATTTTGCTTTTGCATTTTTTCCAAGTTTTGAAAAAAAAATGGTATAGTACAAATGGTATCTTATAAAAGGAAGGTGATTTTTGGGTGTACTGAATGTCAAATACAGTGTTTCAGCAGTTTTCTAACATTTTTTCCTGAAATGTATTGAAAATTGAGCACACTCCTGGACAAAAAAGCTGTACTTTACTTTTTTTTTTTTTCTTTTGCAACCTACAGCAGTGGCTGATCCTGCTGGGCTATACTGAAGGAGGCAAACATATATTTATATGGTTCCCTAAATCTGACCTGCCTGACTGCCTCCAGAGATGCTTCCAACTCTCACCTGCTTTTCTTGAACTTCCAATTTAAACAAACTTTTTCTGTGTGTTCAATAAGAGCTGGTCCCCCATCTCTGCCCATGTTTTATGAGTAATTTGCTGAGCTTCTGCCTGGAAATGGCCATGTTTTGATAGAGCTTGCAGAGCACTTTAGAATGAGCATCTGTTACCATCTATATTACAATAAAATCACTAAGAAACGAAATACAATAAATTCTTACCTAAACAGATGCAGTTTGGTCAAAAATAATACTCACCTACCAGCTCCTTCTATGAAAACGGAGAACTAGAAAAAGTAGAAAGGCTGTATGGAGGGCTCTGCTAATGTTAACACATTTTTTTTCAGTGTTTGGAGAAATATGATTTATTTTAAAAATCCTGGTGCAAATTCACCAGGCAGCATTGCTGATCTTTTTTTTAAGCTCATATTCGAAGGACGAAGAAGTCCTTTGTGTGAAATGAAGTTTTTTTTACATTTAGCAGCTGCAGGTCAGGGACAAAAAGTGGCTTGTTGGGGGACCAGCAGATGGCCAAAGGCAGCACCCACCCCTCCTGGTTCACTGGGATTTATCAAACACAGGAGAGGACAGAGCTTGGGAGAGCCAACCCATAATGTGCCCAATGCTGTGGGCCACACTCCTGGGGCTAACAGGGCATGGAATCCACTGCCCAGGGCCTCTGCATGCAGGGTCCTCCCTAATTTACAGCAGCTCAAATAATTGAATCACGTGGCCTCACCATTTTGTGTTTACAAGAAAAAAAATTAAGGTGGCTTGGTTTAACTTTAAACACAGAGTGTCTCCATGCAAACAACTCAATTCAGGAGCTGTTACACTCTTTGAGGTAGTGCTGTGCTCTGCTTTTCTCATCCTGGTGATCCCTGAGGTGGCCATCACCCACACGAGCCCGACTGGACCCGGGCTGGGGCTGCTGCTGGTTACCTCCTTGTGATGGATGCTGCACTTCACTGGTGGGAGATAAAAATGAAAGGACCTTGCTGGTGAATCTCACAAAAAAACCCCAACCTCAAATATTCAGTGAACAGATCAATTGCTGATCATTTTGTTTCACATCAGAGTAACTTTTGCATCTATTTTTTCGAGATTTCCTATTTAAAAATTTTCCCTCAGCCCTAGATTTCAAAATGTTTCTTCAATTCAAACTGAAAAATGGAAACATCTTGTTTTCAAAACACTGAAACAAATTAATTGAAGTTTACCCTTGCTTTTCACTCTATCCTGTAGAAAAAAAACAGTTTGGCAAAGTTTGTATTCAGTTGTGAGATGTTTGGGAACTCCACAAACTGTGCGTTGTTTTCCTCTGAAAATTGAGTGCTGGGAAGAGACAAGTGTTCAGTGGAGCAGAAAAGTGAGGGTTCTTTCCCAAATATTTGATGGATGATGAACAGTACAGTGGCTAATGCAGGCAAGATGCTTGGAGTCTGTGGAAAAATTGTGTTGCTGTAAAGATATTGGATAACGCCCATGAATGCCTGGGGCAAATTTAATAACAGCATGACTGCATGAGAAGGGAAATTAGCAGAACAAATTTTAAGGTGATTGTAACTGACAATGCCATTCACAATAGAGGATGTACTGCTGTGAGGTCAAAGGTCTTACAGTCAAAGGAGAGCAGGAATCCTCAAGGAACAGACAAACACAAGCCAGTTCTTTCTCAGCAACTTCTTCCATTGAACTAACAGTAACCCTAACCCTAACCCAAACCCAGAGCCTAACCCTAACCCTAACCTTAACCCTAACCCTTACCCCAACCCTATTTTTCGAGCAGAATTAAAAAATAATTACCCAAGTTCACTCCCATCCTCTGTACAAAGGAAAAGAAAGAAGGCCCCAAGGTGGGGCTTTATTCCCTATTTGTCCTTGAGGTGGGAAGTCGCTGCCTTTGTGTGTCTTTGAAATCTGGAGGTTTTTGTGTTTCCTGAACCCTCTCTCCTAGTTGCATTCACCCAAGCTCACCCTGGAGATAGGTATTCTTCCACTGGGTACATTTTGTGAGATAAATTGATGCCTCCTCAGTGAGGAAAACTAAATCAAAATAAACTCTCTGTTGTCCTAGCTGGTGACATTTAGTAAATCTGCTGCAAGGTGCCAAATTTCAAAGTATTACAGCAAGGATGTTCACACTTCAGCTTCAGATTTAGATGTGCCAGAATAGAAATAAGGCTTGACATATACAATCTAATTAAGAAAATAACAACTACTAAAAGGCCATGTGAGTTTGGTACCTGAAATACTTATGAATGCTTTAAATCACACAAGGGTGCTTGTCATAGGCTTCTGATGCCTGGGAATTCTGCACAACCTTTTTCATATTGCACCTTTCCCTTCCAGGGTTTTCCAGGACAGGTTTTTCCCTGCTGCTGTCCCAAATGCCCAGCTGGGACATCAAGAGTTGAAATGTTTGTGCTGGGAAGAGTCAGAACCAGTGTTAGAAATGGTGGGTTTGCCTGGCTGCTGAATTGCATTACATTTTTCTCATTCATTTGAGCTGCCTATAGGAACATCAATGCCTTTTGCAGGGGAAAACATGATATTAAAATAGAGCAGAGAAAGAAATAGCACAGACTAACATCCCTGCTGAAACACCACCTCTCTTTGGGGCAGCAGGAGTTGTCAAAAATCCCATTTGCAGTGCTAACACTTCACTAGGGGGTTAACAGTGCCAAGGATCAGATGGATAATTCCCTTCAAAATTATTGTTTTACCTCACTCCATCCAATTACTCAAGTTGTGTTGCTATCCCACAGATCTCTCCCTTAATGTCAACAAAATGATTATAGCCTGCGACAGCAGCAAGATGTTTCACCCACAGGAGCTCTGGTGAAATGTTTTATGGCACGATATGTTGAAAGCAGCGTTTGATGTGTAAATGTCAGGAACAATCATCTTCCCTGTCACCGAGCGAAAATACACAAATACAGGCACCAAAAATGTCATAAGGCACGTAAATCATGGTGCAAATGGCCAGCATAAGTGTTGGTGATGGTGTGGAAAAGCCACCACACCAGGGCCGTGCAGCACTCCTGATTTGGGAACTGTGATGGGCAGCACAGTCCAGCCCCACCGATGCTGAGGTTCTCAGGTGTCCCAGCGCCGGCTGCTGCAATTCCGACACACTGATCAAAAGCTCTTTTTTGCAAATGAACATTTATGAATTCCCTGGTTCACCAGCACTCTTCTTTTCTTGGTAGTAGAAGCTACAGAAAACAGTTTGATGAAACAAGCCAGATCTGAAAGCAGAAGATATTGAAATGTGGAAGATTTAATTTAATATTTTTATTACATATTTTTGGAACCTTCATTATCCCCCCCCACCCTCCAGGAATTTAATCACCTAAGGAAAATTATACTACTGATTACAAGATTGCAGGTTTATTTTCACTGCTGAGAACTCATATCTTTTTTTTTTTTACAGCTCACATTACACTTGCATGACTTGTTTTGTAACATCTTGAAATTTTTAATGCTATGATGCAGAAAGGTACTTATATATATAGATGAACTAGGCAGAATACTTGATTTGCAGTCTTTTTGAAGGGGAAAATGTTTTCTTGGTTTGAGTAGGCCTGTATATGGTTTCTTTGAGCTATTGGATAATGAGTTCACAGGATTTCTCCCAGGACGTGCCTTGTGTTTGTCCTTCAGGCTGGGTGCAACATGAGAAACTGAGAGAGGTGTCTTTAAAACATAAGAAGAAATGTTTTCTATAGGGGAATAAAAATAAATTATGCAGAAATTGTGACTACAGTGTGTATGAAATTAAATTGGCAAGTATACTGTGGTAAATATTTGACAGATAGGACAACAATTTAGCCAGATCCTCAGTTTTTCCAATAAATCATTGCACCTGTGTCTTGTAAATCATAATTCATGTCAGACAGCACTGCATAGTGAGTTAAGGTCAGGAGAGATTTCCAAATGTGTTGTGATGATTATCTAACAATTCAGTTAATAGAGCCATAGAATTGGATGAGATTTTTGTCATTTCCCATGTCATAGCAACAGAGACCTTTGACTGAAACAACATCATGAATATTGGATAAGATCCTGCAGTGCTGCTCTTCCATGTTACGATATTATCCAAGGATGAAGGTTACAAATACATGAGTTGTACTGTTCATTTTCCAGTGGGTAAAAACAAAGAAAAAAACCCCCATAAACAAGTTTCAATACACAACTAGATATAATAGAGCTTTTTCTTTATATATATATATATCTGTATATATATCAAGTAAAAAAATCTAAAATAGTTGGAAGTAAAAAATGAAAAAATAGCTGATAGTGTTATTTTTTTCTTTACAGTGATATGGTAGCAAATACAAGACAAATGAATAATAAACCTTTACATACGGAGTTCTGGTCCCACCTCCATCAATAGGGCTCAGACTAGAATACAAAATGGAACAAGGTGTTTTTTGCTTTTTGGCTACAGCTTCTGCAAGTGACAAAAAATTATGTTGATAAGACAGAAGAAAATTATAGCACTACACAAAATAAAACTCCAAAGTGTTTTCCAAAAGACCTTAAACACCATAGGGTACAATTGACTTCTGAACTGAGGGAACGAACACAAAGCATCACCAAGTCCTACTGAGGCTGAAAATACTGTACACTTACCCTGACCTCAAAATACATCCCTTTTGTGCCATTTTACCATAAAAAAACCATATAGATGGTTTTTTCACCCCCCCTGCAGCCAATATTAAAAAAGCCAAAGCCACAAATCCAAGGAATGGACTGAGCCAGATGTGAGACCTCAATGATGCACAAGTGGTCGGCTGCCCTTTGTCCAGCAGAGAACTTTCCCCAGAATCCTTTACACCAAGAACATCAACTGACTAAAGCTTGGCCAATGGTCACACTGAGCCCTATCTTGGCTGTAGAAAAGAAAGTACTAATCCCAGCATAAAACAAGATCATAGAGACGGTCAACACAAAACAGTAACTTTTTCAGTTGTCTGCATAATAATAACATCATGTTTGCATATAGAACAGCTTTTGCATTATTGCTCTACTTAGAAGAACATAGTAAGGAACTTATACCAGACTTGCACATTACAAACTTAAGGTTCTTTGGTGAAGAATGAGAAAAACAGTATTTTCGCTGTAGTTAAATTTCAGAGAAGTTTCCTTTCCTATCTGCTGATCCTTTGGATCCTCTCACAGAGCAGGGAAAGGTATTGAGTCAGCTTTACCATGGCCACGATGGCGACCCCGCCGATCATCATGCAGGTGGGCCAGAACAGGGAGTGGAACAGCACGTTGGAGCTGTACAGTTTGGTTAGGATCACATTCTTCTGAACGCCCTCGGGGTCGTAGAAGCAGGAGAAGCGTTGGTACTTCCTGAAGTTTTCCATCACGACATTCACCAGCGACATGGATTCTTCGTAATTCTTCCTGCACTTGGGGATGTACGAACACTGGGAAGGAATCAGAGGGAGAAAAACACATCTCCAAACCTGTTGCAATGTCTGTTTTCAGGTGGCAAGCAGGGAAACCTCGAGGTGATTATGCTTTTCACAACAAGAGTGGAATACCATTACGCTAATAATAAATTTATCACAGCAAAACTCAATATTTTGCACATCTACAGAATTTCCCGCTGGAGAACCTCCAAGTGCTGTTCAAACATTAATGCTTTAATCTGCACGGTGCCTTGTTAGATAGGTGAATATATTATTATTGCTAATTTACACATGCAAAAATAGAACTGATGAAGTACCTCTTCATCTTAAGTGGCACACATATGCTCGCAGTTAGATGGGTAATTGACTTTCTGTAAATATGAATCTGGTAGTTTAGATCTCACTTGGCTTGGATCAAAGTGATCACAGGGGGCACAGGATTTCACTCAGAGCTGAGAGGGATGAGGAGAGACCTTTATACAATTTTTCCCATGGGGGTAATGCCTCAGTTAGAGACAAATAGGTAGTCTAGGTCTTCCTACTGACAGCCCAGAGGACTTTCATTCAGCCTCTAGCTGAAGATCAGCCTGGTTGCCAGGGTGGCTCTTAGTGATGTTTTTGCTTTTGACCCCAGCATAAGTCCAACAGTTCCTTCTCTCTGATAATTTAATGAGAAAGGGAGTTTTGCAAAGGAAAAAAATATGTGTTGATTAAAATAATGTGAGCCATGGATTTTGATTATTATTGCTTTAATGTATGTACTTTATGAATGTCCCTCCGTTCTTTCTCATGACATGCTGTGACTTTTTTTGGTAACACACTGCAACAAATCTCTAGTCCTAATTATGATCAAAGGATTAACCTCGTAACAGGATTTGATTGATTCATTGGCAAGTTATTAACACAGAATATGATTTGAAGCATGGCAGAGAGATTCTCTGGCATTAGCAGACTGGAGCATTAATGGTGGAGCGTGGCCACACTGCCATTATGAATATTTCATAGAGTTCTGGAAATTAGAGATGAAAAATATCAGAGCATTAACATCTCATCCATCTTCCCACTGGTGCGTGTCTGCTCCCTGTAGGATATTCTCTTCTACTCTGACCAAATTTGTCTTAAATGTCCAAAGTCACAAGCCCTCTTCCAGTGCCCACGTGTCTTTAATAGATCATAATCTACTAAGTAGGGGAAATTTCTCAGTGAAGCATTCCTCATTTTCTCTTAATAAATTATCTGTTATCACTGTCATAACAGCAGTATTTCCAGTTCAGATATTTTTGAACTGGAATGTTTTTTTGTTGTGTTTTTTGGGGGGGTTTGGGGTTTTTTCCCTTGTCATTTTTGTGCCATATGTTTCTATTTCTGGAATTCCCATGAAGTATCCTGAATGAGGTGATTAAATGAGAACTTGGCCACTTTTGCCAAAATACAATTTCCCCTTGACAGAAAATGGAAGACACAGAAGCCCAAATGAGGAAAGATTCCTGGGCTCTAAGTTTGTAGAAATGTCCCAGGAGTGCAGCAAGTCCGAGTGTTTTCAAAGGGGACCTGATGCCGAAGCAGAATTGGAGCTGTTCCTCCTACACCTGCTGGCATAGAGCCACCAGCCACATTGGGCTGCCCATGATGGAGGGTCTGGGAGCATGGAACTGTGAAGTGCAGCTGTGCAAGGGAAGTTAATTTATTTTGCCTCTCATCCAGACTCCTTGTGCTGAAGCCATCTCTCTCTGCAGGCTGTGGTCTCCCAGGTGCTCTCCAAGGTGTGTGTGCCCTTTACTCTGTGTGCTATCTGCCTCACTCTGGGTCTCCTGAGATGCTGGAGACATCTTGGCCTCAGCTTTGAGTAGGTCCCTAGGACAAGGACATTAAATTGTGGTTGTGGGGTGCTCCTGGCCTCCTTCAACATCTCGGCTTTCCCAGTGAGATCCCAGGGATAGCACAGGGCTGGCTCTGCTGTGTTTTGTAGGTGATTGGCAAGCAAGTAGGAAGACTCAATAGTGGGATGTATTGATGTTTTCTTTGTTTTCAATAGTTTTAATTTTCAATAGTTTTCTCCAACGCCTGGCAAGGAATTTTATATCCACAACTGTTATGCTGTACCTGTGAATGCAGACAACTAAATTTATGCTGCTTTATGGCACTTCTGCATTGTGAAACACTTGGAAATCTGCAAGTAAACAATGTCTGGTGCTCTACCTCAGGTGAAGATTCTGTGATATAGCATGAGAAAGGTGGTTCTTGTGTTCCTTGCCATCTGAGCACAAGAAGGATCTACCAGACTCTTACAAACAGAAGTTGTTATTAACAGATGTTTTCATCTCTACTTTCCTAATATAAAGGACTGGGTAGGTGTCCTGTCTGAACTACCTCTGGACACATCCAGCCCAGTGCCCTGCTCAGTGCTCAGGAACTTGTCCAGTCAGGTTATGAATATCTCCAAGGATGGAGATCACAAAACTTCTCCAGGTGAGCTGGAGGCAGTTTCCTTTAAATCAATGATGATACACTGAAAAGGCTGTTGCCAGAAAAGCCCCCAGTCAGGCTGTGCAGTGAAATACACAACTCTCATCATTCTCATCATGTGTCTGTGGCTGGGATTTGTGTCCAAGCTGAGCGTGGAAACTTAGACAGGATGTGCTGTGGCAATCTTTGTGATAAAGTGGTCAGGATGCCAATTTACATCTCTTTTGGAAAGGGCAGCAGGTTTGGAGAAGGGTTGAAGGAGGAGTTCTTTGTCTGAGTTGGCCTGAATTGATTCCTCCAGATGGAATTCTCCAGTTCCAGCCCTGAAATGGGTCTACTGGAATCCATAGGTGAACACCTCTGCTTCCCCTCCCTGCACCAGGTAAAATCCTTCCTGACTTATAAATACCTGAGCCTTCAGTGACAAACCCTGAGAATCCCCATAATTTCTGAGTCTCAGGCAGTTACAGCTGATTTTGGTGATTAAATCCTTCTTGTTATCTCACTAATGGAGAACCGATATAAATCAGCAGTAGCTCCTATGACATGAAAAGAGTCAAAATTACATAATATGAGATCAAAATGGGGCCTCTCTAATTGCTTTAGCTACCACAGCCCTTCCTCATGGTGACAGCCTGGCTCCATGGCCAATTTACCTCTCACAGAGGCTGCTACAGCCTCCGGCAGCTGAGGAAGGAAAGTGCAGCCGTGGAAGCATTTAAACCGTTTTGTCTGCAGTACTGACGAGGGGCTGAGCTTGTCCTAAAGGCTAGAGATAAAGTACGAACAGAGAGAGCAATGAAAAGCCAGAAAAAATCTCATGTGCTTTTCTTGGAAAGACTCGAGCAGCTTGACAGGTATCCACTGACTTCCCACTGATTCCCACTGGAGACTGGCAGTAGCATGCTGTAGATCTCAGCATAAATTGTACCTACTCCTTACTCCACCTTCTAAACAGACAGCCAGGTTAGACAGCAATTCTCCTGGACTAATCATTGTTTAAAATCAAAGTGGATTTTGTTCTGCCCATGCTGTCTGGGGAGAGGAGAGAGACGGGCTCCAGATGCTGCTTTCTGTGTGTGTGTGGGTGCTCAGCAAAGCAGAGAGGTTGGTGGAGGGGTGCTGACCTTTTGAAGGTCACTGGTGTTGGTCTTGGAGTGTCAGGACAGTGCTCTGTGTTGTCCCCAGTCATGTCAGAGCTCAGTGAGACAGGCATGGGTTTTTTTATTTTGTTTATTTGGCAAGGGGAAAGGCAGAGAACACAGATCTGAGTAGGTGGATGGAGAGACACAGCTGGCACCCAACTGGAGCATCCCCATGCAGCACTGCTCAGGACTGCTTTTCTGCTGCATGGGGATGCTCTCTGGCCAGGGAAGAGGGAAAGCACATCTGGAGTGAGGAGATGGGTTGTGCTGATTTGAGCTTGGAAACTCTGCAGATCTGAGCCATGAACAAGAAGCCAGGTATTTTATAGACATTGCAAACTTCCACTCAAAACTGCTTTTGGATTCAGGTCACATAGCCAGCAGCATGTCAGGAAAACTTAGGAATCCTCCTGAGAGCAGAGCTTAACCTGTAAAACAACCTTGGGCTGGAGAAGTATTAACTGTGCCTACACTAAATTAAGAGGAGGTGGCATCTGGGAGAATTTCAAAGTCCATTTCAGCAAGCAAAAATTATCAATAACAGAATGTGGAGATTTATGCTGAATCTCTTGATTTATTTGAGTCAGTGGAGCACAGAGATTTATCTGATCTCTTTTGATCAAACTGAGGCATGAACGTCATGATTTTGCTTGTGCCCCAGCAGGAAGCGGGGTCTGTCCTGCCTCAGGCTTCACACGCAGTGAGTGCCTCTTCCTGCACTGGTGCCAGAGCAGAGGGGAAAAAGGGGAAATTCTTCTCCATTTCATACTTCAGATCTAGAGGACTCCATCTCTCAGTCACGGGACTCAATTATCCAGCAGAATAAGCAGCCTAGTGCAACCATGCCGTGCTTTGACTAAATTTAATATCACTTCATCTTAATATGCAGAAGTAATTTGGCCTACTGAACAGCTGCCATAAATAGAAACACAATAGGTTACATTGTCAGCAGCCTGAACCGGGGCTCTGCTGTTCTGGGGTGTGCTTTGCCAAGCGCCCACAGTTTGGGGTACAGTGACCTTGGATAACCAAGCAGTTAAATGCAGATCTGGCACCTGTAAGTCTAATGATTCCACTGCGTCCCTGCTCACTCCAGCTTGTATTCTCACGGATGCCGGCGCTGTCAACATGAAAAAAGGAAGGTGGGGAGAGGGACATTTCCCGGTCCCATCCCGCCGTTCTTTGTGGAAGGAGCGCGGAGCCACCTGCGAAGGCGGGCGCTCGCCGGGAGTGATGCACAGCCCCGCGCCAGCCACACAGCTGTGACTGCCACCGCAGGGGACACGCCTTCTCTGCATCTGCTGCCTCGCCACAGCCTCCAGACAGGGGCTGTCTCCATCCCACCTGGATGGAGTTACGCTGGAGTTTGTACTTGCAGAAGCAGAGAGGGGAATTCTTCAGACTTGCTTAAAATGATTCTTTAAGATCGATGTCTGGAATCAGGGAAGTTGTGCTGTAGAGATGGGGTGACTCCTTAGCTTATTCACTCCCCAAAGCCAGGCCTTTTGTTTTTGTGCTGCTGCCTTTATTTTGGCAGTCCTCACTCAGCGAACTTTCAGGATCTTTGCAGGGTAAGTGCTGTGCCTGGACCCCAGCAGCTCAGCTGATCCCAGTGGAGCTGCTCAGGAGCAGAGTTTGTCACCAGAGATGGAGATGGGCTCTTGTCTCTCCCTGCCACCTTGCCTGGCCCCCCAGAAATGAGCATCCATTCTCACTGCCACATGGATGCTCCCTGCACATTTCTAGGGGTGTTCACTGTCATGGGGAGCCATTCCTGGGTGGGGAGTGACTTGTCCACAGCTCCATGAGAATATCAGTGTGACAAGTGCTCGGTGCTCCCCTGCTCCTGTAAAGCACTTGCAAAAGACGAGGGAGGCTCCAACCCTTGGGGCACAGCACCCTGTGTGGAATGGATGGAGGCAGAAAGTTGCCCCTCTCCAGACACATGAGCTCAGTTTGTGCACTGGTTTCTGCTTTCTCTGCTCTGTATTTACCAGTGAAGCAGGAGCTGGAAGCCTTATATTGCTTTAAAGAGAGGGATGGATATAATGAGATGAGAAGCCCTCCAGAAACCCATTTAGGAACAAATTTTATTCCGTGCTCCTACCTCAGAATTAATTTTCATTGTTTCTTCGGTGTGGTAGAGTAGAAGCTTCTGGCCAGAAGAGGTGAGATTAACATACACCTGCAGGCATGGGTACTGAGAGATTTTCCAGCACTCTGGACCGCAGTTAAATGAGCAGTTGAAGGTTTCTGTGATGGATGCATTTAGAAGCGAGCACTGAGTCTCTTCTGTCCAGACACTAAGCAGGAAAAAAAGAGACATTAGAGCATGGCAAGAATAGGCAAATAAGCAGTAAAGCCATCTCAGGATTCCCATCAGAGATACACTGGGGGTGTCTTGTAGGAGAGGCTACGTGTTGCAGGGCATTGAGCAAAGCCTGGGCTGTCTCATGTCACACATCACAGACAGTGTTTTATTCTGTAGTACCCAAAGTTTAGCCTTTGGGCACAAAACTACCCTACTCACCTATGTCTGTGTATAAATGAAAAGTGAACTGGAACTTTGACCCTGGAGAAGGTAAATTTGAAAGGGTGTCAGCAGAGAGAGAAGAAAACCGAGCAGCTTGCACTGGGGAGAGCACAACACACACAGCCGTGCATGACAAGACACCCTGGAGCCAAGACCTGAGGGTTAACTAAAAGTCCAGGTCAATTCAAAGTGAAGATTGAGAGGACAATTTTGAATTAGCAGGGTATAAATTCTCATGTGCATGAAGACACAGGAACTCACAAGTGGTATCTCATGCAGCTCTGCCTTTGGGAAAGCTTTTCCTAGCAGCAGCTTGCTCGGTTTTCTGTAAGTTAAGTCAGTGGTTGTAACTTTTCTGGAGGATTTCATCTTATCTCCAATTCGCCAGAGGCTAAAACTGGAACAATGGAGCCTGGCTGTGCACTAGCAATGTTCACTGGCATGTATTTAAAAATCTACAGCTGTGTTTTCCTTAGGGAAAGGGTACACTGAAGGCCCTGCAAAAAGCCCTTTGTGGGCTGGGGGAAGGTTTCACCCAGGGGTCCCTTTTAATCATGTTCAGCCCCTCAGTTCACCCCCAGTGTGGCTGTCCTGCCCTACCATGAAGGGGATGAGGGTCTGCTTGCCCCTCACAAAACCTATGAGAGGCTTTACAGTGTAAGTGATATCAAAGATTTCTGACTAATTCTATTGCTGTTTTGCTTTGGCAGTAATTCTGCTTGCATATTCCGTTCCACATTGGTATTAAATTATGCTATGTTTTCTTGGGGGGAAATGGAATGAAAGGATTTTTTTCCCCTCACAGGCAGTATTTGTTGGAGGGGTATTGCTGTGAAAGAGAATAACCCCTGAGGAGATCTGGCTGTGTGAAAAAAAGTGACAGCAAGGACTACTGGGTTGTCTTCTCCTCACTTTCACCTTTCTGGCTGCTGTTTTATTCATGCAGGGGGGTAATAAAGTAACACCTACCCACCACAGACTTGTGAAGATGGAATAGTTGTTACTTTGCAGGTGCTTTGATATCTTCTGGCAATTTTTTTCCCCCACGTATCTTAGAATATAAATCAACTCTTTCCACGTGAGCAATTTTGACCTTAGCAGCCTCTGCAATTGACCCTGATATTGCTGAAAGGGCTGGGAGAGCCATTTGGAATAGCAAATGCTCTTGGAAACTTAGCAGGTCTTGATCTCAATTTTCAAAATCTAAATTTTGCCTTGATTTAAAACGGGACAAATAATTTTATCACATAAATAAGATGCTGCCAATCAGTACAGCTCATCCTCATCTGTATTCCTTATCACTGCAGGGTCAAGAGGGAATATTCTCACGCAGGTGCACCAGTATAATTGAGGATGCTCATACCTGCTAACTGTAGGCACTTCTTGCATGTGCCTAAAGAAGAAGCCTGTGGAGTTTAACCCAAAATGTGCCAGGTATGTGCCCCTGCCTTAGTGTGGTTTGGGGCATGGCAGACTAATATTTGGATCCCCCGTTACACATTTTTCATTCTCTTAGCTCCACCAATCAGGGCAGAAAAAAACCATCCCTGACAGCTTTATTGCAGTCTGCGCTGGATTTTAAATAGGGCTGATGCTTGAAAACTGATTACAAATGTTGTTAACCAATCACAGGCCAAACTCTCTGCTCAGTGGCAGAGGAGGGAAACAGAGAAAGCCTCAGAAAAATTAAGTGCAGTGCAGGAATGATGAAAGATGGTATTTCACTTTCAGCAATTACTATCTTTCACAAGGATTTCACTTGCTAAAATGGAAGTAATAACCCACATGGAAAACTACATGCTGCAAAGAGCTTGATTTCTTTCCCAAATTAATTCTCCATCCTTCATTTGGAAGTTACTGTTTTTCAAGGCTGCAAAATTTTTTTTGCTCTTTTGTCCTGAGTCTGGGCTTTGCAGCAACAGCCCCTGAGGAGCTTATAAGGTTCAGCAGACTGCAGGCCAGCTGATATGGATATTATACTGGTGTTAAACTGTGCCAAGTCTAAAGCCTGTGGATCAAGATTTTGTCAAACAGGGATCTAATTCTTCCCTCACTTTATGCCAGTATTACTCAAATTGCTTTTCACTGTGGCTGTGCCTGATTTATACTGGGGCTAGGAAGTGCAGGGTCAGGCCTATGTTGACCAAAGGAAAAATTACAAAACTTTAATAAAAAGAGTTAAAAAAACAAGCCACGTGAAGTCAGCTGGAGCAGGGGGTGTGAGACCAGGGACAGCCATGAAATTACCTTTGCATGTAGGACCGTAGCAGCGTGATTCCCAGCAGGAAGTACATCATGATAGAGCACACCATCATGGCCAGCCCCAGGAGTATGGCCCGGTCTTCTCCAGCTTTTAGGGCTGTGACTGTTTTCCTTTTGTCCAGTAGGTCGTGATCCCTGATTTTTTGGTAAATATTTCTGAGGTTGAAAATAACACATTCTTATGTGAAGGTCATATTTAATCATCAATGCAGCCTCTACAGGGTGGGCAGTGCCACCTCCATACCCATCTCATGGGAGAGAAAGGCTTAAAGGTCCTCAGGTGTCCTTTTTCAATGGATTCACTCTGACCTGGTGGAAACTTATTCATCTCCAAAATAAATTACAGCCATTTCTGAAAAGGTAAAAACCCCTTACAGCAAATAAAAAAGTTAGACACTTGTGCCAGCTCAGTAAATCCTTCTTTGGTACAGCCTCTTTGGCTCAGTAGAACTATTCCAGAGGTGCCTTTGACCTGCCAGTCCCATCTTAGGCCAACAGAAGATGCTCAGGTTTATGAGGTGTCTTTTCTTCAGCTGGATAGGGTGACAGGTCTTATGTTACCACATGTAGGGTATAGCCTGAAGAAAGTCATCATTAATATTATCTGAAAGGACCATGCTCTCTTTTGATTCACTACAGGCTATTGGTTTGGACAATTTTCCGCCCTGAGTGTGACTCAAAGCTCATGAAACACTATGGGGATTTTGCAATTGATTTCTGTGGGTTTTTTTGATTGAAAGCTTATTTACTTTATTCATAAAACTGCTTTTTGGGAGCCCAGTTACTCATTACAGTGAAAACCCTCACAGAGAATTATCCACCAGAGCTATTTGTTCTGATATTAAAAAAAAAAAAGAAGAAGAAAAAAAAGGAAGATACAACAAACCATTCCCCCTTCAGCAGAGAGTCCTTTGCGTTTTCTAACCATAAGTCCTTCTTTCATCTCCGAGCCTTTGATGATTCAATGGGTCATGAGGACACAATGGTGGAGAAGGAAATATTTGAGTACATTTCAAACACACTCAAACTTTGTGGGTTTAAAATGTACTTACAGACCTGAGGCTGGTCAAAATCTCCTGTGTTTTCTGTTATGGTTCTTTTGAATCATCCAGGCAGCACCCGAAGCATGTGAACCGCACACCTCTGAGCCCTGGCACCACCATAACATGGACACAGTAGTACACGTGGGAGAAGTTCCTCTTCCACTGTCTGCAAAATGGCAGGTGAGCAACATCAGCGTCACTTTGGGCTCTAGCAAACCCACTGCTCGTTTAAGCTGAAGCCACCAAGTTTCACTCACCCGTGGAAAAAAAATTCACTGAGTCAGATCAACCAGAGAACTTACATTGACTATTAGGGACAAAGAAATAGAGAGAAGACAGATGTAAAATCATGCATAAACACAGTAGAAGCAACAGCAAAAAATATGTTTAATCATAGACTCTGTGAGACTGGAACTGAATTTCTATTTAGATGATGAGTCACAGTCAGGAAAAGCACATATGGTGTGGGGTTTTATAGCAAAATCTTGCTTAGATGGTACTGCAGTCAATAGCCCCCTGTACCTAAGAACCCTTGAGGTTTTTTTAGGTAATTTACATCTTTAGACGTCCATGGTTTCTCTTCAAAACCATCCTTTAAACCTTGTCAGTGTTTTCCTAGTTGGAAATGAAATGGTAATTCAGCCTGTCAAGATTTTCTCTGCTGTTCGAGAGAAAAAATATATTGTAAGCTGGCAGATGCAATTGCCTTCAAAGAAGTAATGTAGAGTAATAATCTAATGTTACTTTTCTATTATTATTTATCAAACTGTATTTAACTGCTGCTGTTAGGATTTGCATTGCTCCCAAATGGAAGCAGACAGGAAGGCAGAGATTGTCATGCAGTTCCAGCACATTAAACGATCACACAGCATAACTTATGTCAACGTGGAGGCATAAAACAGGCCCAGTGCAATCACTCACTAATGTCATAGGACATAAAAGGGATACAAATGCACACTTTTAAAACAAATAGCTAATTGAGATTGGTTACAAGTGCTTCCCATGTGGCCTTGAGCCAAGGAACATGCCATCAGAGGGAAAAAAAGGATGGACTGAAGGGTGTGTGGCGGAAATGAGCTACCTGGCAAAGGTGACTGGTGACCACCTGCCAGGTGCATCTTCCAAACTCACCTAGCATAGGAAATAAAACTAAAGAAAGCTCTGCCTCAGAGGTCAGGCTTGGAGCACTGCTTCCATTGCTCTTCTGTAAATATTTGTTATTCAAAGCCCTGAACAACAGCAAAGTGATAGCCTGGTACACCTCACTGAGGGCTTTTTCCCCCTGGATCCCAGCCAGGAGTCAGCCAGCCTGGTGACCCTGCCTGGTGTGGCACATGCCAGCCGGTGACAGCAGTCCTACCACAGCCCAGGAGACAACACTGAGCAACCCTCCCTCCTCCTCCTCCTCCTCACACTCGTGCCTGCACTGGGGACGTGTAAACTCTCCGTGTGATCCCGGGAACATCTGCTGTTACAAAACTTCCCAATTTTGCCCCTTAGAGCCCTGGTTTGGGGAACAGAATATGTCGTGCCCAGTATTTGGGCGGTGGCAGAGCAGCCCGAGCAGCTCCCTCGCTGGGGCAGCAGCAGTGCCCTGCACACGCGTGTGCAGCGCCGTCGGGGTGGGTTCGTGTACCTGTGAACTTCTGGCACAGCGCAGGAGCCTCTCTCTGCTCGGTCAGCTGGAAGAATGCCGTGCTTAGCTGGCTGAGTTTGGATCCCAGAGCTGCACAGCCATAGTCAGCTGCCTCTGTGCTGTGTTTAAGTACAGATCGCTGCATCCCAGACACTCTCATCCAGGTGACTCCCTCTAATGCTTGTGATAACTCCCCATACGACCTCCAGGGGGGCTGTTTGTTTTTAAAGAAGTCCCAGCTGTCAGAACATGGGGTCTCCCCACCCTGTGCAAAAACATTTAACAGGAAGCAAGCCTCCAAGGAGAAAAGGTCTTTCTGCCCTTGATCGTTTCCAAATTGAAGTTCTCCCCTGCTAAATTTCCATTTCTTTTTGCCAAGTTGCTCAGAGGACAAGGGCTGGCTGCTCTCCCCGGGCTCAGATGCTAGAGAGGAAATCTCAGCCGTGACTGTGCCTGCTGGGGACAGAGCAGAGATTTCCCACTCCACGTTCCTGCACAGCAGCAGTGCGGGGATCCCTCTGCAATGTGCTCAGCAGATCCTTCTGTATCTCCTGCTCCAAGATGAGCAGTACCAGGAGCTCTGTAAAGAGTGTTAAGCGTCCTCACGGGAAAGCTAGAATAACTAGGCACCTGCAATTACTTTATTTATTTCAAATAAACACAAATTACCTACCTTCAAAGCCCTCCCCTGGCAAACAGACCATGGCAAACAGAGGGAGACCTTGCCTCCTCTAGCACTACACAGTCGTGGGACTCATCAGACAGGGGTTGCCTGCCTGCCTGAATAATTCAGAATGACTTTGAATTCACATTCATTTCTCTACTATCACAGTTGTTATGCAGATGTCACTCAGATTACCTCACGGTGAGGTGTTTACTGATATCAGAAATCCTTGAATGCAATAGTCAGACACTACTCCTGTGTCTTACCTGCAGAATTCCCTGTGCTCAGGGATTTTTCTGCTCAGAAGCCAACTTCTTTACATTTTTCTTTACAGGTATGTTTGGCTGCATCAGTTTTTGCTAGTAGACCTATGGCAACAGGAAATATCTCTGGAGCTCTCAGAATAGACTCAGTGACAGTTGTAGAAGGATTCCTATAGATATTAACAAATTTGCTCACTCAGTTCCTTCCCTCTTCCTCACCAGGCTGGACAAAACTGAACCGAGCCAAACCAGTGCTTTGTGTTTCCAATGGTTGCAGTGTTGTGCAGAGCCTCTTTCACAGCTGAGAAAGAATGAGGGCTCCACTAGTCTTTCAAAGCATAAAATGTGGCAGCTGGGGAATTGTCGATGGCTAAAACAGCAGTAAAATACAGATAGTTTGGTGCTGATCCTGCAAAAAGAGATGCCTGAGAGATACCTTCCACCCAGGAGGAGGTGATTCCTCTAGAGCAAGTGACTCATTGCAGCACAGTTAATAATATGGTGCAATCCCTCAAAAGTCTGTGGTCGCAGCATATGTTGGGTGACAAGTTTGCTGATCCATATGACAATCTTCCTGTCTGAAGTTTAAAGAACAAATTCCCTAGGAAAGGGTCATTTAAGGTGTCATTTCTCCAAAAGGCACCACCTGTTGGATATAATGATGGCACTGGTGACCTTACATGTGTTAAAATCACTGCCAGACACTGGAGGATGAGTTTCTCCCACTAACAGCACTTGCTCTGTGTTCACACCTCTCCTCTGCAGTCCTCAGGCTGCCATCAGCACTCACTTATTTTCATCTTCTTTTCCTCTCTTTCCCTCCTGCATTTCATTAATCACTCACAAGGTACAAAGAAGTCCTTCTGTAGAGCTCTACAGAACCTCTTGGGAAATAAACCCACCCCAAAGCTTGTCAAGATATCTGAATTAACCATGGCTGCTGTGTAGGCATAGAGACACTGCTCCCTTTTCCCTGTTTCTGCAGGCAGGCAGGGATGAGCTCTGCCTGGGTTTATACTGACCAGACTCTGGTGAGCTCCCAGCCCAACTTCAAGGCACGGTGAGAGTCAAAGGCTGTGCAAATCAGGAGTACATGGCTTCCAGCCAGCCCAAAGTGTGGGTAGATATCTCCTCCAAGTGTCTAACCTTGGACCATGACTGTGTTCTAATGCAGAAGAATATTAGACTGGGGAAAATTCGATTAAAGAAGAGACTTGCAGAAGTACAGGAGGCATTTAGACAACCAGCCTCAATGAAAGTTTGTGCTGCCAAGCTGGCCTTTTTGTCTTCAAAATATCTGTTTGGGATCAGATAATCCAAAGAGCTGAACACCTATGCAACCTTTGCAGAAGCATTTACTGAATCAGCCAATTTTCCAAAGAATCTCAGGGTCCTGAGGGCAGCTCTGCTGCCTGAAATCAGGAGTGCATTTTCCCAAGCAGATGCCAGCAGTAATGTCTCATTAGAATTACTGAAGGGTGTGTTTCCCTAATTGCTGCTGTAGATACATTGATATCCGTTTTTGTTTCACTGGAGCCTGACTTTTTGTGATTACACTTAATAATGACTGCAAGAGAAACTGAAGGAGAGGTGGGAAGGGGCAAAGGAAGGGAAGGAAAGGCAAATGTGTCCTTGTTGTGACAAGACAGGCTGTCCAGCAAATCTTACTACAAAGGAGAGGGATTTTGGAAGGATGAGTTTGAGCATTACTGACAATTGTTCTTTCATCATTGATATTTAGCTTCTGTCATTCCCAACTGAGCACTGCCTTTGTCTGTGGACTTCAAACCTCTCCTTCCCTTCCCTTCTCTTTGGCATATTTCCCTGCTCCCCTGGGATATTCAGTAACACATTTAGTCCTGTGTCTCCTTCAGCCTGTTCCCTCCAGCAGCACCACTCAAGCGGGCTGGTGGGACACCAGCTCACTTTCAAGCAGCTTAACAACACCCAGCTACTGAGCAGGGTATTGCACACACGCACATCCTCACGTGTGCACGTGTGCAACCAGAAAACATTTCTGGCAGCTGGATGCATCATCCAGATGTGTAACAGCTGTGTGGGGCAGTGATCTGGCTGGGGGACAGGAAGCACTGTGTTTGTGTGCTGTCCGGAGGGGGTGCAGGGCCAGTGTGGGTGATGGCTGGAAGCAGGACACCTGCAAAAAGCATAAGGGCTTCATAGGGCTTGGAGCTGGGGCTGCAAACCCATGGCTGGGGATTAGTGTGCTTTTAAACCTGTGCTGACCTCAGAGATGGCCACGATGTGCTGCTGGTGTCCTGAGAACAAGGAAGACACTTTGGCTGTGGCTCTGGCATTGCCCCTCTGCTCTGTTTTGGCTTGGCACAGCAACTCTGGCACTCCTGGGCTGGTCCTGTGCCTGGTGGAGCAGCAGCCGAGGTTGTGAGGCACAGGAAGGACAGCCTTTGCATCCCTCCTACTTCTCCAGTGCCACCACTGGGGAGAAGCCACGGGCCACACCATAAATATTCAAACCCATAAGAGACAATCAGCACGGGTGCCGTTTACCTTTTCTCATCATGTCTGTAAGATGTGGATCCCCGGCCACTGGTCCAAATAAACATTTTAGAGGGTTGCCCAGTGTTGGCTCTGCTCGCTGCAGTGGGACGATGGAAGGACCTGGGGGAAGAGGGACAATTTTTGTCACTGCCCATCCAACGTGGCAGAGCACTTAATATCCAGCGTGCCAGATCCCCTGTGGCCATGCCCAGCGTACTCTGAAGACGGACCATGTGTTAACTCGAGGTGAGATGTAAAATAATGGGGATGAGAGACCAGTGTGTGAGAATGGAGAATAAATCCCATTAGCCCCACTGGCAAAAGGTGAGGCTGGCTAATCAGGCTTAGCTGTGCTCCACCCTGCAAAGGATTCCCACCACGGGCAAGAAATCATCAGTAGTTTAAGAAAAGGTAATAGCTGTGTCCAATGTTCTTATGGCAGTATTTTTCAGGGACAAAATGGCTATTGTTTAAGCACATACACAATCATTATGGATATTTTGCTGCTCTGCAGCTCTCCTTAAGGTGAGGCTCTCAGGGAAGGTGTCTGAATGAGGCACAAGTATGAGATGTAAATGCGACATTTTGTGGAAGTGTAACCAATATGACAAAGATATCTTTTCCCACAGAGAAATTACCATCCTGAGGCCATTTGGCCAGACCAGTTAGATCCCTGCCCAAGAGTTCTTTGTTTCACTGCGGGGTATGAGACCTGCTGCCTTCTCTCAGGGGCTCAGGCCATATTGGACCTGCAAGTGGGGCTATGGTTCCCTTTGTAGCCTCTCTTAACTTCTTCTGGTTTTAGTGAGGCTTAATTAAAAATCTCCATCTTTGAGAATTGGGCCATTCCCATGAGGGCTGCATTTTGTGTTATTTCACAGCACAACACTTTGTGTTTTTAATGCATTCAGATAAAAGCTTAAGGAAAAAATAAAAAAAAGGAATATTCGAGATACCAAATACTTCATTGTGAAGTTTTTCATACACTAGGGGCCATTCTTTAGCTCACTGAAACACCTGATGGCTGATGCTGTCAGCAGAGAAGGCACATGATCTGAGGAAGTCTGTAATGTCACTGTCTCCATAAGCATGCAAAGGGATAATTTCAATATTTGCATAGTGGTGAACCAGGAGAATACTTAAATACTGTAGAGGTGGCTGCAGGGGAAGACTGACATGGACAGAAGCCAAAATCCACCCGTGTGCAGATAGGCTGATGGGTGCCAACAGACTGGGCACTCCACCTGGAGTCAGCCCAGAGCCCCCACCACAGGGTCCATGACAGCCCCAGGCCAAATTCACACCCTGGCTGGGCAGCTGGCCGGGCAAACTGGCCAAACTGGTGTTCCTGCCACCTTCTCCCTGCTGGGATCCTGCTGCTGTGCTCAGAGATGCCAGCTTGGGACTGGGACCTGCAGACAAAACCTTGCTTAAAACAAGAGGTTGCAATATTTAATGAAGCTTTTGGATGCACTTGTGAACAGCAAATCGGACAAGAAGGTGGTCCAAAAGAAGGGAGGAGGAAGGAGGGGAATCTCCCCCAGTCCTTTCCCTGATTCTGTGGTCATCACTGCAGTCTGAACGCCAAGAACAACTCTGTTCTTTCCTTACAACCACTGTAGTTAAGTATTGGGGAATAAACTACAAGATGAGGCACTTCCTCCCTGAAATAATTATAGTGAAGTAGCATCTGCTGGGATCTAATCAATACAGCCAAAACTAAGTGTTTTTATAGTGATATTGGTCAGGAATGTCACTTGTAAGACCTTGAGCCAAATCCTCACACTGCTGGGTAAGATTTCATCCATTTCATTACCTCAGACAACACCACAGTGACCACCCAGCTGGTGCTTCTGCTCCAAGCCATGCAGGAGGGGGCAGACCAACTACCCAAGGGCCACATCAGATTCTGGACTGAGCCTGTCCCAGGCTGAGTCCCTTAATGCTGGAAAATAAAATTATATATTTGCCATTGCACCCTTTAGGATGTCACACACGACAGGAAAGCCTGGCTGGTTGTGCTGCCACAGCCTGAGTGGTCCCAGAGCCATCAGGAGACGGTGATGGATGCTATTAGAGAGGCTGTTCTTAATTAAGCAAAATTTAGGCACACATCAGAGGTGATCAGCAGCTTCTGCCACCTGTCTGAGCCTACAGGGACACCCGGGCAGGACTCCCTGGGCAGCGAGGCAGATTTATAAGCTGCAGAGCAAAGGGCAGGAGCACTGCTGGGCTGTGAGCTGGGTCAGGTGGTCTGTCTCACTGAGGGGATGACAGAGAAGGAAAAGGAATGCTTCTCTTCCCAATGAAGTCTGAGTGATTTCAGACTCCCTTATAGTGCCAGTGCCCTGGAGCAGTCCATATGTGACAGCTTTAATGCTGCCTGCTTCGTTAGTTGAGCAATCCAAGCTAACTACCACTATTTAACACACAATTGCACACCTTATTTTGTGTAAAATTGTAACACTGATGACATCATAACGCTGCTCCAGAGGTCGACATAAGTGACTGAAGTCCACGGTTCCTTCAGGCAGGGGTTAGATGTCAGATAAAAACCTTTTGTGCACAAACAACAATATAACCTCCCCAAGACCCATCTTTGAAGGCCTTTGGAGGATTCATAACCTCCAAAGTTGCAACCTACATGAGCATGCTCTGCCCCACCAGGTCACTTAACAAACTCATTTCTCCCATCCTGGGTAAGGCCCTGAGCAGGATTGAGAACTTTGTTCCTTCCCTGTCCTCTCTCTCTTTTCTGAGAGAACAATTATCACTACTTTTTCTTGGCTTTTTTTTCCCCATTGTTTCTCAGAGTCAGCTGCTGGCAACTTATTTTTATCATGCAACAAGTAATCAGCCTGTGAAACTCATCACAGCAGGATGTGAGCCTCTCATTCAGAGTGGATTGTGTCATTGCTTGAACAGACAGAGCACCTAAAGTCACGACAATACCTGTTAAAAACAGTGCAGAAGAGATGCTTCAAGCTGCTTTTTGACTGTTTGGATGCTGTGGGGGATATTCCTATAGGGTAGGTTATCCACATACTGCTGTACTTGATATGACTTTTGTTAGTCAGGATGCTGGGTGGGACTCTGGGCTTTCTGCCTGACCTTGCCTGAACATCTGTGTCTCCTTCACTCTTTACACAGCGTGGCATCAACACAGTTGTCTCTTGACACTGTTGCCACAGAGACAGGCAAGGAGGCCAAGCTTTGGTTTTCACAAAACACACCTCATTCTTCGTGTCTGGGTCCATCCTGAGTAAATGCTCAAGGTCAAAGGCAGAAATGCAGAGTAAAGAGTGCACAGTCTGGTACAAATACACGAGTCTGTGATGCTGTCCCACTCCTCCCATCTTCTCCTGTTCTCATCCTCCTCTTGAACATTACCTTCTGGTGGATTTCATGGAAATCACTGGAAAATCTGACAAGATTTCCACTTTTTCAGCCCTTGTGAGATGAAGACTTGAGATAGCTCTTCTAAGATTAAAACTATTCTGCCCTGTCCTAAGGAGTATCCACATGTCCACCCAACAGCAACCGCCTGTCTGAGGATTTCAGTGTGAAGAAAACACACCAGGACAGCATTTGCTTCAAATTGCTCCAGAAAATGATGTAGCTCTCAATCCCTTTGCTGGTATCTTGGGGACTATATTACATGTTCTGTTGTCCTCACTTTCACCTTGGGTTGGCTGTTCTCCTTCCTCTGTCTTCAGTTTGTGTCATGATTGGTATGAAAAGTCCCTTACCTCCAGGTCCCCACAGCTGTGAACAGCAAAGAGGCATGTTGCAGACTGTGTTTTCAGATGGAAAGCTGGGTTTTATATGTGTGCTTGCTTGTAATTGCCTCTGTCTACGTTTATGTTAATCATAGGTTTTCTGGGACCCTGGAGAACCATTTATGACACCATCTAATGAGCTTTTTTCCCCTTATGACATTTCATTTCCTGGGCAATGTGGCCACTGTAAAAAGAGAAGCACTTGCATTAATTTTGCCTCATAAAAGACACCCTGAGCCATCAAAAGGCAACAAAAGCTAAATATTCACCTAAAGATACAATCACTGACCACCTCAGCTCTGTCTGAATACACCCACATCCCCTGCTGTCCATGCTGACAAGTCCTGGATGCTTTATCCCATTGTTTCCTGGCCAGAGGATTCATTTGAACCCCAACGCAGCTCTCTGGAAACCCCAAAGTTTTCCTGCTAGTCCACATGTTAACCTCTCCCTGTACCACCACACAGCTGCCAGTGCCAGTTCTTGGACAGACGGGTCAGTTGCTGTTGAGTGATGGGAAATATTTGGTCTCTCATGCCTGGATAGATCCTTTTTTTGAGTGGTCCCACCCACCATCACCCATGAGAAAAGGAAGATGCTGAAACCAGACACCAAAGACAACCTGCAAGGAGACAGTCGCTCACTTTGAGGTGAACTTACTGAATATGGACAATTAGACTTTGTGTCCCAATAGGTCTTACTCGTGCCTCTGTCTGGTGACAGAATGTTCTCTTGTGGCTTTGATGAGCCAGAAAACAGGGAAAAGTCATGTGTGATGAAGGATGGGAGAATAAATAAAATAGCCTGTTGAATTTTTGATTACTGGAGGGTAGTCTGGCTTTCAGGTGCCTTAGAGCATGGAAGAGTTTCCCAGGCAGAGTGGTGGAAGTAACTACGGTATTTAGATGCTCCTGTCTGATTCAGGAGATGATCCAGGGCAGTTTTCCAGTCCTGGTATTGAAAGAATGAGAGAGCTGGACCTAGAACCCTTGTCTGCATCCAAAACAAGAGAGAAAACACCCACCAAGGACAGAATTAAGCTAACTCACAAAAGAAATACATCTGCATTAGCAGAAGACAGTCACCACTTAGGGAGCACTTAATGCTCTGGCAGCAGCAGCTCTGAATTGAGGAGCAGCAAAAGCAGCATCAAAGGGTGAATTTGTGCCTCGTGACGGAACATTGGTGCTCTGCAGCTGATGGGCGTGGGGCAGGACAGAGGAACAGGAATTGCTGCTCTTGTCGCAGCATCTCAGGAGCTCCAGCTGTACTGACAGACTAATCCAACCAGCAGATGACCTTGGATCCGGGCTTCCTCGTCATGGCAGGGGGGAAATGGACAACGGGCAGCTGGTGCTAATGTACTGGCAAGAGTATTAGAAGGCTGATGGTTAATGATGCTTCATTAATGATTCACCTCTATTTCTGACCCTGCTCCAAAACCTCCCCGGAGCTCAGAGGTGGGCTCTCCATCAAGATTTTAAGTGCAAAGAGGGAGACATCCTGGACATAGAGTGGTCTTGCTGGGCTCCCATGTCACAGACATGTCTAGGACATTCCAAAGGAGGAGAATGGGGCTGCCAGTGACAACTGAAGCCAGCACATGGAGGTGCAAAACACAGTGTGTAGAATGCAGTGAAATTTAGGTATGTTTTCTAAGGTAATAATTCTTTAAACTTAAAGTCATCCTTGTCAATTGTTAATTCCCTCTTTCCAGTATATACCGGAGAAAGAGAAGTATTCAGAAAGGCTGAGGTATCTGTATCTCCCTGCTACATAACAATATGTTCACACTTCAAAATTAATTATTCCAATGTAACCTCTGAATCTTCTGTGTTTCTATCTCACGATGGTTTTCTCTCCGGTGCTGACTTTCTGTGTTTCGAAAAAGCTTTCAAGCCTTACCATTTAATGATGCCCTTCATCCCTAGGCTTCCCCTTTCCCAAGAGCTACCTTCCTAGTTCAAGCAGCCCATCCAGCATGGCTGTAGACTTTATAGTGTTTATTCTTCTTGATCTTTTTACCTTTAACTTCCTTCTCCAATTTTCTTATTTTTTTTTCCAAGTGTCTCTTCCCATTCACTACTATCCCAGTGACAACTTGTTTCGCTCACCTTGGGCACACTGTGTTAGTCTCAACTATTCTGATCTAGTTGATTGAAATAGCAACTTTTGGAAGAAATTCCTGTGTCCCCAGTTCATCTACAAAGGAGGGAGCTACTGACTGTCATTGCAAGCAAGAGACTCAAAACTTCTCTTCTTTGGTGACCTTTTGGTTGCCTTGGAGCAGTCTGGCATTATGGCCTCAGCTTCCTTGTCTGTACAAGTGCACCTGGCAGAGGACACTTTCAGGCCATCTCCAGGTGCCAGAGCACGCAGTGAAGAGCCAGCCCTTGTTACCATCCTCACGCTTTGGTGCTGGTGAGTTTGCAATCCAAGCACGAGGCAATGCCTCTCTCGGCACATTGCAGTCATGAGGATCAACGTTTGTGAGGAACAGCTGAGCATAATTGTCCACTTTGCCTGTCAGGATTCTGCAAATGTTTTTAGCTTTCTGTGCTGAATTTGAATTTACGTAGCAAGTGACACATTGGACAAGCACTATATTCATCATCTCAGCTGCTCCCTGCCTTCAGAGAAGGGCACAATCTGCCTGTAATATGGGGTTGGCTTGGGGAGGGGGTGTAGCAGTGCGAGCGCAGGGTCACCTCCCTGCAATCTACTTCTACCCAGCTGAGCCAAGGGAGTTTTATAGGGAGATCTGCTCTGCCAAAGGCCAGGTAGTCTGATGGAGAAGGATTCTGGGGAAAGGAGGAAGGCAGTGACAGTGCTGCACTGTCTCACTTGATGGTCTCCTTTAAATCCTAACACAGTCCTCTGCAATTGCGGACGGATATACCACCTTGGGTGCTGCGCTGCACCAGCAGAGCTGTACAGCCCTGGGCCAGGCTGGCTGGGGAAGAGCATGTGGGTGGCAGTGAGGAGGCTCTGTGGCTCATGGTTATGCTCTGATAAACCCAGTGGGAGATGGAGATGGGGTGAGAGAAAGGAGATGGAGTGGAGGCACACTGCTCCATGCTGAGGTCAGTCTCTTTGATGGTCATCAAGAGGGAGTGACCTTCTCCCCAGCGGAAATTTTGTGGGTATCTACATGACCAGATGTTAAAGTACGCTCTTTTGGATACTAATAAATCTATTTCTGAGAGTAATTTGTTACACAGTGGGAGCTGAATGCCTCTGACTACGCTGAAGTGAAGTGGCTTCAGACTTGATTCCTATGTCCTCTCACCACTGTCAGCTCAGGGATCTCGGACTTACACCCCAAGTATGAAGCAACAGGGTGTTGGCAGTGCTGTTTTGGAGGTGATGAACAGAGGCACAGAGGCTGCTGAGACTTGGCCAAAGGCTCTCAGGAAGTCTGTGGTGGTTGTAGTTGAAAAAACAGCCTGAAAAATGGTGGACAACCACCTTCCACCCAGCGAGGAGGGAGGAGAGTCAGACTTGTACAGATTCCTATGTCAGAGAGCAAAGGCAGAGCCTTCCTTTGTGGTTGTGCCAAGTCCCATCCATGGGGACACCCTGTCCAGCTTTGTGCAACTGTGCCTCAGCTTCACAGCCCTCCAGAGAAGCTGATCTGAGAAGGACATGGCTTTTAAATGTCCCTGAAGAGGGTTTCACTTCAGCACTAAAATACTGGTGGTGTGTTTGAGGTAGGAGCACAGGGAGAGGAAGAGTGATGTGCTGCTGGGAACACAGAGGACACCAGCAGCTTTTAGGGAAACCACGAAGGAGAAGCATATTGCATGAGTGATGTGGCTGGGGAGAGAGGTGAGGGCAGAGAAAGATAAACAGATGCAAAGCAGCACCCAGAGGAAAAGCACAAACAGGCAGGGCAGATACGTCAGGAGTGGCTTTTCTGTCACCTAATTCCTTGAGCGGGTCAATCATCTTTTATCTCCTTTGAGTCAGTCCCTGTGCCATGGAGAGCACCAGCTGGAACAAAGCAAAGGCAGAGGAGAGCTAAAACTACTGCCCAGCGGGAAGTGAATGCTCTGGCACTATTTATTTTTGAGTCTGCATTTGGAATAGCTGTAAAGAGCTATGTGGATAAGCAAGCAGGCAATTACAGCTGGGACGTGCTGCTCATGAATGGAAACAGCTCCAATCTGCTCAGGACATATTGAAATTCTAATTCAGTTAGATTTCTTTAGTTACAGCGCTTATCACAGACACTAAAAGAGATGGGATTAGAAAATAAATACAACTCTTATGTTGTCTTTGGTCTGTCTTCTGTGCTCCCCTTTCCCTGCTACCCTCCCCAGTTTTAGCTGTTGCTTGACTTCATTTTCTGCTGTAAAATACAGCAGTCTGCAGTTAGTCTTCTTGTTAACTTTTATGATCATCTAGCAGAGCGCAGCTGGCCGGACCTGTGCGCTGCTGAGGGGTGGACAGTCAGCACCAGTACAAAGCCACTGCTGCAGCTTCTCATGTCCCATCTTGCTAAAGACCACCATGCAGAGACATCTGTTCATACTGCAAAGGTACAGGTGTGACACCGAGACTCAGAGCAGAGCAAGGACATGATTTGCAAAAGCTCTTCCCTGGTGTCATCCCTGGTTCAGATAAATACTCCAGCCTGTGATGCTCGCCCAGGAAGCAGGTTGGCTTCTCTGCTATGTGAAAGTTACTTTACTGTTGCAGGCAACCACTTTTGCACTGTGTTTGTGCAGGCAAGTTCCTAAAAGATCTGATCCAAAACAGAGAGCAGGGAAGAGGACCGTGTGTGCTGGATCAGCCCTGCCAGTGTGACCTGGAAATTCAAGCAAATGTCTTAACTGTGTGCTGCTGGTTTAGTTTCTCTGTCTGTCAGGGAAAAATGTTATGTTACATCTGCTGACATATTCAAGGAGTAGATGAGATCTAAATGTCAGAAACTGCCAGATTGGAGGAACAGGAGGAGCTTGAGTGTGTATCTCCAGCTGACAGGCAGTTGTGTTCCATCCCAACTGGTCTCTTGGACCTGCTGGAGGACCTCCGAAAGCAGAGGAATATCTACAGGTAGGTTGTGAATAGTCCTGAAACATCAGCTTAGAAACCTGTTTAAGACAGACCCTGGGTAGAAATCACTTGTCTCCCTTGAAACTAAGGAAAGGGCTTGATGGAGAAAGACAGTTGTAATACCCAATATTACTGAACTGAGTCATGGAGCTGTGAAATAAGCAGCTCTCTGGTAAAAAACAAACACCCAGCTTGGTTCTCATGAGCATCTTTCCTCTTTGTCTTATTACAAAAGGGTAAATTTTGCATCATAAGCACTCTGCAGTGGCTTGTCATCCTTTCAGAACACAAACTTCACCATCTGTAGCCCTCTTAGTCGAATATGATCAATTGCTGTGTCAGATTCCCAAAAACAAAATTTTGTGCTCAAGTGCTGTAGAAAAGTTCCAGACATATTTTTTTTCCTGTATGCTTTTCACATAATTTTCACAGAATTTAAAATTTTTATGTCCTTATTTTTCAAAATGTAATTCAGTAGGTGCAGCTGCCTATTGGCTCCTGAGTCTAAGTCATGTGCAACACAGCTACAACTCTGTGGACCTTTGAACTCACACATGTGCCCCTGGGGATCCCTGTTTGCTTTGCCTGATTGGTTTTTTGCTGATTAGTGCAAGGAACTGTTGTTTTAACAACGAGCTCAGTATTAAGATAGTAATTGAATGGAAGGGAGTTCTCTGCATCGAGTAATTCTACTGTTCACACCAAAATAGAAGAGCTCTTGGGAATAATGTGGTAGTAATATTTCCAATGACCTTTAAACATGGCTAATGCTTATCAGCTGGGGACCTCTGCTCATATATGACCAGGTATCTTCTGTAATAGTCTGTGGAGTGATGTTAAGGATGTCCAAGCCACATATCAGGGACAGAAGCCAACAGGTTGATTGGAAGAACAGTACAAATCCCTAATTCCTACAGGGCAGGTGCATGCCCCAGAGCACAATTTCCAGTGCAAGAAGAAGGAAGCCTTTCTAGTGGAGACATTTGTGGTTAGGACACAGATCAAATCCAGCCTGATGAGCACGGCAGGGAGAAAGTTGGAAACTAAGTGGGTCACATTAAGGCAGAGTGTTAGAAAGACAGGGACCACAACCTGACAGAGAGTGGTGGTGTGCCCACACAAGAGAGAGCAGGAACAGCAGCAAACTGCAGCCAGATAGCAATGAAATGCACAAAGCAGTGGTGTGAGGTGGATGGGAAATCTGGTGAGGCGAGGAGAAGATTGACTGCTGAGACGAGGCTGATGCACTGGGCTTAGCACAGTGCTGCACCAGCTACGAGGTCAAAAATCAGTGTAAACTCTAAAGCACCTGCTCTGCAGATGAGTTCAGTGTGTGATGTGCTGGGTGATACTGATGCAGATTCAGCCTCTTTGGAAAGCAATAGCTCGGGACTTCATGAATCTCTTTACAGATATGTTCTTGTAGTATACTTTTCAGCAGAAAACCAATTTATCTTGAGAGTCAGGAAAAAAGATAGTGAGAAAGAACAAAAGCAAAGTCTCTCTAAAAAAGAGGAGTGTGCATATACCCTCAACATAGTTTTGAACAAAAAAGGGAACAGAATCTCTGCCGTTCTCTGAGGGCAGTGGAGCACGGTGAATAGTGAAGGGGCCATGTCCATAAAATAAAACCCCAATGTATTTCTGGTCTCATAACTGGTCTAGAAGTGAAAGCAATGGTAGGAGCAGGCACAGATGCTTCCATTCCTCATATGACAATAATCTATATTAATTACTGCAAGCATCCAGCTCTGAACAATGTCACTGCAGTGCTATTACTGTTGAAAAGTATTGAGTTTCCAAGGAGGTGAATGTCTTTTTTTCTTACTAATCATGATTACTTGGCTTAGTACTTGGGCCAAGCTTCTGTTTAACCAAGACAAATGGATATTTCCAAAACAAGCAAGTTAACACTATGCATCACATTATTACCCTCCTCACAGATTTCTTGCCTCGTCTGCTATTTTACTCAGCTGCTAAACACAAGTAACAATAAGAATAAGAAGGAGGAATTGTGCAGGATCCTGTATGTGTTAAACTGTAAATAAATCTGGTTTTGACCATTATGTTGTCCTATTCTGTGACAGCATTTTCCCTCGATCAGTGTAACATAACAACATCATTTTGTCCTATAATTACTCTTCCTTGAAACATGAGCATCCACACCACATTTTTGCAGACACCACCAGCCTGTCTGACTAATATTTTATTGCTTCCTGCTTGGAATTCTTATTTATCATTTAAGTTGATGTGCCAGCACTGTAGGTTAACATTCAGAAGAGCAGATGGGGAATTAGAGACAAAACTTCTGTCAGTGATAACAGGACTTCCATGCTTCATTTCCCCCAGGGCACAGTGAGTGTTTTCCTTTTCAACAGTGCTGGGCAAAACCGCCTTAAGGAATGGGTGGCAGCAAAGCTGTGAGCTGGCAACACACTGAAGTTGTCAGGCTGCAGGAATAGATTTTAGGTTGCTGGGCTATTAGTGGGGAGTTATTTTGTTATAGCTCTGGGAAGATACCCATCTCAGTACTGGAGTTCTAGTGCAAGATACCCAGAGAGAATTGCCACTCTGGGAGAGTCAGTGAGAGGCCTGGCACTGAGCAGCTTCTCTCCTACAAGTGGGTTCACCTGACCACATCTGTCTGGCTGGGCCAACCAGGGCAGGCTACAGATCCAGGAGAGGTCTCTAAATTCTCTAAATCCCACTATTTCAGCACCATCCTGATCCCCACTGCTGCTGGAGAGAGCCTCAAGGCTGTGCATGGGCAGCTCAGTGAGGGTGGGTTTCTTCCCACCCACCCCCCACAGCTTTACACAGGGGCAGTGCCCAGGACAGGCCACTCGTCCTCGTGTGTGGATGTGTGAGGTCCATGCATGTACCTTCCTCCAGGGAAAAAGCTCCCACTTTTCTCCAGCAGCTCTGTGCACCACCTCCTTTCCCAGGCTCAGGGGAAGCTCGTTTATGTGTTGGGGACCAACACTTAGAGTAAGAAGGACCTCCCAAAGTGGGAAGTGGTTCATGTGCTGCAGGCTCAAAACTCCTCACCACCAAGGAGTCACAGCCAGAGGAACATCCCACCTCAGTTTTGGGGACACTCCCAAGCTGGAGAGCCCTGTGGCACCTCCCTGGGATCACTCACCCCCCACACTGCTGGCTCTGCCATGGGCTGCGCTGCTGATGCCAGCCAGAAGCCACACAGAAAGTTGCTGAATGACAGGAACGATCAGGATCAAGGCAGAAATCACTGTCCTAACACACCAAATGTCAAAGGGGAGATTAAAAACATATTCTAGCTGCTAAAACATGCACTGAAGACACATAGGAGACCTGCCGAGAGAGCAAGAACTTGCCCCTAACCTTGAGTGCCACACACACAGATGGGATCTGTTCAAATAATTACCACAGATGCAGCCTGCACCATCTCACCTTCCCTGATCTTTGTCTCTAAGGTGTCCATCATTTGACCAGCCTCCACCCACCTTCTTCCAAACAACAAAAGGCTTTCACTAAGCATTTGATACTGCCATTAATGAAACAAGGAAATAGATGCTGAAAATCAGACCATATGTGTTATGTCTGTATTCTCTGCTCTTTAGGACAGTTTAACAATTACATGTTAATTTTCACACAAATTGATGTTTCTGTGGACGTTCTTCCTGCGTCTATCTCACTCAAGAACCTCTGAGCCTCAGAGATCATGTGAATTACATTTGAATCAAAATGCAGAAAAACTGTGCTGTCACATTGACCTTGAAATCCAGAAGACCATTTCCATTATAAAGGTGCTTTACAGCAGAGCTTGTGACTGAGGAGGCTGCTAAGGTAAGTATAACCAAAAATGTTTTTCATATGGAGATATTTCCAGGATACAAGCTTGCTCCTAAAAGCTGGTGTTTGAATTCTTCAAATTGTTTGGATCATTTAAGCAGACATGCCTGTAGGGAAACCTGTGAAGGTAACAGCTAACGCCCTGCTCATGACCCGAGCTGTCCCCTTTGTAAAGTGTGTGCCTCTCTCTCTAATACAGTGTAGTAGGTAAATATAAGCTGGTAGTCTTACTCCTAGTGTGTTCAGAGGGCTTTTATCTCTTATTGATTTCACAGTAATAATTCAATATTATTAGGAACTGCATTTTTATTGTATAGTGAAAATTGAAATTTTCACCCACACTTGCTCCTCTTCCTTACACTGGAGCTGCTTTCTTAAATTTCTTCTTTTAAAGCTGCTGTACAAGCTTAATGAAGTCTATCATTCCAGTGCTCTTTGATATGTACTCACAAGAGACTGGGTACTTGATTCTCTTCTTATTTACACCCACGAGGTCAGCAGCTGAATGCAGAAGCAAGCAAAGGGCCAGGGCAATGCCACAGAGCCTGTCAGCACCTCAGCAAAGGCATTTCTTCAGTTTTCAGTGGTCCCTTGGGAAATCCTAACAGCTGCACTAATGTTGGATGTAATTGAAGAAATACGTTCCTTAAACTGGCAGGCAGTTCAGTATTTAAACATAATGCTTGTTGAAAGAACGCTTGAAAGCTGATTTTTGACCTTCATGCAAGGCAAGAAAAAGAGATTTTTTTTTTTCAGTATCTGTACAGATTTAAAAAAATGATGTGAAACGTTTTGTCCAATAGTAGCTTTTTCTATTTCTTCATAGTATTTGTATTTATTTTTACCTTTTGTCACAATGGAAATTCAATCAAAGTCAAGGATTTTATCACCTTTCCACTCGACTCCCTGAGTCAGATGCTTAAAATGTAACACCAGCAGCACTGTGAGTAGTTAAAAAAATCAACCTTTTGCACTACAGCTCAGAGAAGTGCCTTTTTGTTTTTTCTGTAGCCTAGTGGAGTCGTTTGCAATCAGAACACGTTTTCACCCAAACTGATCTGTTACTGGCACCTTACAGGGGCTGGAAAATATTGCTAATGGAGTGTTTCTGTCACCAGAGTGCTCCCCAGTCAGACCAGTTTGCTGGTGAAGGAGTTCTGCTATCAAACACACTTGCCAACTGGGAAGCAGCAATTTGCTTCCTCTCACTCAGTGCAGAGAAAAGCAAAGTTTATTTAATCTGGAAAGTAGAAAGCTGGAGAGGAACAAGAATGACTATTGCTCTGCACCTTTCCAGCTTTCCTTATGCCCCCAGGAACCTTGCTTTTCGTCTATCACCACTTCCAAAGCTCTCACTTCCTTCACCACACCTGGAGAAACAGTGCTTTCGGCAAACGGGTCCTCCCGAGGCTCTATTGTCCCAGGCTTGGTCTGATGTGACAGAAGATGCTCATCCAGCCCATTGCTGCTGTCAGTCCCCCCAGTCTCCCCAACACTGGCGGTGGGAGAGGAAGGGGTGACTAGGAGTCAGCACATCCAGTTCTGTTCTGCAGATTTTCATGCACAAAATAAATTCCTGTGGAGTATGGGTCACAGAGCAAAGATATCCATGTGTGGGTTCCTCTCCCATGTACCCTGCTGTAAATGCAAACCAATTGGCTGAGCTGGAAGGTCAGTTTGGCTCCAGCAGTGCCCTGACCCCCCTTTCTGCTTGTCTTTGAAAGGGCATCCCCCAAGTGTTAGCTTGGCAGTACTTGGAAGGGTATCAGCAGTCACAATAAGTAACTGATACTATTTCCTAAGTGTCTATATTTTCACTTCTGCGGAAAACATTTAGCTGATCTGGGAGCACTTAATTTGGGAGATGTGACTCAATCCCAGCAAAAAGCGGCACTTGGAGGACCACCCGTGGATTTCAGCAGCTCAGATCCCCCGCAGTTAAACTAAATGTCATCCCACTGTACACAGCTGCTGATTCCAGGTTTGCTAATTTGTAAAACAATGTGAAGAAGATGCTGCAGTTGTGAGCAGGGCAGCTGAATTATAGGTACTTAAGCAGCACTGTAGGGATATGAATTCTGTTTATTGCACAAACCTGCCTCTATAATTAACAGAAATTGTACCATTCCCTTGCTCTGTTTTCATTAATTCAGACTGATAGCTTTGGAAGACCAGAGTGGATTAGGAAACACATTTTGGAAGAACAAGAGAGGACTAGAGAACTTTCTTGGCTTTTCAGCATCACCCCAGATCTCCTTCAATGTATAAGGAGCAAAATTACTAGCAATGTCCTGTGTGTGACAAACCAACTGTCACCATAATTGTAGCCTTGTTTTACTTTCCCTGCTTCCGGGAGAAAGATCCAAACTTCCCTGGCTACCTGTCTGAATTAAACATTATGAAATGTACTTTAAACCCTCAAGAAACAGCCACACTCAGTTTAAAGCCTTCTTAAACCTCAACTGCTCTCAAAGACCAGCACCAGCACGTCCCAATAAAAACAGGCTGCAGTGTTTACCTATCAAGCTGCAAATGATCTGAACAACCCTGGCTCCTTTAGTGGAGTTTTATCGGCTTCTTTCCCCTCTCTTAGGAGGTGTAAATATATCAAGGTTTAACATTATGCTTTATTTATCTCAGTGGTGTAGTGTGTCACCATGCCCACAGAAGCACTGGTGATACTTTATTGTAGGAGAGAGGCAGGCACCGCATGAACCAGAGCTGCTGCAGGAGCCAGCTTAGCCATGGCCAGTGACATCTGAAACAGAGCACAGGCCTCAGTTTGGGTGCTATTTCATTATTTTGGGTGTTCTGGGGACTGAAAGCAAAGTTTGTCCAGAGATGAGCATGAAAATCAGACAGCTACACAAGGGGCAGTGGCCTTCCCCTCTCGTGGTGGAAAGCTTTGCCCCCAGCCCTTTCCCTCTCAGGGTCAGAGGCACAGGAATAGGTATGTCTGAGATGACTTATTTTCCTCATGATTCATTGAAAAATTAATCCTAATAGCTTTCTAACATAAAGTTCGTAGTGACCACTGAACTGATCTGACTAAGGAGGGCCCTGTATTGATGTGACTCTGTGGCCAAATTTAATGCAATTAAATGATTGGATTTCGTTACGTATATTGACATGGTGTCAGTGACAATTTCCATTCTCCCTATTATTTCTATAAATAAAGTCATCTGCCATAATTAGAAAATATGAATGTACTAAGACCTCCATTAATTCTTCTCCATATTAATCTAGGAGCTGGGCAGATGTTTATTAATACCTTGTTACACTGCGTTCATCAGCTGTTACCAAGAATAGAAAGATTGAGACCCGATCTCATGCTGAAGGTTAAACAAGAACAGATCTGGCCAAATCTGGGCTACTGATTGATATTTTGACAATGTCTTGTTTTTTACCAAAATGATTTTTAGATTTTGAGCCCCTCTCTCTCTTTCTTTCCCTAAGCTTCCTTTGGACCATGTATGAAACTCAGTGCTGTTCCCCATCCTCCAGGATTGTCTGGTGTGATTTCAGTGGAGCTGAATTATATCAGCCTGTGGCCTGCCCTCTGCTTCTTCCACCTGGAAAGTATTTGAGGAGCTGGGTGAAACCCAGCTCCAGCACATTCAGTGCTGAGCACCTGCTGATGGCTGCTTGGGGATGGGTGTGAGGAATAGCAGATATGGATGGACCTGCACCAAGCTTCAAGGAGGGCTGTGAGCAGCCTGTGGGACCTCTCAGACCCTCCTGGTATCCTGTGCTTGGCAGATTTCAGAGCTGGTCTTTGCCCCAGGTCATCTCCCATTGTCACCTTCACTGGATCTTTTGCCAAGAGGCTCGACAATTTAATTATGTTCTCTGTCAAAGAGAGTGTAATTTTCCCTGTTTCTTTTAAATATCATGTGTGGTAACCTGAGGTCACTCCTCATCTTCCTCTCCTTTCCCATTTGCCTGGTGTTTGCGGCCTCTCCCCGCTCTGTTCTTTCTCACCATCACTTGGGTCTGTTCACTTGGCTGTCACTGCCCGGGGTCAGTGTCCATCAGGGCCCCTCTGCTGCCCTCGCAGTTTGTACCAGCAGGGTGACTGCCCTGTCACCTCTGCAGAGATGGCAGCTCTTGGCTCTGTCTGTGTGCATGTGGCTGTACCAAGGAGCTCTGCTGTTCAGCCTGCTGCCAAACTCCTGCTCACTCCTGCTCCTGGTGTGCTCAGGCTGCCCGCAGGGAGAGCAGGCGCTTGGTGGCTGGGGTGAGCCAGCCTGGGGTGAGCCAACCTGGGATGAACCAGCCTGGGATGAGCCAGCCTGGGGTGACCCAAACCCTACCATACAGTCATCAGCAGGAATCCTGAACTGATGAACTGGCTGATATGTACTTTAAAGACTGGTGGTGGTGAGTGGCCCAGACCCGACCCATCCCATCCCATCCCATCCCATCCCATCCCATCCCATCCCATCCCATCCCATCCCATCCCATCCCATCCCTTGGCATCTTCAGAGACAACCAAAGCAGATGAAAATGGCTCAGCAAAACAGAAACAGGTTTCATGTCAAAACTTTTCTTGAACTCAGAAAAGAACATGGGTACAAAATTAGGTCTTGTTTTGTACAAAGTAATTTTAAATTCAAATATAAAAATATAATTAAAAAAAAATTCCAATGTTACTTCCATCACTTCCTAGCCCTTGCCCATCTCCTTTGCTCTGGATGCTGCTTGTCTCTTCTTGTCTACCATCTTGAAATTACCACTTTTTGCACTCTTTTTCCCCTTCCTGGAATTGCCTTTGAAGAAATGCACATAAAGAGCTATTCTTTGGGTCAGCACTTCAATAAGTTTTAAGTCTTACATTTCTATTTCCTAGGCCTGTACTTATTTATTATTATTTGCATTGAATCTTCGTGTGAATGTTTGCATTGATTCTGATAACTCTGTGGGGTGCTTATCTGTACAAATAGATCAATAGCTTTTGGGCTGCACTTTCTGAAGCAATAAACTGAGAGACTTGCTTTGAACTTGAAAGCTTCTGTACTGCATTTATTAATACAGCAAGCTATTCCAGATGTATGATCCACAAAATTACTTCAATCCCATGCTAAAGGAAGTACATTTTCTACCTTTTCTTCCTGGTCATTTTTGTTTAAACAGTTGCCAATCCTACACTTCCTTTGTTTTCATTACAGACACCCTGAGTTCATCAGGGAAAAGGACACCACTGATGTCATGATGACATTCTTTCCAGAGTGGATAGGTTTGGGTTAATTGCTGGTCCCAGCAGGCCAGACTGTGGGGATCCTCCAAGGGACTAATCTAAACAGAGGATCTAATAGGAATCAATCTCCTACCTCAAATGAGAAATGCCACCCACTCTTAAAATGCAGTAAAACAAAACCTACTCTAATCTGATCTGAATTAAAATCAGGCACAAACTAAGATTTTAATTTCTGTTTCTAGTTTGTTCAAGTAGCTCTTTGCACTGTCTTCCTCCAAGCCAATTTTGGGCTAAGTGAAAAAACATGGTTCCACAAAGTCTCTGACTGAAGGCGCCAGGAATGCAGCAAGATAATAGCATAGCAAGATAAGGGGGATTAAGATTACTTCTGGGCTTTTTTAAGAAGTAAGAGGTGAAAAAGTTAATGGAACACTCAACTGGGAGACATTGCTGAGACCTGCAAAAAGTGATAAACCAAGATAGCTGGGTGAAATATCGGTGAGTGGTCAGAGTTTTCCATGTACATTGCAGCCTGCTGAATTCTGCGTGCATTATGGCATGGAAAGATGCCTGCCAGAAAAGGACCTGGGAGTACAGGTCGACAGCCAGCCAGACATGAGTCAGAGGTGGCCAAGAAGGCCAATGGCATCTCACCTTGTACAGTGTGGCGAGCAGGACCAGGGCAGAGATTGTCCCCCTGTACTCAGCACTGGTGAGGCCACACCTCGAGTGCTGTGTCCAGTTTTGGGTCCTTCATACAAGAAAAACATTGAGGGGCTGGAGCATGTTCAGAGAGGGGCAATGGTGCTGGGGAAGCGGCTGGAGCACAAGTCCTGTGAGGAGCAGCTGAGAGAGCTGGGGGAGTTTAGCCTGAAGAAAAGGAGGCTGGAGGGTGTGTGTAGGGGGCATTTATTGCTTTCTACAACCCACTTAAAGGATGTTTTAGCCAGAGGGTGGTTGGTCTCTTCTCCCAAGTAACAAGCCAGAGGACAAGAGGAAATGGCCTCAAGTTGTGCCAGGGGAGGTTTAGAATGGCTATTAGAAAAAATTCCTTCATCAAAAGTGTTGACAACCCCTGGAACAAGTTGCCCATGGAAGCGGTTGAGTCATCATCCTTGGAAGGGTTTCAAAGAGATGTAGAGGGGTCATGTAGGGACATAGTTTAGTGGTGGACTCAGCAGTGTTGGGTTAGTGGCTGGACTTGATGATCTTTAAGGTCTTTTCCAGTCTAAAGGATGCTATTATTCCATACTGAGAATTTGCTTGTATTGTTGTGGAAATTAGATGTTACTTCAATCTCCATGGCAAGTTTGAGTGGATTACCCTGGAGAGACAATAACAGCCACTGAGAATCCAAATCCAGTGGACACCTGATCCAGTAGGTGTTGAAGCTGATGAAGTATTTTTATTATACTTAATGGGCATTGGCCTCAGCCTCAGAAGAGTGCACTTCAGATTGAACTTCTCTGCCTTTGCAGCGATTTTATTAAATTTGCAGAGTTGGTATTAGATTTGCTCAGTGGTACGAGAACATTACTATTCTGTTAAATTACTTTTTCAGTTAATAATATATTCTTTTCTACAAAGGTTTTACTTTCTTAAGTCCTTTTCCCCTCTTTGCCTTCATCTGGTTAGGGAATTCGTTCTCCATTTCTGCCTTGAGCTACTACACGCTGTTATCTGGCAGAGTTAAACAGCTCTCGTCCACTTCTCAAAGGAGTGCTCTGTATGCTAAACCGAATTTTGGTTTCTTGGGCAGGCTGTCCCTTTCCTACTGGTGGAACTAAAGCAAGAAGAACCTCATGAGCTGTGAGGAAACCTAAATCAAAACAGGCTCCTGACCCCAGGTTCTTCCAGGTCAAGGCTCAGCACTAACTTCTGGGAAAGCCCTCCTCATTCCGGAGCCTTTTCTGTCCAACAAAGAGATACACTTTGTGAGCCCATTCCCAATGAAACAGATCTCTGGGATCCAAACTGTATTATATTATTTGTAGTATTTACACCTGTAATACCAGCAGCATGCTAAGGGCTTTGAAGAGATCTCAGAAGACAAAGTCCCTGCCTAAAGAGCTTAATATTCATATTTTATTCAAAATACAAAAATATACATACTCTGAGTCTGTAAGATACCGGATTAAAAAGGCTTTTCTCCTTAAATTAGCTCACAGAAATCTAACCCCCTGAAGAGAGTGAATGAGGCAGCTGTGGAGGGAAGGGAGCCAGCAGCACTGAGTACAAAGTGTCTCTCAGCTGCCTCATCTGGAGATGCACTTTCAGCCTCAGCTTGGGGTCCTTACAGACACTTTTATCCCTGTGAGCCCAGCTGGGATCAGAGGGCCAGGTCCACCGTGGCCCCCCTGCGTGGTGTTCTTAGCGCAGAAGCGAATCCCAGCCCCACTCCACCTGGAGTGGGCAAACCAGGGGCGATGTGATGGAATCGGAGCCTTTGGATCTGCCTGCTCAAACGGCAGCCCTCCTTAGAGGAACAAAATCAGATCGCTCATCCTTTTACTTGGGAGCCAAGGGTGTACAATGCACAGTTTCTCAGCTCTGACTGCTGTGCACAAATCACACTATTCCCAGTATTTTGACACAATACAATTATTTGCTATTTCTATGCACAACACAACGCACCGTCAACATTCAAATGTATTAAATTACTTAAGACCAAAGGAAACCCAAATAATAGCGTATGAAGAAATATTTTGGGAAAGGTTGTACTCCTGCATCAGCTGCCCTTGAAGTTTGCTGGGACTGGGAGACTTTTGTCATAATGGACAACTGTGTCAGTGAAATGGAGCACAGTGCTCAGGAAGGGAACAGTGACTAATATAATTCGAGGAGAGGGAGGCAGACCCACCATTACATGCTAACAGTTAAGAAGCAAAGTGACAAGGGTTCAGAGGTTCAGAGGCCATAAGTTCCAGCTTGTTGCAGAATTTTATTGTGTTTCCACATGAGTGATATTTGGTCAGATATTGTAAGCACAGTACTGGAAAATTAGGATTAGCAAATGACTAAATTAAACAGAAAATTGGGTAAAGAGATGTGGAAGTAAATGTAAGTGCTTCACTCATAATGGACTTTGCCCTCCAAGGAATATTTTTTTTAAATAGACTGTGAATTCTTATTTGATTTTAATTTTTTCCCATTACAGACACTAGAGATTTTGCACAGAAATCTGATGGGGTGTTAGAAGCACTGTAAAAGAACAACCGCAGAAGAGATGTAGGTTGAAAGTGATGCAATGACCTCTCTTTTGTGAAGTGCTTGTCACAGATTCCTGGGAAAATTTCTGGGATTAATTCCTGGCCACAACGCAATGACAAAAATACTTCACACAAACCTCACCAACACACTCCTGGTTCTTAAGAAAATATCTGTTACAAGGATAAAATCCACATCAGTCTTTTCTTAGGATTAATTATTTCTGAAACCCAAGTGAGACGCAAAGGAAACTGCACACAGACACAGGACAGAAATAACTCTGGGTGTTATCTGCAAACGAGGGAAATCACCCAGAGGTGGCAGGCAAAGGAGATGGTCCGTGCTGGACTCTAGGGTACACCAACAAGCCTGAGCACCTGTGCCAGAGCACCTTGTCAAATGCACCAAACTGAATCCACTTCTGACTAATGGCACTTTGAATAACACAGGAGTTGGGATGCTCCACAAATCAGCCTCGTGCTGACACCAAAATGAACCAGACAACTCAAATACCCAAAATGGAAAAAGCAATAGGCATTAGTGAAAGAAAAGAGTGGGTGGTGCATAGCCCCAGTGACTGTCTCAGTATATTGTTTTTCCCATGAGGATCTGGAAGATCTGATACTTCTCATACTGATTCCCAAGGAACATTGCAAGAATATTAGAGATAGGGGGAGAGAGATGCAGAGCAGTCTGATAACTTACCATGATAGTAGCTACCGAGTGAAAATTACATCCAAGGCTTCCCTCCTCAACCTGTGAGGTTTGATGACGCTGATTTTATCAGCAAGGTCATTTTAGCACCCATGCTTAATCCAGAATCTATTCTGATATTTGTTTAGGAGATTTGAGTAATCTCTTTAAGAGAATTAACAAGTGCTGGAGTCCTAAAGAACAATCTTCTCTCAGCCCTTACTGGAGCTTCAGAAGGATTTGAGGTCAAAGTTAGGTGAAGGTTTTTTTAAGGCAATGTGGAAACAAATGGAATTATTTTTAGAGCAAGTCATGTTTTGGAGAAGAAAAGCCCGAAGTTTGCAAATGAATTTAGGTTGGTTTTGGGTTCAATTTTCTGGCTGTCCTGGAGGCAACCCAGGACCTGCTGCATGATGCAGGTACTGACAGGAGGGCAGAGGATCTTGCTCTGAGATTTCCTCTCTGAGCCATGTACAACTGCAGTCAGTGGCCAAACAACATGTGAAAATTTACTGCCTTTTTCCAATGTCACCATATGCTGCCTGTTGGCTCTTCATGACACAGTGCTGGCCCTGGAGCTCTGTGTTGGGAGGTAACATCTAGTTAAGGGAGTGGATGGGAAAATTCAGTGAAATGAAGTCACTGATGCTCAAATGCCAAGCTGTTAAATCTTCAGTAAGTCTTGGTTCAGAAATCAGTCATTGTTTTTATAAATAATTAGAAATATAATCAGTGGATACAAAATCAATGTTTGCTTGAGGGCTTTGGGTTAAATTTTGGGAGGGCCTTTGAGGAATCGTCATCGAATCTTCAAGACCAAAGCTGCTCTGTTCTGGTTGTTGCATGGGTGTAGCATCAACCATTTCCACATGTTCTTATCTGAGACTGTGTGGCTGATATCACATAAGATTAGCCCTTCTCTTGCAGATAGGATGAAGAAAATAATGAAAATACCACAAAAACAGTGCTCCCACAAGAGTCCCATCATGTCGGGCAGAACAGTCACCTAGCAGCTTGTGGCACTTTTGTGCTATTAACCCTTGCACCCTTTTCCTTCCCAGAAGGCTGATGGCTTTTTATCTAGATCCAGAAACAAAGAACAACACCCTGGCCTGCGGGACTGAATGCTGTGGATGCTCATCTCAAGCTCCCTGCTGTTTCGCAGCTGGCAGCAACAGATAAATTTATTGTTTGAGCCAAGGTTCACCAGATGGAATCAGGTCTCACTTAGAGGTGTCGCCTCGAGAGCAGAGGTGGGTTTGGGTATTAACTCATCTCACCTTCCAAGCTTTGGAATGTCTGAAAATTTGGAACATAATTTGGAATCCTAAGGCCAAACACCCCAAACTTAAGAGAGGGTACTACAGCTCACCTAGCAAAGGTTTACAGTGAGCTTTGCTATCCAAGCCATAACAAGGTTATGTTTATGTGGCTGATAAATTGCAACAGCAATTATTTTACTGTAAAAACAAGAAAACCTCCCATTAAACTAACGAGAAGCAGTATTAAAACTCATTCTTCTACTTTTGAGAGACTTTTACATAGAGGTCTGGAGATGTTTTGATGCTTGGGCAAATGGCAGCTTATATGAGCAAATGGAAGCACCTAACATAGCATGTAGGCAACGTCCTTGGCAAAGTCTATAAAATCAGGGGTAAAGTGAGGTATGGTAAGTGTTTGCCAAGGTACATTTTCACAAAAGACACTAGGGAACATGGTAAATATTTCAGGGACATTTAATGGTGGACTTGGCAGTGCTGAATTAATGGTTGGACTTGATCTTAGAGGTCTTTTTCAACCTAAATGATTCTGTGAAATATTAAAAGATTTCGTTGATAAATTCAACACATCTCTGGCAGAGAGGATGCCGTAGGGGTGTGGAGGATCCTTGACCTTAAGACACCCACTGCATTTGTTGAGATCTACAAATAAATAACCTCCCAGCATCCTCCCTGTCTGGTGGCTGCTGCAAAGCAGCGAGGAGAGCAGAGGTGGGAGAAGAGCACTGCGAGACTGTCCAGCCTGGAGGCTCAGAGGGTGCTAAAATCCCAACTGTAATGCAGGTCCTGACTTGTCTCCTTTAAAATGAATGATGAGGACTTACTGCAAGGCAGCCTGCCTGGAGGAGACAGCCAGACACATACCAAAGGGCCTGAGCAGGTCCCAGATCAGTGGGTTATCAAGTCAAATGCTCACTTGAGAGTCTTGGGTTAAATTTTGGTCCCCAAACCCACTGCTTAAAGGCACTCGAAGTGAGCTGTCTGAGCTGTCCTGCTGGTGTGGGTGCTCTGGCACAAGCAGCAGTGCTTCTGCAGATGGTCTGACTGTGCTGAACACAAGCCCTACAGGATTAAATGCTTATCTTGGCACTTGTAAACTTCCGTAGTAAGAAGGCTTTAAAAGAAAGCAGCCATGTGCCTGAGGAAAGGCATCATGCAGCGATTAGCCTGCATTGTTTACCTAAGCAGAGAGGCCAGGAGTCAAGCAAGACAGGATCAGGCATCCTGAACCCCTAAACTCTGACTGNCCTCACCAGTGCCAAGTACAGGGGAAGAATGACTTCCCTGCTCCTGCTGGCCACACTATTTCTGATACAGGCCAGGATGCCATTGGCCTTTTTGGCCGCCTGGGCACACTGCTGGCTCGTGTTGAGTCCGCTGTCGACCAGTACCCCCAAGTCTCTTTCTGCCTGGGCAGCTACCACGAATAATCTTTATTTTCACATGTGAGTGGAAGCACACGATAAGGGCATTTCTAGGGAAGTTTGTGCATTTCCTCTCCAGCCATGACTCACCCCTTACTCAGAGAAGCAAAGCCCAAGTGACCCAGCTGTGGTGAGCACAGAGCCAGAACCGAGGAAGTTTCCTTAGCAACAGGAAAACATCCAAAACATCTTCTACCTCCTGCTTGCTGTTCCTTGAAGTTGTTCTGAGTAAATGGATGCTAAACCTCACGCCTGAATTTCAGAGCTAGAATCAACGTATCACAAAGCAAATCCTTTTGCTTGCAAGCAGGTTAACTTTAGCTACCGCCCTCCCAAATTCAGGCTTAATAAGAAAAATAACACGAATTTATTTTATCTACTCTCTCCAAACACTGCCTGGGTTTATAAACAAATAGCAGAAACAGCTCCTGCATCCTCAGTTGACACTGATTATCATTAGGGATCTGTTGAAGTTAATGAAATCATGGCAATTCAGAGCAATCAGCCCAGCATGAGCTGGGAGCTTGTGAGCTCCTGGTGTCCATGATCAAGGCTGATGAAGAGCAGGGAAATAGTTCACCCAGGAGAGAGGGAGTCTTGGGGGTTTGTTTTGTGGTGTTTCTTGGTGAGATATTTTGAAGAAATTTTGAGAGTTGTTTTGGTTTGGATTTTTTTTGGGAGGTGTTGGACCAACGAATGGGGAGCTGTTTGACATGGGGAAGAAGGCTTGCAAGCAAGTAGAAAACTGTTCTTTGTGATCCAAGGTACTGTGTCTGATGTATTTCCTATTTATGTGTATGTTGTTTCTTAAATATTTTTACTCCCTGTATTGCAGCCTTCTGGGGTGGAATGTGTATATGATGTTGTACAAAGATGCCACTTTTTGTGTTCATTGTAGTCTACATTAAAATTCAATAAGGCCGAATGTATGCACTTCCCTCCCTGTTGCTGGCACACGGTCATGGACAAAGAGTGCAGAAGTGAGTATATTGATTTATGCCTGTCACTGTCTGACAGGAGCAGATGGGGGTATGGGACTTTCAGTTTAGCTGCTGGACTGTACTAAACCTGGCTTGGCTCTGCTGCTATTACATGTGAGATACCTTTGATGCAGCTAAGTCACTTTTGAAGTATTGTGGAAGGTGAAGCAGAACCAGCTTTGTAGGCAATAATAACAGAATGAGATTATTTAGGCTAAAATGAATCAATATTTGGAAAATTCCACTGTTAATAATTAGACCTTGCCCGAGGGAAGCTGATTGATGCTGCCTGTACCAGATGGTTTGTAGCATGAGACTGAGCCTGAGTGCTCCTGTGGACACCCCTGATGGGGAAGTAGCTTGGGGGGAAAATGTGAGGGTGTAGCCAGGAGAAGAGACATGTGGGCACTGAGTCCCCTCACTGGGAAAAGCACAGTCAGGGGTTTCAGTTAAAGCTGGAGGAAGAAAAAACAGTTTTGGGAAAGATATAAAATTACACAGATTTGAGCTCTGGCAGGGTTTGTCTGTGGTAGCCCTCAACAGTGGCCCTGCCCCAGCTGGTGCCAAGCATGAGGGTGCCTGGCCTGCTTTTCCAGGGCTGTGGGCTCCTGCTGGCACCAGAAGCACGAGGCCTTGGCTGTGTTATGCTGACATTTGTCCTATAAAATTGACAGCTATAATGAGTGATAGCCCATATTTCTGTAATATCTTCTTCCTCAGGACACCTAACAACATGCCGTTGATAATGCTTTTTAAGGGCTGGATTTTGGCCAGGTCCTTGGAGAAGCAGTAGCTTGGCCATGGTCCCACAACAGGGAGCTCCAGCCTGTGATGCTGCTGATCAGGGACAAGGCACTTGCTTTCCCTTCTCCCTGCTGACTGCCTCCCCTAAACAAACTACCCTTCCTCACAGCATATGCAGGGCTGTCCAGAGGGTCTTTAATGCTTCTAATTGCCTGACCTGAGTACCTGGTTGGTCTTGGCCTGATGCTCAAGCTCTGAAGGCACTGCCTCTAGCTGGACAAGTGCATGCACTCTAATGGGTGATTTCGGGTGGGAGCAGCTGTCTGTGGTGTCAGACAACAGATCTAATGACATACCACTGAGCTGTTCTGGGCTAGGCTATAGCAATAACTCATTAAATACAATTCTGAGGGAGCCAATTTTGGGAGTGTTGGAGTGATCACAAACAACTGAGGCATAAATGAGTCTTCTTTCCATCCTTGGTCTATAGCACAGCTCAGGAGTTTTCTGGTTATTCGTGGACAGAATTTATTAATGATTATTGTATTCCTTGGCATGAACTGAAATTTCAGCCTCCAAGTTCATGGCCGTTAACCATGGTGAGAACAAGTGAGTCATTTGTCTCACATGATGAGTTTGTCTGTGGAAGCTGCAGGTGCTTTGACTGACTGATGAGCGTGGCTCGGTGCTTGTGTCAGGTGCAAACAAAAGACCAAAAACGGCCAGTCTGGAATGGGTGACACAATGGTCCCTCCTGCAGGTACCGGGCTGGGAGCAGTGCTGTGGCTTACTGGTGCCCTGATGAAATGCACAGTGTAGTGCTTCTGCATTGAGTGTGGTTGTAAAGATAAAAAGGAGATGGATTAAACTTATCTGATGCTTTTCAGTGAGTTCTGGTAGAGCCTTTCTGCTCCAACTTTGTCTTGCTTTCCCTGGCCACTCTGACATCAGTAATTTACTGGTCTTTTTGATTCACCAGCATAGAATGAAAGGCTGTGATTTGTGCTGCAGGAGCAAGGATGGGAGCTCTCAAGCACCTTCTGTGTATGCAAAGGAGGCTGATGCATCCGGGGCTGGGACTCCTCTAAAGACCACTTCAGGTCCTTGAGGGTGGCCCTGAGTGGCGTTTGAACAAGTTGTGTGCTCATGCAATTAAAACCAAGCTGTGCTGCTTCTTGAGCACTTAGAGCACTCTGAGATAGGGGTGCACAGAGCTCAGACACTGCTGGGTGGGCATTCCTTTAATCCCCAAATGGAGGGAAATTGGCCCCAGTGCTGCAGGAAGGAGGCTGTGGGTTTCTGTCTCCAGCTGTGTAACCACAAGCTCAGATTCTGAGCAGTGACTGCACTTTTCAGCAGCACCTGTGCTCATTTTGCTGGTGGTGTTGCTTATTTTTATGGCTCAGGAGTCTGCAATCAGTTTCAAAAATACCAATAGTACAATGTGAGCCCACAAAAGGAGGATGTATACTTTCAAGAAAGTGTTGAAGAAAAAACACTTTGAAAGCAGTATTAATTTTATAATTGCTGTAGAGGATAGACACACCAAGGCACTGTTTTGTCACTGAGTGAAACAGAAAAATGAAGAATCAAAATTTCTATATCCTGTTCCATCTTTTTCATTAACTTCTATTTGGAGGCAAACAAGTGCCTCCCTTCCCTGCTTCTGCTTCCTGTAGGAAAGGCAGAGCTGTAACTGGGAACAGAGCTGTCCTGTGGCTTTAAGGCTGTAGGATGATAGAAAGCCTTGGTGAATGCTCCTGTGGAGATATAAAATGATTAATCTACAGGCATCTGAGAACACTTATGACTTAGCTTTTGGTCTTGTATCTGTTATTTCACTTATGGGGCTGTTAATAATCTCATAATGCACATCAGGCCATATCTTAATGATTAAAAAATGATTAAAAAGGGTCTGTTTTATCTGTAACTAGTGAGAAATGCAATTATTTTAAGTAGTTCAATGCCTGTACCAGTCAGAAGTGTATTAAATGGTTTTAATAATTTGGCTGGAGGGTTTTTTCAAGGTGCTGGAAGCACACCATCCCTCAGATAAGAATGTCGTGACAGCTCTGGAGCTGGTGTGGGGGCAGTGCAGAGGGCAGGAGGCCACGGGATGGAGAGCAGAGGGATGGGAAGAGACAGTGAGAATAAGGCAATTTGCAGTGTCAGATGTAGTTCCTTAGCTTGAGGACAGCTGGGGTGGTAGAATAAGGCCTGGGTAGGAAATCTAATAAGGATGACAGAGCTGGGGGACACAGAAGCATGGCCACGTGCTGAGTGGGAAGTGAGAGGGCTGGAGATGATGTGAGGGGGGAAAGCTCTTTTCCTTCTACACGCAGGCCTTGTGCTGACAGAAAATCCCAGGAACAACCTTTGCCTCCTAAAGCTGACCTGCTGGTCCCTGGAGGGGTGGCTGCAGTGCTGAGACCTGTCAGGTGATCTGGCAGTGCTGGAGCTCTTCCCAGCAGGCTCCCCTGCCTCTGAAATGTCCAGTGCTCCTCAGAACCTCACAGCTTCACTCAGAGATAATTAACTATGTCATTAGCAGGGATCAGACTTCAGTTTTTAGCAGAATAAACCCTACTGTAAGCATGTGGGTGGGACATGGATGGGCTTAAAACATTTCTGAGGTTCCTAACTTGGGATACATTTCATCTCCCCACCAGCCTTTACACGTCAACAACAGAGTTAAGAATTAAAGCAGAATAAAAAATGGACAGTTTTTCAAGTTTGTCACGTCTCTGGTGTGGAGGGCTACTGTTCAGTTCAAACCCAGAACAGAAACTAATTGCTGAGAAACAAAGTGGGATCTTTCAAAGCTCCAATTAAAGGCAATTTAAAATCTCCATTGATATTAGGAGGAAAATAACTGCTGCTGGACACATACCAGTTAGCAAGACCAGCTTACCAAGAGAGGGGTACAACTGACCTGTTTTAGAAATGGGCAAGGCTCTGTTGAGAAAATTGCAATTAAACTGATTGACATTATATAGAAATTTGGCCTCTTATCCCTCCTGCACACCCCAAGAGTGCAGCTGGGAGGTGATGGTCGGGCAGTAAGGGGCAGGTATGTGCCTGTGCTGTGCTAAGTGAACCTAACTTGATCTGGATGCAGCCCAGCAAGGAATATCAATGTGCCTGAAGCACAAGGGTTCCCAGCATCTGTGGGGCTGCATCAGAAGTCTGTCTGTCTTCAGTTCTGTACTGCGGAAGTTTTACATAAATGACATTGAAGTAATTTTCTGCCTAATTTCTGATGAAACACTTAATGAAATTACACAGCCTCATACTTTTTGTTAACAACCAAATATTCCACCTGACAGTGTTTGCCTGGGAACACAGACGTGAGTCCCTGGCCACATGGGAGCCAGAGGCAGCTTTGCCACTGAGTTCAACCGGCACTAAAGCTATTCCTGTAAAAGTGCATTTCTGCTGTTGCACTGCGATATCCCTGCTCTACACCTCTAGTTAAATGCATGTTAAAGTCCAGGATCAATCTGCCTGGCAGTAAGTTAATGGCCCATGGTGTAGCTGCTGCTGTGATGCCTCTCGTCCATTAAGAGAGAGGCAGTGCTGCTGTAAGTGGCTCATGTGTCCGGAATAATGGTGCTTGTGGCTTGCACCTGCCTGGGGGAGGATGCTTGTTGCATTTAAACTAGATGTGAGCCAAAAGGATTGCTCAGTCCAAGAGGCACTGCAGAGCTGCAGTGTTCCAAAGGGACAGTCCTGTGGGAGTGGGGACTTCTGGCATGGCCCTCCATGCATCATTTTGGAAAGCTCATGCAGACCCCTTGACTGACAGGGTTTTGCTGCCTCTGCCTGCCCTTCACCTGCAGGGTGCTGCAAGCAGCTATGCTTCTGTGTTTGCAGCCTCTGAACAAGCATGCAAAAAACCAGGAGACCCCCTTGCTATCCCTGCCCTCTGTTGGCACAACGCCCTGCATCTGGCCATGGGTGCACTGACCTACCAAATGATCCTGAAGTATAAAGGGGAGACGAGCTGGGCCATTCTGGACACATGCAATGTTCCAGTCTGCTGGGCTGCCTCTGGCATTCTGGATAGTAGCCTGAAAAGTACTGGACCTGGAAGGTTCAGTGCTTGGTGTTGGGATCTCCCAGCAGCCTGCACCTGGCATGCAAAGCAGCACAGGGAAGGGGTGACTTCTCCAGATTCTTTAAAAGAAAAAGTAGAAAGGGAAATAAGAAACAATTACCAGCTTTGAAGGTGGGAAGGGTGCTGAGGCCTTCTGCTTTCCTTGCCCATGGCTGTGCTCCTTGTCTCTCCTGGGCCCCATGTTGTAAATCCTATGCTCCCATCTGAAGAGTGCTGGCTGCAGGCTGCCTCCAGAGCCCTTGACGCAATCTGGGTCATTCAGAGAAGGTTGTCAGGAATGATCCTGCACCTCCCCACTGTTCCAGCATGGAGCTTTGCCTTCCAGGGCAAGGGAGGTGCTGGGCTGGTCCTGAGTCCTGCTCCTGAACCTGGCTGACTCAACCCACTGCAGCCGTGGGGCTCCTGGGGTGGTGGCTGAGGTCAGGCAGTGCTGGGACACCATGCTGGGCACACAGGGAAAATACCTTGTGACATCTATCTACCCACATTTTTTGGGTGGTGAGGACCCAGTGCCTGAGGCTACTGCAGGGTATCCCAGTGAGGCAAAACCCACCTGCCCTGCCAGGGGGCTGCTGGAGAGTAAGAAGATTTCTAGTGGGGCAATAAGGCCTCCTAGGGAAAGACAGGATTTCCTCCAGCGGGATTGAGTGGATTATGACAGAGAGCTAATCTGTATGGCTGTTTCATAAGTTTCCCCAGTGCCTGGACTCTGTGCTCAGCAAGACACTCTGTGTGCTGAGAATAACTGATAAACACCACGTAGGGATGTGTGGAGGTCTGGAGCAAGCTCTGCCAGTCTCTTTGTATTTTAGTGTTATCTAACAAAATCTCTCCTCGTTCCCACACCAGGTTAGTAGGAGGGACCAAATGTGCTGTCAAGCACCACTGCTTGGTGGAAACCACCCTTCACCTGGCAGTTTACATTCCTCATGAATCCCCACCTCTTCCCTTTCTCTAGTGTTTACACAGGCAAATGGTGGTGGTGACAAACCTATCTCCAAAGCAACTTTTGGTTTAGACCACTCTCAATCTCCCACTCATTTACTGCAGTCAAAATTCACAAGCAAAGGCAGAGTGCAGCTGCTCCTCCAGCCCAGGGATCACACCACAAGGGACTTTGCTACTGCTGGTCCCTGTGCTCAGACCAATGGTGCTGTGCAGCAAAAATCACAAGCAAGCAATGTCCAAGGCTTTCCAGATTATGTTATTACAAAGTGCAAGTGAAGACTTAAGTTCCTATCAGGACACTTTTTCTATTCAGCTTCAAGTTTTTATCCAAATTATTTCAATGCTCACTGCCTCAGTTTTTCTGTTTGCAAATCCCTAACCTGCCTGTTTGCTACTCTGGGATTAAAATCGCTGTGTTTAACACAGTTCCTGTTCCAGCAGCTTCTGCTGCTTATACACATTTGGAAAAACGAATTCTGAATGCATTCTGAGGAATATGGATGGTCCCAATGAGCCTAGGGCTGGGGTAATGGCACTGCTGAGGTATAGCACGATGCCTGGAAGCTGGGGAGAGTGTGGAAGTTTGTGCTCTGCCTACTGGAAGTTTGTGTGCAGTTACTGCTTCCCCAATCCTTCTGTGTTTTACATGCAGACATATAAATGAGTTCAACTCCAACCTAAAACCAGTATGGATCATAAATATGAAGTCAACAAGATCCAGACCCCCAATAAGTACATTAAAGCTGGCAGCCTGTTTTAATTTGTTACTCCTACACCTTCAGCTTGCCTGACACAGCTGGGGAGCGCTGCCAGTGAATGCTGTATGAGCTCCTGCGTGTGAAGTTGGAGGAGAATGGACAGTGAGTTCCCCCCTGGCTGTGAGCCACAGCCTGGAATTTCCTGACAGTTTTTCGTTGTGGTTCTGAGAGCAGCTTGCTGTCAGGGAGTATTTCCTGTGTCCCTTCCCTACCCCATATGCTGTTTTCAGTCTCTATTGCAGCATTCTGGAGCATTTTGCTTTGCAAATGAGGTCCACAGGGTACACTAATAAGTTGAAACATCACAATATGCATCATTTAGACATTACTGTAAGCCTCTAGCTCCAGCCCACAAATGCTACCAACAGTGAATTCATTCCTCAGATGAGCAAGTGTAATTTATAACTCAAAGCAGCAGTTGAAACTGTTTGACTAATAAAATGTCCTTCACTCGACTCCTCAGTTAAAGCCTGGCTTGTGCCAGCCTCTTGTCAGAGGTAATCGCTCTAGGAAATCCTTTTCCAGTGTGCACTTAGCAGTAGAACCTGAATTTGCTCTAATACATGCTTCACTTTCCACTCCCCAGTACTTCCCTAAGTTCTCCCACTGTTCCCATCCCAAATGCCTCAGCCCATCCAGCAGCTTCCCCCCATAAGGATCAGGTTTACCTGAGCAGCAGCGGAGCAGCAGTGCCTAAAATGGAGATTTCAATGGGATGTGGCAGGGAGATTTTCCCTCTCATCTACATACTTCTGTAGTTGCCACCTTTGGGAAAACAGCCTATCTACCAGCAGAAGGCTTCCAAATATCTTGTCTCTCAATGTGTCCAAGTATTTCTTGCTGCTTTCACAGCTCCCAGGAAGTTTCAATTACTTTTGGTTTTTAAATAGAGGCAAAGCACCAGAATTCAGCAACTACACAGAAACAAGCTGTCAGAAGGAAGTGGGTGTGAAGACCCTCTGAATAAAGTCAACCCAAAAAAAGCTGAGATTTCTCTCTCCAAACTTTATTTCACGAAGCTCCTTGTTCTCCCCACGTTTATAAAAACTCTTCTTGCAATCCGCTCTGCCTGCGCATCCTTGGCTGCCGTGGCCCCTCTGGGGCATGATGGCCATTTCCATCAGGGCAGGGTGCTCGGTGTGGAGTAGGTGCCTTCTCTGTCATTTGGCAAAGTTCATCCCTCTCACCTGCTCCTTGGAAGAAAGCTGCAGGAGTCGGGTAGAAAAACGAGATCAGGGTCGGGGCAGTGCCAACACCGTGTGGAGCCCGTGGCCAGCACACGAGCAGGCAGCCCCTCGCTGGCCGTGCACCCTCTGCCTCCCGAAATGTCAGGGCTGTGCGGGAGCAGGCGTGCGGCTCTTCCTCCAGTGCTCACTCATCCCTGCGTACCCTTGCCCGTGCTGGTGTGAAATCAGGGGCTTCCCAGCCTTTCCCTCAGTCACCTCCATCGGACCACTTTGTCCTTGGGTGGTATTTGCTTTTCTGAGTCAAGAACGTGCTGGAGAGACGCTCCCGTTCGTCTCCGGCTGCTCACTCATTTCCCATGCTGCGCTCTTGTTGTTTGCTTCTATGGCAAAAAGAAAAGCGGCTCTTGCTGGTGAGGTCCACAGTTAGTTGTGATAGGATCCTTTCTTCCCCTGTTTAAAATGTAAGGTCTTGCAAATTAAGAAGCTACAGCCTGTCCAGGTCTTATACCAGTCAGTCTCTGATTCATCAGAGAATCTCCTTGGTAACTAGCAGTTCCTCTCTGATGATTTGCTGCTAAAAAGCTCTCCCAATTTAAAGATAAAACACAGTGAAAGCAGAAAGAGGAGCTACACTATAGAGATACCTTATACAGAAACATATGCCTTGTGTGCACACAGCTATACCGGATATTTTCTGATGTGTGTGGGAAGCAGCCTTTCTGTGAGACAGCGTGGTATTACCCTATAGATGGCAAATGTGCCCCAATTGCCTCATCTGTGCTAGAAATCCTTTTTGCTGCCCCAGGGTCAGTAACCCCATCTGCAGGGTAAATAATGCCACAGGAGAAGATGAGGGTGGCATTTAACAAGGGGCTCAGCAGTTCATGCTTTAATAAGCCAGACTTCTGGCCTTGCGTGGGACTGATTGCCAAGTACAAAGATTCAGAGATGGGGTGACTTTCTGCAGGAGGTGTGCCTGGTGTGTTTGATGCTGCCTGGTTGCCCTCTGGCTCTGGTAACGAGCCCCTGCTGCCTGACCCCCTCTTCACAAACAGCAAAGTGCTGCCTGTGCTCTGGTGCCTGCTCTAGCTGCAGGGAAGGTACTCACTGAAGATTTTTTTTCCTTGGAACCAGTATTGCTGGAAAAGTTGATCCAAGGCGAGGCTAAGAACGCTCTGTGTCTGGAATAGTGAGTATTTGTGCTCAGGAAGTCAGTGTAAGTGAAGGGTGCTGGAGGCCAGGGAGCTCTGTGGTGAGAGCTGCCTGGGGTTCCTGAGGGATGAGGGAATGGTTTGGGACTGCAGGTGAGTGTTCATGTGGTGCACCAGACAGAAAGCTCCAACTCCCTGTGCATGCTGTGCCTGTCCCAGCAGGACTGTCCTGCTCTGTGTGGGGTTTTCTGTGATGCTGAGCTCACCAGCGCAGTGAAGGGGACATCAAATTCTAAATGAGTGCAACTGAGCTGCTTCCAATGCTTTTTACCAGATAAATCAGGAACTAAAACCACTCCTAGATTCCTCTTGCAAAACCCTTCCAGCAGCCCCCTGGCAGAAGTGAGCAGAGGGAGGGTGAAGAGCAAGGCAGGTTCACAAGGCAGACATGGAGCAACCCACAGTCCTCTCTATATTTCCTTACTTGCCTTATGTCCCATGGCACTAATTCCTCTGAATCATTACAACAAACAGCAACAAAGCACCAGATCCATGAGATGTTTTTCCCATCCCTGCAAGAGGGTTTTGAGCTCACTGTGAAAGCTTGCCCAGCCCTAGGAAGCACCAGCAGCTGGAGGAAGGCTCTTCCAGGCAGCTCTGGCAGTAAGGAGATCATATTCCACAGATGTCAGCAATTTGGGACAAAACCTGTGTTCTCATAAGGTGGTGTGGCATCTCTAATATCTGGGGAGAGGCCCAGGATCGTATGCTCTGCCTGGGGAGGCCTGATCCAGCCCTGCTTAGATTCAGACCTGTGGTTTCAGGGTCTTTAATTTTAGCAGGAAAAAGCTAGGAGTGTAAATGTGTTGCCCATACTGGCAAAGCCAAAAGTGCTCAGACCTTCATTTATCAAGGAGTATGGGTGACAATGAACTGGTTCTGATAAGTGGGGGCTGATGTATTCAAGCCCATTTTTGAAGCAGTTGAGCGTGTCAGGAACACAACCTCACTGTGGTTAAGGGATGGGTTTTTAGATAATCCAAGGCCTGACTTCCACCCCAGTCAGGAAGAAAAGGGGAGACTGAAGCTTGTTCTTCCCCTTCCTGCTCTCCTGCTGCCACTGTGGGTGCTGAGGCTCAGCATGGGCAGGTGAGATCCTGCTGTGTGGGGTCAGGTGCTGCTGTTTCAAGCATGAAGGGAAATTACAATGGGAAGCCTCTCCTCCACCTCTTTCCTGCCTTTAAGTGTCCTTCCTGAAGCTTGAAAGCCTTTGCTGCTACCAGATCCCTGAGCCTGTGCCTCTTGGTGGAAGGGAAGCAGATGGAGCCCCTGATGGGAGGGATGTCTGCAGGCATGTCCTGGCTGGCTTCATCTCAGCATCCTTTCATGGAGGGAAAGATTGAGAGAGGTCAGGTCCTGCAGCACTGTCACCCAGGGCCATTCTGCCACCAGGAGCCACCCAGCTGGGAAAAGCAGGATTGTTTTGTTTTGCCCAGGGGTAGCAGGAGCTCCTCTCCCCCGGGGGAGCATCAGAGCAGAGCCTGGGTGCCATGCCCCTCCACACAACTCTTCTGGAGCAGGAAATGCTCCCTCGAAGCCTGTTCAGACCTATGGAGGCAGTGAGCAGACCTGAAGATGGATTGTTTACATTCACTGAAACTCCAGAGCGGCCAGATCTCAATTTTTATGTCATACATTTTAATTGCAGTGTTGTGACTTGGACCATGTCATGGGGAGAAGTGGAAAAGCATCAAAAACCTGCTTGTTCCTCACCCCCCACCTGGTGCCTTCATCCTTCAATTGGTTCCCCTGCAGATGCCTGCAGACAGCATCTCCTCAGCTGGGCTATTGCCCACCCTGCGTGGGTTTGGTTACAAATTCATATTTATAGATATAAAAACAGAGCTTATGTACAGTGTTTTGCTCTTCCTATCTCCTTTGCAACGTGTCTCTATTTTGGGAAGTGGAACAAAGGTGTCTGCAGCTATTTATAGCAGGGGAAGGTGCACAATGCCTTCAGCCTGGCTGGGCACAGGGCTGCCTGGCTGAGGGTGATGTGGGGTCCCTGCCATCAGAGATGATGGCTTTTTTCTGCTTTTTTGTGTCTCTTTCCTTTTATTTCAATTGCTGGTCTGATGCTGATAAGATATGAACTTAAAGGACCATTAATGGCAGTTAAAAAAAAAAGAAAATGTGCAAAGCCTTGGAAAGTATTTTTTATGAATTGAATCTCTTGAGATGAAAGCTTCATTACTGTGAAACAATGAACCTGCTACACTTTCAGTAGTACAAATGGGTTTCATTTGTATTAGGAAGATACAAGCTTATTATTTTTAGTTTGTTCCTGTAGTACAGGAATGTTTAATGTGATAATCAATGTAACTGAGGAACTGAAAGTACAGAAAATCGCAGCACTCTCAGGAGTGATGACTACAACTGCAGCATGGCCAAAAGGTCTGGGACATGGGTACAGGTGTGGTTAAAACGGAATCCTATCCCAAATGTCGATGATCCCTTGTCGTGCTGGGATCTGTGGGAGAACAGTGCAGCCCTTGCACCGTCCCCAGTTATGGTGGGATGTGCCCAGTCCTGAGCACCCAGTGAGAGGCTCAGAGCTGTGGGGTGCACCTGGGATGGCTCTTCTGGAAGGACACAGGGAGAGGAGTTTTTGCTTTTGCCCCAAAACCCAAGGATTTGGGAGAGAAACTGTCCCCTCCTGGGATCTAAGGGAGAAGGACATCTAGGAGCAAGCTTGACTGCAGAATTTGGGAGCTTTGTTTGAGACCTTTACTGAGAATTTGCAAAGCTGGATAGGGTCACAATTTGGCCAATTTGGCTTGTTTTTATTTCTTTTTTTTGTTTGTTTGTTTTTCTCCCCAGAAATAGCAAAAGGCACACATTTGACACCAAAACCTGACTTTTAAATTCCCAGCTCCTCTTCCTAAGTACAGGGCTGCTAAAGATTTTCAATTAAATGCTTCAGAGCCCTTAATACAGAGAAAACACAGCATTTCCTCTCCAGGCCACTTCTCGTAAACTGTGATGCTATTTTGTGAAACTTTCACCCCAGAAACTCAGCAGCAGGCACCCACCACAAAACTGCAGCCTGAATTCCATGAAAAGCATAAGCAGCAAACTCATGGGAGGACCTACCAGCAACAGGTTGGTCACCTACAGCCCAGCACAATGGAGATCCTACTGCAGCTTTGGGGAGCTGCTGGTTGCCACGTACCAAATCCAACATCTCTCCTGAACCTCCAGGAAATTTCTCTCCTCATTTCATTCCCTCCCTGATGCAGCTGGGGTTTTTTTGTGATTTACTGTGTACGTTAGTCCATAGAAGAGGTGGAGGGGAGGAAGGCAGCTCCTTGTGTCTGCCCTGGCACCTGCCCCTGGGGCAAGGAGGCTGTGTGGGGCAGTTGTTGTAGGCTGCTGGACATCAGCCTGGGTGGTGATGGGTGAGGAGAAATGCACAGAGCCCAGGTCAGATTGAATACACTTTAGCTGCAGCCTCTGAAGCTGCTAAATGCAGAGCAAGTCTGAATGAAACAACAGCTTGCAAAGGTGCAGCCAGGCTTGTTTTCAGCCTTCTCCATTTTAATTTGTTTCACTTTGAGGAGGGAAATTTTCTGTGTTAGAAAAGTTGCCTTGTCCTAGTGGTCTCTAATAAATCACGGCTGTAGAACCTGAAGGCATTAGGTGCCCTCTGGAAAAGCTGCTGGAGCTCTTTTCTCATGCCAGGACAGGCTCCCAGCTGTCAGCATTGGAGCTGGTGCCCAGCATTGCCCCACAGTGCAGGGCATCCTCCCTCTGCCAGTCTTGAACAGATAACTGCAGAGAAACCAGGTTTGTCCATTAAATGATGTCACTTTAGTGCTTGACTGAAGCCTATTGCAATCAGAGTGTACTTTGAGGGAAGTGACTGAAGGCAGAGCTGAAAGTGCAGCTGTGGTGATGCATGGGCTGCGGTGTTCATGCTCATAATGCAATTGCTTACATTACAAAGCAATTATCAGAGTTTAAAATTCCAATAGCATTTAGAAAGGCATATATGCCTGAGGGTTTTCCATTTGCAGAGATGTTTCTTTTATTGTACCTGCTTGCCTAGGAACTCCACTGTTTTAAACACATCAAAGTGTTTTAGAAATCTATTTGTGATCTCTGTTGAAAAACAAAGGCAATCCTGCCGGGTCCACACAGAATACTTGCTCCATTGCTAGCTGCTCCTGAGGCCCAGTTTAGGTTTTGTGAGGTTTAATGAGGTAAAACCCCCTGCACAGTGTTTCCTGCTCCCTTCTGTAAATTTTGGCAGCACAACCTTCAGCTGGGGCAGTGCGCTTCAGTGCTCTCTCTATCACTGCAATGCCATCAGCTTTTCCCTATCTGTCCAACTCCTCCAGGAGCAGCAGTCACTCTTGCAGTAAATTTTTTCCTGGAATAGCACATCATTCTTGTGGCCTGCTCCTGGTGCTCTGCAGACAGGCTGAGAGGGTGGGAAGGGCAAGCTTTCTCCATCAGCTGCTGAAGATGAAGTTTCTGGCTGATAATTTGAGGTAGTTGGCTAACAGGGCTCTGGGCAGCTACAGTCCAGCCCAGAAGGGCCAGAACAGAACTGGGACCTACTGGAGGAGGAAATTTAGACAACATTGCTTAGCAAGGGACTCTGCAGAGAGGAAGGAGTTCAAACCTGACAGTTCTGCACCTCCCAGCGGTGCTACAGCTCCCTCAAAGAGCATCAACAGACTAATTGTTCATCTCCGTTTATCACATGCAAAATGCATGTGGAATTGCGTAATTTCCATAGTAACCATGATCATCACCTTCCCATGCAGGGACTGGAACATCAGGATGTTGTATACTTGAGAGTGCCACATGTACCTGTGTCCTTGCATAAAGCACACGCTCTTCTGGCAGCCAGCCTTTTGTTTGTGGGCTTATGAGCATTTGCAAAGCCTTGATTGCTCATCAACACCCTTGCACTAGACACATGCTTCTGTAATGTCTTTAAGGTTATGTGGAATTCTATTTGCAATCCCTTTCATAAAAAAATAACACGAACCACTTGCTGCTAAATCTGGCTGTCAGCAAGCAAATGCCAGGAACCAAAATGACTATTATTATTACTGTTATTTGCACCATTCCAAAATCCATTAATTTGCTTGTTGCAGTGTTAGGTAATGAACACTTCTGCAGCAAGGTCACACCTCCATTTTATATCAAATAACTATCTTTACTCACGTTTGATATATGAAGCATATTTCTTGCTTAGGGCATAATGTTTTATTAACATTATTTTCCTTTGTTCTTTCTTACAGATTGTCTATTATGACTCTAAAGATTGCCTGCATGACATCGTTTTTAAATTCAATGCATAATTACATAAAACAGAAATTCATTTGATGCTACATTAATAAATCTCTCATAATTTTCTTTGAACGGGGGGACACGCTGCTATTATTTACCAGAAAACATGGATTTAGTTAAGCTTCATGGAATTTTGCAGTCACTGACACACGTATTGGATATGGGCAGAGCAATGATGGAAATAACGTGAAGACAAACAGTTCAATTCAAGCCAAAAAGACTGATGGAAATTAAAACAGTAAAAATAGTAGAGATATGAAAGCAAGAAGTACTGAAATAAATATCTGAGATGAGAACTTGCAGGAAAGGTTCACTGCAGCTGCAGCTGTGCCTGGCTGAATGTCAGCCTGGGTTAATTTGCAAGGTGACAGATGTCTTGGGAATGGGCAAATGCTGAAGAACAGAGCTGGCGTCCCTGGGCCAGGTCTGCTCGTGGAGCTGAGCCACTCTCGGGTGTCCTTGGAGCATCAGTGACTTACTGCAGCTGTGGCTTTGGCTCTTGTCTTTAAGGATGATAGTGCAATCCTACACCTCGGCAAAAAAGTGTCACCCCCTCCTGGCAGCCCAAAGTCTTGACTGACTGACCCTATCCTGCTTGATCTGCTTCACCCACTTCAGCTGATCTTGTCTCACCTCTGACTCTTTGAGCCCAATTTTCCCCAGACTGGCCGTAACCACCCCTTGCTGGGCTTCTTGGTGCTGTCAGCCACCATGCCCAAGTGTCTCTGGTTCCCCGGGCTCCTCCTCCACTGGGGCTGCTCCTAAATACCTCCCAGGCTACCTCGAGTTGTAATTTCACTGGCCTCTTGCTGTGGCTGAAGGAGTCTTAAGCGTGTCCCCAACCATTGTTGGGTATCCACCACGCAAGGACAGAGCAGAAATGGCGTCCCCACACCCTGAACTTTGAATTCGCAGGAGGTAAGTGCTGCTGTTACTGTTCTGTAGATAGAAAACCTACTGGTTGGCAGATATTAAGTGTTTGGCTCAAGGTCACAGTGAGTATCTTTGAAGTCACTTGATAAACACTTTGTTCTCAGCAAAGGATGTGCTTCGGGCTGTGATCTTATCCTGTAACAAAAGCTGAGATACATTCCTCCTCGTTTATTCTAGTCTGGTGGTGTATGTTGCTCACAGATAATAATAAGTGGAAGATCATTAATTGTGCCTTCTGATATATGTTTTTAATTTCTTTATTCATAATGAGCTCATTGCTGCAGCAGCAGGAGTGAAATATGTGATACTACTGGAATTTCTTTGCAGTTCAGCATTAATTAATGTCCACTTCTCGCACAACGTTAATAATAACGTGCCTAGTATTTCAGAGGCTGTTGTGGAAAATTCTTTTCTAGCTGGCAGGAACCAAGATTTGCATTTTAGCCTTTTGTTTAAAAATGCCTCTGAAGGGCTTTGAAGTATTAAAGTGAAGTTGGATGTAGCACCCATGTCCAACCTGGCACCACGTAAATTGGAATTCCAGTCCATCCACTCTCCTTGTCTCTTCATGTTTGCCAGTTGGTGCAGGGTAGGACGCCTCATTTCCACAGAGGCCACGATGAACTTTTTGTTAGGAGAGCAGGTCTGTCAGCCCTTGCTCCAGCAGAGTTTTGGTGAAGTGCACTGCGGCACTTGCTACCTCTGACATCATTTGTGTTCCCTTGTGTGGGATGGCCTCCTGGGTCTGTATGGTGATATTCCTCACCTGTCTGTTGCAATAACCACATGCTGCTGGTTTTGCTGGTTTTTGTCCCTCTGGAGAATTAGACATGCCATTTAGCAGGACTGGCCATCCAGGGATAAAAATACGCCTCTAAAATGAAGTCACTGTTTGCCTATACTGTGAGATTTGTATTAATACTATTACAAGGTTAAACCCCTTTCTTCGTAGGTTAAAGATGATGGATTTACTGGCCTGAAATGTTGATTTTTCAGCCTTGCTGCTGTGTCATGCGTGTTCATCTCCTCAGCCCTGTCCAGGGGGAAGGAGGGGCTGGGTTTTGAGCAATCCTGACTTGTGTCTTTTGGCAGAGACTGTGGAACAGTCAGACTGATGGTTCACGGCTTACGAATGTAGTGTATCCCTCTGCATTTAGTGATCTCCCAAGTTCAGCAGCAGGACTAGGTAGATTTTAGGTCCTCAGCGCCACAGTGAATGTCTGTGCTGTGAGGATTAAAGGAGTAACTTGCTGTCAGAAGGCAAAGGGTGTTGCATTTCCCGTTCCTGACCCTTTAAAGCATGATGTGACCTTTTGAGTAGACAGAGAGATGAGAAATTCATAAATGCACACAGATTTAAACAAGAGGTGCTGCTTCCTTTTCTGAGAGCCCTGTCAGGCTGTGTGGGAGCGGGATGATGTTGCATGGCAAACTTGGGAGTTTCTGTGTGACCTTGCTGCTAAAAGCTTCATCTTGTGGCACCAGAGGATAACACCGAAATTGTGCATGGACTCTAAAGTTTTGCTGTTCTTAGGCTGCTGATCGAGCAGCTGTGGAAACTGCTGCTTCAGTCTGCATGCTTGGGATGGCATTCCCAAAAGCTCTGCCATGGCCCAGGCTGGAAACACCCTTGTCTAAGGGCAGCCTGGGGTTGGAACAGCCTCATGGTGTGGAGGGGTGTGTTAGAGGTGTGTCACCTTGTCCCCGTGGTCATCTCTGACACCTTGCTGCATGCATCGTGTGTGTCTGAGCTTGAGAAGCAGCTTTGCTGCCTGGGCAGATGCAGCTGGGAAATCCTGCACCCCAGCAAGAGTCCCTTCTTTATTGTTTCTTTTCCAGCCCTGCTTTGCTGCAGGTTGGAGCTCACCCAGTGCTTGTGCAAAGCAGCAATCACAAAGCCAAATCCTGGATCAGCTGGGGGTTGGGGATGGGGACACACTCTGAGGTCTCCATGCACAGGGGATGTACCAGGGGCTGTGTTTGGCTGCTTTGCCCCACGAGGGCAGCTGGGGCAAACTGCTCCTTTTTAGCCCTTGCACTGTCACATCGGAAAGAAAATGGGAGGTGACAATTGCTGCAGTTCCCCACCCGTGCTCACCAGGGCTTGGCAGGGAGATGGCACTTGTCACAGCCAAGCCTGCCACCTCCTGACCCATCAGCTCCGAGGGAGGGGTGTTGGATCCTGCTCCATCCTGCTTCACTGACTTGTCATTAGGAGTTTCTTGCTTTTGGTTTCGTGTCCAATTTGGAATAAGTGTAGACTTTGGTCCAGAAAAATGAACAGTGAAGAACACTACTGCACCCTGAGGGTAATGGCCTCAGTGTCCCCATGTTGCATTTGACCTTGGGATTAAGTGGGGGGCTAAATACAAATTCCAGCGGTAGCACAGGCTTTTCAGTAATTTACCATCTCACTTACAAATGTGCTTTGCAGAAAAATAACTACTTTAAACCTTTCTCTTTGCTACACTCACTGACAAATATAGCTCTGAATTAGTATAATGCTGTCTTTCCAAAGCTCCCCTTCACATCTGCCTGTGCTGAATTCATACGCAGAAGTTTTTACCAAGAAATGAATTGCTAAAATTCCTAATGAATGTGGTTATCAGAGAGGCCTTTCTAATAAAGATAATATACGTCAGCAGAGCTGGCAGGTTTTTACTGGGGCAGTTCTTCATTGAGTCCAGAGTAGATGCTGTGTGATAAATCTTGTTAGTGCTGTCACTCTTGGTCCTAATGGTGTGAATAGCCATTTAGCTTGCAGAACAGCAGAGCCATTCAGCGCCTCGTGGGTTTTGGCAACAAGCTCAAGGGTTCTCCAGCCTTTCCAGCCTTTTGCCAATCTCTTCTGACTAATTCACCAACTCTATTATAATACAAGAGCTCCTCCTGCAAGGTATCTTTTAACCTCTGATGTTCAGACTTTTGTGGTGGGTGCTGCCTGCTCCCACTGCAGGGTGTGAGCCCCACTGCAGTCACCTGGCTGCATCACCAGAGACTGAGGTAACACTTTGTTCTTAGAACACCTGTATGGGTTTTTTTATATCTTTCCCTTTCAAAAGCTTTTGAGCTGGACTTCCTCTCTCACTTTCACAGACAGTTCTAGCTCTGGACTGCACTGGAGCTGAAGAGATAAACCAAATTCTGTGGGGTTTTTGTGTAGGGTACAACTGGTTCATTCATTACAGAGGATGCTGCTGCTTGTTGAGCCACCCCCAACCAGCTGGGTATCTCTTGAGCTTCGCAGTCTGTCTCATGGAGACACCCACAGCCTGAGGCTATGAGTCCACAGCTTCAATGTTTGCTCGCTGTTATGATGACAATCACCTTGTTTCCCTGGCTGGGCTGGAAGCTGTTGCTATGTAACCCTGGGTGCACACCCTGCAAGCAGGGACAACCAGGAATTTGAAAACAGCCCGTGCCTGGTACCTGGGACTACAGCTTGTGCTCCTTCTTTGCCACGTGCTCTGCAGGACCACTGGATCTCAGTCCCGTCGTGTCAGCTGCACTCTGGCAAGTGGTGGAAGGGTTTTTTATATTTCTTCTTTTAGAGTATCTGTTGCTGATCTTGTGTGTCAACAAACTCAAGTGTTTGCAGCAGAGACAGTATCTCAGCTGTTTCGCATCAGTGGAGATCTCAGCAAAAACCAAAAAAAAAAAAAGAATAAATGCTAGAGAGTTTAGTGAGACCTCCACCAGCTTTGTCTAATGCTAACCTTGCAAGAAGTCCTTGGGTGATGTGAACTGGCTGTTCTTGCTAGCAGAGAAAATAAAGTAGCAGCAGTTTATGCCAGCTGAGCACCTGGTCATTACATCTCATGCTGTAAAAGCTGCCGTGGAAGCACAGGTTAAAATGGCTATTCATCTTTGATCCCTTAGCAATGTGAGAGTCTGTAGTAATCTCTAAGATTAGGGTAATAGAGAGCTCAGATTTTATATACAGCCTGCTAAACCGTGTTTACACAATGCTCCGGTTCAAAGAGGGAAGCGCTGCACGTGCAGTGTGGAGTGCACAGGGACCTCCCCTCCTCCCTGCCTCTGCCAGGATTTAAATGTGTGCGTGTGGAGCCTTGAGAGTCTGACTTTGCAACGCTGTGGGTGCTCTGAGCTGAAGGCCAGCACTGCTGGCCCCAGCACCCGGTGTTTCCAGGGGAGAAAGTGTAGCTGAGGAGGAGGTACCACGTATTCACAGGATTTCCCATTCTTTGGGAGCAGACATGGAGCCAGGTTGCATTTGAGAAGCGATATAAAACCGAGTTAGAGGAATACACTGCCATGCAGGACTGCAGTCAGAGGCTTTGCTGTTGCTCTTGTTTCCAGGTGACTTTAATTACGCTCCTATGCAGGGGAGGGTGTAAAACACGATGGCACAAATAAACAAAACCATCCAGCTAACAGCAGGCACAGTTGCAGGTTCTTAGCTTCTAATCCAACATTTTCTTCAGCCACTGTTTCTCTGTTCCCTGTGTATTAATACATGTCTTAGAAAAAGCAATTAATGAGAAGGTTTTCAAATGCCAAAGCAGAAAGTTACTGAGACCAGGAACCAGCTCATTTTTGGCTATATTGCGCCAAGCCTGGGATTGCTCCCTAGGCTTCAGTGGAATGATAATGGGTTTGCCCTGGGAGAAAAACAGTTTGTCTGACCACCAAGAGAAAACATAATTCAGACTGCAAAGCAGAACAGAGTGAATTTTGTAGCTCGCTTGCCAAAATCTTGTTCCTTGAAAGTCTGCTCTGGTTTTATGTAGGAGATAGCAAAAGAATGGATTTGGTAAAGGTTGGGGTGCTTCAGCAATGAATGGAAAATTTTATTCCCTCTCAGCTTGCAGTAGTAATTCTATGTATCTGTTCATAGGTTTCTCAGAAAAACTATTTTCGTCCTTCCAGCAATATTTGATACCCAGTGTATCCTGCAGACTGCAGGAAATGTTTACTCTGTCTTGTTTGCCCTTCTCCCAACAATGCACATGCACAAAGGACAGTTTTGAAGTGTTTGTGCCTTTTGATTGACAATAAAAATCTTTTGCTATGAGTTCTGGCAAAAAGTTCATGGTCCTCAGAATGCTTTACAGTTAATTCTCATTTCATTTGCATGACTAAACAGTGGTTCTGCATCACTACATTACAAAAGATTTGCAGAGCTTCGAAAGTGTTTCATTGCTGGAGAAAAATCCAGCAGTAAATCCAACTTCCATGTATGGTTAAATTGCTTTAAGCTAAAAACCGCAATAGGAACAATTCTTTTTCAAAGAATCATAGAATATTTTGGGTTGGAAGGGACCTTAAAGATCATCTTCTTCCACCCTCTACCACGGGCAGGGACACCTTCCACTATCCCAGGTTGCTTCAAGCCCCATCCAACCTGGCCTTGGACACTTCCAGGGATGGGGCACCTGCAGCTTCTCTGGGCAACCTGTGCCAGGGCCTCACCTTCCTCAGGGTCAAGAATTTCTTCCCAATATCCATTCTAAACCTATTCTCTTTCATTTAAATGCCATTCCCCCTTGTTCCAGGTGTCCATTCCCTTGTCAAAAGCCCCTCCCTGGCTCTCTTGTAGGCCCCCTTTAGCTACTGGAAGGAGCTCTAAGCTCTCCCCAGAGCATTCTCTTCACCAGGCTGAACAGCCCCAACTCTCCCAGCCTGGCTCCATAACAGAGCTGTTCCAGCCCTCTGAGCATCTCTGTGGCCTCCTCTGGACTCACTCCAACAGGTCCTTGTCCTTCTTATGTTGGGGACCCTAGAGCTGGATGCAGAACTGCAGGGGGGTCTCAAGACAGCAGAGTAGAGGGGGAGAATCATTGCCAGGTCATGTGGAGCTTCTTGTCCATCAACATTCCCAAGCCCTTCTCCGCAGGGCTGCAGGTGCCTTTTATCCCTTCAAATGCAGCCTTAGGTAAGAGGAGACAGTGAGCCCTCAAGCCCCAGAAGAATCTAGGTACGGATGGTGGAAACAATGAAAGATGTCTCAGTGTAAGAAACAATTCAAGTTACTGTCAGCACAATAATGTGAAATGCTGGCAATTCACTGCTGGAACTTCCTGCCACATCAAATGTACTGCCATGAATTATTTAGCAAATCTAATTGAATGTAATTTTGTTATTGGAGATAAGTAACCACTAAGCTTAGTCTGAAAAATCAATTTGTATATGACAGAGTACTGATATCTCTTAGAACTGGCTTGGGATCATCCACTTTATGCTGGAGTTTTATGTCCTCCTTTTGGTATTAGTTTGGCCTGGGATGTCCAACAGCCCACAGCTCTCTGGGATTTTACATGCAGGAGGATGTAAATCTCCCTGAATTTCCAGTGTGACACACATCCCAAACATTTCCTTGTCCTTTCTGGAGGATTTGCAATATTTTGGGGCAGTATGGCAGACACACCTGGTTCACTGAGCTGTGCAGAAGGCCTGGGGTTTGCCCAGAGCAGCTGGCAGGACTCGCAGTGGATATGCCCTGGAACTTCTGAGCAAGTAAAAGCGAGCCAGATGTAACACAGCTGGGAAGCATCTCTGCAATGGGAGCTAGGAAACGCTGTAAAGGGGTTGTGTAGGCCAAGAAACCTAGATTTGGTCTATCGAGGTCAACATCCTCTACTGGGGATTAGGTTGGATCAAGTAATTAATGAAAAGGATAATTCATACCAGTTTTCTAATCCCTGCAGATAGTGTGGATGACACACTTCTGCTGCTGACCCTTCTAGATATGTTTTCATTGTAAGAACGTGCAGAGAGGGAAAGAACGGGCAACAGGCTGCAGAAGTTGTCACTTAGTCTTTCCAAGTGGAATTTTTTCAGTGGAATTTTTTTTCTCCAACATTGCTCAGACTTTTCATAACAATGTCCTAAATCAGAGTGATGTTTTCGGTCGCAGAACTTTTTGATTCAGAACTTCCAAACCTGTTTCTCTCTCTGTTTTAAAGCTCACAAAATACTGTTTCAATAATTTCAATTAAACTCTTGGACTCTGTTTTGAAATAGTTTTCTAGTTTTAAAATGTCCCTTAGTTTAAAAAAAACCCTGTATTTTAAAATATTTAAAGTAGACTTGAAATGAAAAGTGGATTTTATTAATTACATGGAAAACATCCTTTTCGGATCAACTGCAACTAAATTTTTCCTCTCTGACCTACTTTGTCCATCAAACTGGAAACTCCATTATCTGCCCATTTCTACAAGGGATATTGGATGCTCAGCAAATGGAAACACTGATCTCCAGACACGGGTGGAGCTTCTGCCAGTGCCCACCCTGGACCCAGAGACCGAGGGAGCACAGCTGGGCTGGCCACAGGAGGAGTCTGTGCCAGGGAATCCCTGCTGGGTGTTGCAGCAGAGGTGGGATGTTTCAGTGCACAACTGCATTGCCTTTCCTGACAAAGCAGCTCTGGTGCCAAGGGAGTAGAGCCCGAGTGCTCTGATGCTTGCAGTTTCAGTATGGCTCTCTAAGGTTGTTTCCCACAATGTTCTGGCTTTTACTGCTGAAACATGATCCTTCAAATCACTCAACTGCAGCGTCTGGAGCTGTTTAGCTGCGTGGGAGAGCAGTTCTGGGCGCACATTGTAGGGCTCATCTCTGCCACTGTCCTGGTGCAAAGGTGTCCTCCGGTGGAGGACAAGAGGGAGAGGGAACAGGGAGGGCTGTCCTGGGTTTTCCTGGAGCAGGGGCCCAAGCAGCCCGAGTCTGTCGGGAAGTAAAAGAAGAAGAATTGGAGAAGTGGGGAGAAGAAACTCTAATAGCCCCAATCCCTGTTTTCATGGCTGGTTAGGATTGCCCTGAAGAGCTAATGTGGGGTTGAAACTCCAGGAAATCAATCCACAGGCATTTGTGCATTGATCTGTTTGGAAACATTAACCTGAGGAATTTCTCCATCCACACTTGTTTTCATTTGGGTGCATGTTCAAAGGGATTGATTTTCCTAAGACCTGAGCATTGAATCAGATGTTTTTCTGGATGCACTGGTTCAGCCTCAGCTTTTGTAAGGAGGCAACAACTGGGATTTCACCTAATTTGGCTTTGTTTTTGAGATTCGCCAACAGTAAACAGTAGGTTTGCAACTGCATTTTCCTCAGCAGCCCATGAAAGGGCAGAGGGCTCTTTTATCTGTAAGGCTGAATTGTGTTTTCACCCAAATGCTGTGGGAAGTGGGGGCCTAATTCAGCTATTGCTGTGTGACAGGGTCATGTGGCATGATATAGGGCTGGATTCCTACCCCAACAAAACACAGTGACCTCTTGACAGCTAAAGAAGACACCAAGGTGTCATCTTTTCTTAGGAAAAATAGTGTTCCTAGATAGATAAGATGTGCTTGTAAATGTATATGTGTGTTCATGTATTTTCTTATCAAATTGCTTTGTTGTCCCCTGGCCGTAGAGGAATGAGAGTGAAGCCTTAGATAAAGTGAAAGCCAGGTGGCCCAATTCCCTGCAATTCTGGTGAAAACATATCTGAGGAGAGAAGGAGGTCCCAAAATGCACCAGAGGGCTACAGGAGGGGCTGCCCATTACATCTGCTGGGTGATGGTGCTGCCCATCTTCCAGCTCATCTCGTATGGGTGCAAGCACACCTGCCCTTTGCTGTGACTGTCTGCCAGTGCCAGGCCCCTGTAGTGAAAGCAGTGGATATCTGTACCCAAAATGCTAAAACAGGCAACACTATGGTCTTGTTTCCTCTGTCTTTGCCCTCCCCACAGGCTCTGTGCATGCTCCTGCCCAGTGCTTGCCACTTAGCCCCAGGGGTCCCACACGGACTGCCCTGAATCCCAGGGAGACTGCTCCAAAGCCAGCTGTAAGTGGAGCCACTGCAAAGTTACAGAAATAAAAGTGGCTTTGTCCCCTGCAGGCTTGGAACCTCTTTACCTTGAACCTGTGCAGAGCTTGACTTGCAGGGGTCAAGTCAGAGTGAGATAAAGCACAATTCATTACAGTGGTATTTTGTATGCAGGGACTGAGCTCAGGCACTCCATGTTACCAAAAGCTGATAACAAATAGATATGAAACACCTTTGAAATGTTAACTTATCCTAAAAAGCCTATTTCTTCAACACTTCTAAGCAGCATAAAGCTTCATCCTAGACAATCTGCTCCCTTCTCTCTATTTTAATAAGCAAGAAGCATAGCATCTGTCTGGAAAGAATGCAACAAATATTTTTACATTCACACAGCTCAGGAAAGAAGGGAGGTTGCAAAACTTGAAGAAATCCCAGTTTCAAAGTACGGAGATGAACAGACAGAAGAGAAAGCTGGGAGCAGTGAGGGTTTGGGCAGGATTGTGCTTCTGCCCAGCTGTACTGTCCCATCTTTTCTCTATGGGCCAGAAGGGGCTGCTTAGTCTGTGTCCTTACAGAGGATATTTTTTTTTTTTTTGACCTGCATGCAAGAGCAGCCAGAAGCCCAGGTTTCTGCCATAGCAGGCTCTGTTTAGCACAATATGCACTTTCTCTCCCCAGCTGCATTTTCCCTGGGCTCCCTCTGAAGTCAGGTTTGCTGCTGAACTCCTTGTGTGGGTACACTGTGACCCATTTCGGTTCAAACGAACTAGGTTAGCTAAAGCAGTGGAAATTGTAGGTTTTTTGCTATTTTGCCTCGCTTTGAGTGAGACCCATTGGATGTGGAAGACCAGGCCCTTGACTGATGTAAGTCCATGTACCTCCCTTGACTCTGATGGAGGCTCATCTCTTTGTTCCAGCTGCTGATCTCCCCCGGCATCTGGTACAATCTACCCTGCGTGGTGTTTATTTTAATAGCCCGATAAAACTATTATTCTCAGGGGGAGAGAGAGGCTGCTGGCTGTGTGTTTAGACAAATCTGCACCCATACAGATTCCATAAGTGTTTGCTTCAAAGATGTAAACACCACATTACCCAATTAAAGGAGTGTCCTTAATAATTTATCAGGCAATTAAAACCTTCATTGCCCTTTATCCCAGAGAGCTCCACCAGTGATATATAACCTGAACCTAAGTTAAAATGCCATAATAAATGAACAGTGATGCAATATATCACACATAATGGGAACATTAAGGCAGTGAAGGGCGGTTTGTCAAGAATGGAAGGTATAACACAATTAGTGGAGCTAACTTATTTCTGGAAATACCACTGCTGCTGAGGAGTGGGGAATGGCAGGGGGATGTCTGGCAAAAAAAATTTCAGCAATATGTTCCATGGAAAACTCACCCGTTGCAAAGTTAGCGATAGAAAAGGTCTCTGTCCCCAGTTATTATTAATAATCCTCTTGAGAATGTCATGAGAAAGGGAAATGAGCAACTCAGAGAGAGGGATTACAGCAGGAGCAGTGTTTCAGCTTAGCTCTGGCTGCTTGTCATAGTACAGTATTGCTTCACACCTGTGTAATGGAAAATGCAGAAGTAAAAGGGGGATAAAAAAAGGCAAATGCTTTTGTTACTAATTCTGATCTGGATGTTTTAAAAAAATGACCCCAGAGGTTGGGAGTCCAATTCACACTGAGCTAAAATCAGATTTAGACAGTTCGTTTCCCCTTTGAAAATCTCAGTCATTATTGTAAAAATGCCAGAGCCTTGGTGCTGCCTGATCCCTTGCCTGTGCTGTTCCTGCTGCTCCTGGGAGCTGCTCCTGGGAGTATTTTGTGCTGTGAAGGTGCACCCAAAGGTGTGTAGGTCATGCAAACATACAGCTGGTACGTGTTGCCCTGCGGATGAAGGAAGGATGATAGCTTCATCTTCCCTTTTTTAACAGTATCTTAAGGTGGAAGGGTGATTAAGGGCCACTATTACTGTTTTTGAAGAACTCCTCTTGAGCCCTTCAATTCTGGGTATGAAAAAGGATGGGATGGAAGTGAATGGCAACATAAAAATGATGGTCCTGCAGGTCCCCTTTCCAAGCTCTGAGGCTCAAACGTGTCGAGTGATTTGCTTCGATGGGGAAAACCCAAATGAAACTTATTCTGTGGCCAGAGTTTTGAGGCTTCACAAATAAATACCCACCGTTACTTTGACTGAGGGCTTGAATGTGGCACGCTTTGAAAACAGGCTCCCGTAACGGGGCTGCATCTCTGACCTTTCCATGGGGACACACATCCTCTGCCAGCTCTGGGGAAGAACTGTCCTGTCCAAGGCACCATTCCGTGCTTGCTGGTTTATTTATCAGCCTGTACAGACCTGCATGATGCCTATGGAAACTGTGGTTATTAATACTGGAGTCTTAACACAGCATCTTGCATCAAGTGGAACTATGCAACCAAAGGGCCCGTGTGGAGCCCACTGCACGCAGCAAGGGCAGGAAGGACATGAGATGGGCTTTATTCCTCCTTCAGTTACTGACTTGCTGCCTAATCCTGGACACTTTGTGCTGTTATTATTTTCTCTTTGCCTGTTTGGTCCCCTGTGGATGCTTTGGAGAGGGAACAGCTGCTTGCTGCAGGATTGAGGGTGCTTAGCACCGTCACTATATGGCAACTCATAACAATAGCAGGGAGGGCTATTGGATAGTGAGCTTTATATTGAGTAATTTGGAGTGGATTATATGGACTAGAACAGTGTAATGGAATGCAGGGCTCATCCTTTCCCCACCACTTGCAGTATACATTAACTCCATTTATCTATACTGCCACTCTTTCTCCTTCATTGTGATGCAGAGGAGAGTCAGCCCCCTGTTACAAACTCTCCAAAGATTTTTGGGGCTGGGATCTGCCCTTTACTATGCATAAGACATTTTTACACAGTTTTGGAAAAAGCTGCTTCCAGCTGCACATGCAGCTCTTCCATCCTAGCCTGCACAGCAGCATCCCCGCTGGTGCACTGTGCTACCTGCCTCCCTGGAGTAATAGCCTGGGGAGCTGGACACTTCTTGGCAACCTCCTGTCCTAGTTTAAAGAATAACCACATCTGTCAGGATAAAATATTTTGGTTTTTCACATCTCTTCAGACGAAACTTTTTCACTGAATACAATTTAAGGACAAAAGAATACAATTAAACATAAGCACAAGCCACAAAAACAACAGCAAAATGTGCTTTTAGTGATACTTAACACAAATTGCTTTTTATTAGTTTAACTCTGCCAGTTTTTAGTTCTTTGTGGTAAGTTAAAGCAGGCATCTCCCTCTCTTAGCCTCAGAAAGGCACATAGAAAATCTGATATCCTTGTTTCTGTCATGTCCTTGTATTTTCACTCTTGCTTTTTGTGCTTGGTTCCCTTCTTTTTGCAAATGAGCATTTGGATGCTGTTCAGCCCAATGGGGGACTACAGCTGTTCTTTCCCTCCTCATCGTTCTGGTCACTTGGCTGACACTTCTAGCACACTTCCAAACTTTCCCAGTCCTGGATTCAGTGTGGTTTTGCTTGCACACTTCTGAAGGCAGAACAGCAAGACTGTTTGTATTGTTATGAGATTTGAAAAAAAGAATCTCTCTTTAGGACACTCATAACTATTTTCTCTTGACTTTAAATGCTTAAATGAAAAGTGGCTTGTGTGGTTTACTGATGCTCCACCTTGCTGTAGAGTTACAGGGACTGCTGAAGGTCCCTCTGCAGTTAGATGCTGCCATTACTTCCTTTCTATAAGTGCTGTTCCTTGGCATGAAACTTAGAACACCTGAAACAAAGCCAGAGATCTAATATCCCATCCTCAGAAAATCAGGAAAAAGTCAGCTCTAAATTTGCTGAGAAAACATTTGATTTGTGATGAATTTCTAGAGGAAAATAAAAATAAAAATTGCTGCCTTGCAGAAACAACAAGAATTTCAGTAGCTTACAAGAGAAGTGCTCTTTTTGATGACTGCCTGAATCCTCCTAATGTCATATAATTTATGTTAATTAAATGCTGATGGAATCTGAATAAGCATATTGATGGAAGATGTATTTGAGATACTGTTATTAATTCATCATTCAGTAGCTAGTGCGTGAAATAATGCATTCCTAGGCTCTGATTTGGGACATTTCATTTTCAGTATTACCAAGATGTCTGTTTCCAACAGAAATAACCCTTTAATCTACCGAAAAAAAACCCCAACCAAAGCACAGCACAACAACAATTAAACAACAACAAAAACTCACCAAAAACCTCATTGGAAGCAGCCTGATTAAACAATTCTGAAGCAGTAATTATTTATGCCTTTCAGAGCTATAGCACATACTGATCCCACTTCTCCAGGCAATGGACATAAAACAGTTATTTATAAACAGTTATAGCATTCAAGTATGAAGGAGGAGAACCCCTAAACCCAACAGCATGTGATTTATTGCACCCCAAGCTTATATTTTGGCAAGTGTAAGGACATGGCAACCTGTCTGGAGCTGTGCTTTGTCCCTAAATCCTCACCTTGCTGGTAGTGAGGTGTGGCCAGGACTCAGCACCCTCCATCCATGCGGGTGAGCTGAGGCTGCCCAGAAACTTCACCTGATGGCAGAGTGTTCACACCAAGCCATGACATTTTCTGGTGCTGGAGATGGTTTCATAGATCATCCCTAAATGTTCAGTAAGTCTCTTATAAATTCATTTTGGGAGTCAACAGTGCCTAGAGGCGTAACTGCTCCCATTACTGTGAGTTTTACTGGAGGAAGGGAAGCACTGTGGTCTCCAGAAGTTACTTTCCTTTGCTGAAGAGTGGATCTGTAACCTGCCCCACCAGTCATGCTTAGTGACAACAAGAGGAAGGAGTGACACATGCATACTGAGGTTTCTCCAGCTCAGGGACAGGGGAGGTCTAACCCCAAATCCAGGCAGAGGCTGGTGGGAGGCTGGGACATACAATTCCCACCAACGCTGTAGTGTCTCCGAATGCACTGTGCTGGTTTTGTGGGATCACGTGTAACTGGGCCCTGATTTTTCTGCAAAAGGTTTTCAGGTGTTCAACCAAGGCTTACAGCTCTGTCTCCTCTACAAAAGAGTCATTGCCTCTGGAAGTGGGGGAACACTGATGTTGGCAAGAGCTGTGTTAATTCGTGAGGCTGTTCACACTTTCCCCATCGCTGCATTGAGCCCTGGGGAGGAGTTCAGAAATGATGGAGAAACCTAATGATGAGCTTCACTGAGAGAATTACAAATGTGATAGGGAACAGAATGAGGTAAACAGTGAAAACCAAGGTGAAATTTCCTGACTAACTGAAGCTGAACTAACTGTGGGCACTGCTGAAGGAAGCTGTGTCATTTCCTGGCTCTGCAGGCTTTGCCACTCTCTTCACGCAATACCATCGCACGGGGGGCAGACTGAGTTCTCTTTAGACCTGTGGGGTTAGTTTTCAGGTGCATCACTGAGCTTAAGTCAGTGGGAGATTTCTGCTCATGCTTAAGATGAAGTGCAGTGGCAGCATTGCCAAGCTGCTGTACAACTGAAAGTGTAATGTGGAAAGTGGCAATGCTGTAGGTTGGATATATGGGCATACATGACAAATATTCTCTTTCTCTGCAGTGGGGAAATATTGGCTTCACAATGCTCACAAATAACTGAAAGTATTTTATATTGGGTTTTAGATTCCAGGGACCTTTATACTGCACCATCAAGAGAGAAATGAAAATCTGGGAAGAGATTTCCTTGAGCATCTGCACAGACAGGACAGAGGTGCTCCAGATTGCAAACAGCCACTTTCCCCTTCTGCTCCCCAAGGCTTAGCAATGCGAGAATCGTTCCACGTTTTGCTCATAACCATTCAGATCAGTGAATTATTTAAATATTATACCTGTGGCTTCTCAAATGGTAGCTGGAAACCTTTCTTTGGGCTGTTTGGAAAAAGGTGCTTTTAGACTGTTTTATTTTGCTAAGGCAATCCTGCTATTCAAGTGGGTGTGAAAGGGGTTTGAAAACAGTCTGTGTGTGTGTACAGCAGGGAGAAGTGGCTGCTCACTTTAGTTCCCAAGTCAGGCTGTGCTGTAAACCTGTGTTTAAACTGTGTACACCTGTAAACCTGTGTTTTCTTTCCTAGCTATACTTGTTTAATGTTTAGATATTTTCGACAGTAAGGCTTGTGAATAATTCCTGCTAGGACTGGCTTTTGGTTTTTGCTTCTCCCCGTCCCAGGGCAGGGCACAGTGCACCATCAGGAGCTGTGCACTCTGTAGAAAAAAGCACAGGAACTTTTTAGCTCCTGCCTTCACGTCCTCTCTGTTTTTACATTACTGTGGCTTTATGTACACCCACTTGCCTGGGGACTTGTCATCTTATTTGTAATCTATTGTTTTAATTATTTTCTGTGAAGGTGCCCAAAGACCTTGGGGTATTGAGACAGAAACACATTATTTATTCATTAATTATTCATTACTGCTAACTACTCCCTACAATGTAGCTGTCTGCAGTAACGTGCCTGGGTGAACCCTCTCCCCTGGATAAGGTGGCAGCTCCTTTATTTGCCAACTACTCCTTGGTCAGGAGTAAGATTGTTAAAAAATTGGAAGGAGAAATATTTACACTTGGCCAATAATACATTTTCTTGTGTAACTCTCTAAGAGTTGACCTAAAAATCATCAGATGGAATGTAGGCTTCTTAATACACCTCTGGGGTTTATAACCTACTGCTAATTTGTCCCAGAACTGCCTGGAGGGGGATTTACCAGGTAGGTAAAAGGGATTTAATTTCCTTGGTTATCGCTGGCTTTTCCCACTTAAGAAACGTCTCCTTCTGCAGCTTCCCCTGCATCTGCAACCACCCCAGCCACCTCTGCAATTTGGTGCACAGGTAGTTGTCTGCACTGCATTTTGTTTGAAAGGCAGAAATAAGCACACAAATGTTAAAAATAGAAATAACCCTGAGCTGAAATGATTTCCCCTTCCTGGCTGGCTGCCTCGCACTCCAGACTTCAGTCATAGATCATCTGAGATTGTCGAGGCTGGAGCTACCCAGTGCTAATCTCTGCATTGGTTTTCTCAGAGAGATACCTAGTCCCAATTTTTCATGGGTTTTCCTCATTTCTTGTCCCTTGGTGATCTGTTTTCCATGATTTCTCTGCACTGATTGCAAGAAAAGAGGGGACTGCAGCAAACCTCCAGCTTCCTCCCTTTGGTGCTGCAGTGCACTGCACCCCTTGGTGCCAGGGGATAATTGTGTGGTTTAAGTTCAGATCTCGGTGTGAGACCTGGTCCTGGTGGAGGCTGGGATCCTCTCCCAGCCCAGCCACTGCACATTGGCTGTGGGTCAATGGGGGTGACACCTGGTGAGCTGCTGCTGGAGGACATGCTGCTTTGGAGATGGCTCAATGGAACTCTGAGGAGTGACAGCTTTAGAGAAGGTCCTTTGAAACCCCAGGGAAATGTTAGCTGGCTTTTGGTGTTTTGTTTAAAACAACGAATAGTTGCCAAACTTTTGATTTTTAGCTTGAGGGGAAACCAGTCCTCAAAGAGTTGGGTGATCCTTTGGGTCCCTTCCAATACTTCAGAATATTCTGTGATTCTGTGAATTGTAAACCTCTTGATTAGTTAATCAACTGGTATCAGGTCAGAGAAGTTGGAGTACCTCAGATGGATTGATAAGACCAGACTTTCTGGGGATGGGGGTGCAGACTGGAGAGGTCTGAGGTGGAGGAGAGCTGTGTGTAATATATGGTGATAGTGTTTTGCCCTCCTGAAAGACCACCTCCTCTGGGACTATTGCAGCAACCTGCATTTGTGTGAGCACTTCTGGAAATAAAGCTCACCCACTCAGGAAAATCAATGCAGGCTGCCGGGCACTGCTGTAACTGGCAGGTCTGAAGAATTTTTGTAATGTCTCAAGATCATTTCTGGGAGCTCTAAAACTCTGTAGAAAACCTCTTTGGCTTCATAGTCTTATCAGAAATCCCCCTGGGACACTGTGGTCACAGTGACGGTCTGCTCAAGAAATTTTTGCATCTGCCAGATTACTGTGCTGGATTGCTACAGTAATCAAGGAAATTAAGTATTTAGTGGTATGGAAAGATATTCTGACAGTCCTGGAGAGGACAGAGGAAGTTTGGGTAAAAAATCCTGGCACTGGAAGGGTAAATTGAACACCCAGCATTGCTGTCAGATGTTTAAATGGAAGGCAGCTCAATCACTGGCGGGATCAATCCCTATAGACTGAGCCCATGGCTATTATCAACTTTTCCTGCGTCCTTGCTGCTTGTAAATTTAACTCCACCTCTCAATAACTTTAAGTGAAAGGCACAGCAGCACTGCAGAGAAAGGAAACAAAATGTTTCCCTAACACGTTGCTCTTCGAATAAACCTCTTCTCTCTATAAAACTTAGCTTCTGCCTGCTGCTTATGCTTGAATTTGCACCCCTCTTTGCTCTGCTGTGGTTGAGAGCAGTCCCAGTGCGATACAGCTGGGAGGTACCTGTCTGCCCTCCCGTAGTCACAAAGTCCATTTTGTGTGGAAATGTTCTTGGGAGAGCACAGCCCATTGCACAGGGTTGTGAGTCTCCCCAGCAGAATAGCATATATTAAATGGTAACCATCTTAGATGTGTTGCAGGGTAATTCTCCCTCTGCCGCTCTCTCCAGTGCTCCTACCCTCTTGGGGTGGTGTGGAAGTGGGACTCGATTGTTTTCAGTCTGCTGCTGATCTCCCTGGAGAGATCTGGAGAGCAAGGTGGGAAAGTGTCTATCAGCCCTCTTGCTTGCACTTCCCAAGAGGTTTGGAGCTGCTCATCTGCCACCTCCCATTGAGAGGACACAAAAAGGAGTATCAGTGACCACTCCAAAGCTGTCGGGGCAGTGGCTGAGTGTGGCTGGCTCAGCTGCTGAGAGGAGATAGCCTGGAGCCGGGGTAAGAAACAAGTCTGCCTAATGCAAGCTCCAAATTTGGCTGCGGGCACGCAGTGAGTATTTTTAGCTTTCACGCTCTCCCTGCCACTTAGGTGTTAATTTCACAGCCCTGCAGTGTGTTTGCCTACAACTGCCTGCCTCACACGGCCCCGTGTCTGCTCCGCGTCGAGCGCAGGCACCGCGACAGTGACTGGGGCCGCTGGATATGGCAGCAACAGGAGCATCCTATGCCAAAACCACCCCCTAGGCCTGGGTTAATGGAACACTGCTCAAATGCTTGCTCAGTTTAACAGAAAAACCCCAGAAATGTCAACATGTGCTGGCAGCTGAAGGCCTTCGTGTGTGACTGTGTAGTAAAAGTGCGCAGAAAGTGATGAACTCCGAGGGTGTCCCAGCTTTTATGGGAACACGTGCACATACATTATTATTGGACATTATAATATAAATTATCACCTTCTCTATACTTCCCAATTGCACTATAATCTTTCATAGTGCTGCTCCTCACAGCGCAAGGAGCGCAATAAGGGAGCTGGTGCCTCACACTGCTTTTCATAGAGTAAAAGTGCAGCATTATTGTGACAGCTTTTGTGGAGTGCCCTGTGCCTGGAGCACATCCAGAGCCATCTACCCCACACCTGGGAGACGAGCAGAGCTAATCTGACACTGCATCTGCCTGCTCTGTCCATAAACACAGAAACACTTCACACCAACATCTGTGGAAGCTGGATCTTACAAGCCTTGCTGCCATGTACATTTCAATCTTTGCTTAAAGGAGAGAGAAGCAGAAGTCTGGAGACTTCTATCTCTAGGGTCAGAGAAAAGATCCTACCTTTGACTCATGGTTGCCATAGTAAAACCAAACTTGTTTCGTGCAAAAAGGTGTGAAAAGGTAAAAGTTTGAACTTAGACCAAGAAGGTTCATTATAGGAAAGAAAATAATAGAGGTAAGAGCTGCAGGGAAGGAAAACACTCCTTCGGATAGTCTCATTTGATCTGTAATGAAATAAGGAGCCATTGGAGAAGGTTTTAATGCGTTTCTATTATCTTGCTTTCAACAGAACTTGCCAAAGTCTGAAACCACAAGTTTCAGTAGGAATGTGATAATGATGGAGATGGGGCTCAAAAACATAAACAAGGGAAACTGAATCTGACATGGGCAGTTTGCTTGAGGTTGTTTTTAAAAAGCAGAATTTCTCTCCAAATCCTGCCTGTCTTAGTCTGTCAAGAAGATATATCTGTGTGTACAGGATGTGCTCAACACCAGCATGATATATCACTGATGAATAAAGGACTTTGTAGATGAATACTTGCAGATTTAACACATAAACAAACCCTCTTTCCATAGTCCCCTGCTACCTGTTGCAGTCTAATGAGCAGAAATATGTCAGGGAATGCTAACAGCTTTTTTTCCAGCGGGTTGTCTTCACATGCATAATTGGTACCAAGTTGTGACACTACAGAAGCTTGCAAAAATTGTAACTGATGATCAGAAAGCAGGGTTTGCCAGACAGAAGGAGTTTTCTCTCCCTGGTTTTGTAGCCCCTGTTGAGTTAATTTAGCTGGCACGTAGGGTGGATGAGTGCTGCAGCAGCTTACGGCTCCCCAAGTGCCTACAGATGCTCTCCATGTTACCCTCTTGCCCGTTTCTCATGGCTAGTTTGATCCCAGCAATATTTTGCAAGCACCTGAGAAGGTCTGCAGAGTGACATTGCCCCACACCCAGGCAGGAGAGCTGCTTGCCTCACCCCTTGGCATGGGAGCACAGGGGTGCAGGAATGGAGTTGCGAGGACACTTCATGGAGAGGTTTGGGGATCTTTCCCTTAGAAAAGCAATACAGGACCCACCCTCAGGTCTTTTTCCTGTATGAAGGCAATTTTTATCCAGTTTTTCTATCTGGATTTGAAACCATCCTCCCTTTTCCTGTGACAACCAGTCTGTGAAGGTCATGTGCCACTCACAGTGATTACAAGGTCACTTTATCCAGCATGGGGCAGATCCCAGGACTTTTACTCAGTTTTTTCTCTTTTTCTTATTTCATGGCAAAGATCTCCTTTAGCCAAGCCATCTGTAATTATAGCTGAGCTAATGTTTGCACCATTCCCCCAGAAAGTGTCTCGTTTCCACAGCCCCTGGTTTTGCCTTGCAGAGCGTGCCTGGCTCAAATCCTCATTTTGCCTCGGAGGAGCTTGAAGGAGGCCAAGGTGAGATGCTGTGATTTGACCTGACTCTAGCTGAAGTCAATGCAGCTTTTCTTCCTTTCACCCTTTTCATTTAACATGCATCAGGGTAGGGTTCTCCACGTGGGGATGATGTTTGCAACAGTGCTATGGTGTGGTGAATAAACCTAAACCCACTATGACTATGGAAAATAAATTTATTGCAGTGAACGCGCTGTGCAGGGCAGAGGTAGCTGTGGCATGTTGTAAAAAGGCACCAAACACAAGGACCTGGAGGCAAGAATAATAACCAGAAAACTCTGCTCTGCATGTACATTGGAGGTTTCTGATCAAAAGCAACACATTTTTTAGATTATGGAAATTATTTATGAACAGTATCTGGGGAATTCTAACTGGTACAAATGAAACGAGCTCGTCCTCCCCTCCCTGCAATTTGTTCGTCTCTAACTTCTCACCTCCTGGCTGCACAACTGAAAACTGGGCTTTTATCAGAGAAAATGAAATTTAGTAAAAAATATTTTTTTAAAAGCGATCTGATCCCTGAGACTGGGGGAAAACATTAGGACTGCAGTATTTAATATAATTTAAAAGCTGATTGCTCTGCATGTGGAATAAGTACTTTTCATAAGGCCTTCTACTACATCTGGTATGCACCCTAATTTGTATTAATGGCTCCTAAGGAGCCATCGTAGTTTATCAAGAAAGTAATATGCATTTTAAAAGCATTCAAATAAAGATTTACATGATAAACCTTAATAACTCTGGAATGCATTATTAGCTAACATACTCTCAGAGGCAGTCACTCACTTCTGGCAAATTAGATAATTCAAGAAGCCATGAAAAGCTTCAGGTCAGAACTAAGCTGTTGCTTGGTCACTCTCTAGGATTTATTTAGTGCATTAAGGGGCACTTTCCGTCTCAGCCTTTGTATGGCGAGTGGCAATTTTGTGCATAGGAGAACTGCTATGATTTCTTCTGAAGAAAACAACCTGTTAAGCTTTAAAGCTCATTATTTATTGCAAAATGGCCTTATATCTCTGGCAATATTTCCCTGAATTGTCCTGTCAGCCAGATGCTAAGTAAGATATCAGTATAAACCACTTTCACAATATCTGTGAAATGTGGCTGGTAGATAACATAGTTACTGAGATGATGCTTTTGAATCATGAGAAAAGCCAGGCAGTAAATTGATGGCTTCCATAAAGCCAATGGAAAAATTAATACTGTGGAGGAGTGGGGCTGAAAACTGCATTTAGTCCAGAAAGATGAGAACAAAGCAAGAGTGCAAATGAAAATTCAATAACTCTTAATTGTGTTGAAGACTGGGACCCCTATGATACAAAAACTTGCATGGAACAAGAAAAAAATGCATCCTAGGGAACAGCTATGTGCTCCAAAGAAAGGGATTAACTGACCTTTCTCTGCCGTAGCCAAGATAATTTAACTTTAAATGTACTTCTTAGTGAGACTAGTCATGTCCTTAAAAATGAGTGATTTACACCTTTTTTTTCCCCCACTGAGTTCTGAACTGACATTTTCATGCTGTCAACTCCGTTTTCTGGCTATTCTGTATTTGCAATTATTCTTGTGTGGACAGCCTCAGCACTAGGGACTTGTTTTGTGCTCCAGCTTCATGGTGGTGGCTGGGCAGGAAAGGCTGCTGCCTAAAAAAGAGGAAATATTTATCTGCTCAGACCCATGCTCTGCATCTGTGTGCAGCCAGTGGATTGATATGGCACTGCCTAAAAGTGGGGTTTGGGTTTTTTTCATCCTTAGGCTTTGCTTACCCTGTGGGCTCCTTTTGCTCTGCGCTTTTTCACCTTCTCTGAAACTTTGGAGGGACTGCAAATATTTGTATATTCCACTGCTAGCTAGGATTAATGAGAGCAGAAGAACAGGTCTTAAGTGCACTATATTTTTTAGACATTTACATGCCAGAGAGCCTTAGTCAGCTGGAGCAAACTCTGATAGTGAACATCTGGCGAGGCAAATTGTTCTGAAAGATTAAAGGCCTTCACTTATCTTGAGTGGCACTACAAACGTCCGCCCGCCTCTGTAGGGCATGGGCTGCTAAAGATCAGCTAATCCCTGTGGTCAGGGGAAGGACATAAAGAGGGAAAACGGGATGGGAAGAGAGAGGGGTAATTTTACCAAAGTGATCTGCTTTTTACCCATGTCTCTGAAAGCGTGTGCCAAGGTGGATTAGAGCTGAGCAGGGCAGGCAGGAGCTGGCAGAGCACTTGGCTGGCTGTGGCAGTGCCCAGTGATTGCCTGGCAGAAAGTGTACGGATTGCACTACCCAAAAGTCATTATCTGCTGGAGTGCAGAGCAATTGCTGTGGCAAAACCACGCAGAGCTGGGTGGTGACAAGTGGTTAGTGCAGGGCACCAGTGGCTCCTCACCTGGGCTCCGTCCCAGCCGGAGCGAGAGCAGTGCTGGGTGGTGGGGCAGAGCTCAGCCAGCCCTCGCTGGCAGCAGGGTCATGCTGCTCACGTGTCTAACAGTGAAGGAGAAGCTGGAAAAGGCTCTTCTGGGGATTTGGTTGGATGGTTTGTTGTTTTTAAAAGGCTGCATAGCAGAGGCTGAAGGAGCAGGGTCAAGTTACTGCCTGTGAGGAAGGGAATTGTGCCATCTTTGTTCTCTTGAACAAAAAAGCACGACTTTTTGGGAGTTCTGTGTATATTGTAGGGCAGAGGTAACTGAACTACTGCCTTTGGAGCCCCTCTGCCTAGGCTGCTTTCAGGCCAAGCATGAGTTCACTGCAAGGGGAGCTTTACTGAGGGAAAGAAGCTGCCCTGGCCTGTCCCCAGCAGACCTGAACTTGTTACCTGTTACAAAACAGCTAAATGTCCATGAATGCAATTGCAAATCTGAGAAACTGGGCTGTCTCCTAATAAGCTGCAGCTGCCACTGGGGTAAAGGACACACAGCTTTGTTTTGTGCTGGGGAGTGGAAGAGAGAAGGAGGTTTGGGAAGTGCTGTATTTTCCAAGGTCTGTGGAACGTGGTTGGTAGGAGCCCTTGCCTTCCCTCGGACAGGGTGTCCCTGAAACACCACAGTTCTGCCTCAACCCTTGCCTCGTTTTTACTTTTATTTTACATCTGTGTGTCTCTGATGAGGTACCTAAGAGAAAGCGTGTTCATGGTCTTGGCCATACCCTTCTCCTTCTTGTGCAGTGAGCGCCCTCACAGCCCAGGCTTGGGGTGGAGGAAACCTCCTGGTGAGACCATGGGAGGCAGCAGAGAGGGGTAAAGGATGGCCTGGGATATTTGGAGGTACCGGGAGAGGGAGCGGTAATTACAGGTGAGGGTAGTAGGGTGGTGACTCCCACCCCGGGGTGTTTTTCCTTAGCACAGGAAGGGGAAATGATCCTCCCGCTGATGTTTCTCTGTCAAGTAAGCCACTCAAGAAAGGGAAACAAAGAGTCTGGACTCATGGTCCCCTTCCTTCCCCTGAGTGTCTCACTAATAGCAGCCTGGGATGCATTTCCAGCCGGGTTAATTACCTCTAATTGCCTGCAGGTTTCTGGCCAGCCTCACCTCTCCCCAGGAGGTGATGGCCCCAGTGGGAACAGCTGTGATTCGATGCCCAGGGAGCTGCTCCTGCTGCCTGTGGCCAGACACCACCTGCACACCTCTTCCCCCACTGCTCAGCACTGAATTGCTTTGGGCATCCTTGTAAATTCAAGTACTTCGGGGAAAACAACTGTTTTGGTTCCCACTAGTTTGACAAAAACTTTAGAAATGTGCATATAAAAATAACAGTTTTTCCACATGGGTTTGTTGTCACAGATTTCCTTCAGCTGCCTGATGCAGTTCATCTCAACTGCAGCATTATGTACTTTCTGGGAGCTGTAATGGGAAAAAATGACCCTTGAAAAGGCAGTTCAAAGTATTCCTATAAGGACACAACAAAGTTTTCCTTTCCTTCCTACCCCAAAGCTAGGCTTTGTCATGTGTGCTTGACAAAAAACAAAAGCTGTTTAAGAGGTTTAGGTGCATTTGGTATCTGTTTACGCAAAATCCAGGGCTTAGTTGTGATGAGATAAAAGCAAATCTGGCTTTATTGTTTCTCTTCTGCATTTAAGTGATCACAGAAAGAGCAGCCGTAGCCCAACTGCTCAGACACACTCTTTTCACGTTTGGTTGTTGCTTGTATTAGTGTTAAGTCAGACTTTGAAATGAATTTTCTGCACATTTGTTTGTATGAAGTTTGGCACAAAGCAGTTCAGAGCTTGGCATGGCAACAGCAAAGGGGAAGCAATTCAGAAATCCAGGGAAACGAGGCTGGCAGCATTTCAGTGTTATTTACCTTCCTCTATAATCTCACTTGTGAATACTAGAACTAGGCAAAAATATGCTGTGCTCTTCTCCATTCTCCTCCTTCATTAACCTGTGGTACTCATTAACTGACGAACCTCTGGGTTTCACATGATCCTCTAATGTCCATCACAAATAATTGTGCTAATTAAATAGGTAACTGGGTGGTTTGGCATGGGAGTGCAGTTCCTGAGATGGAATGGACACGTCTGTGAGCTACAGGAGTGCTTTGAGTAATAATATTTAGCACTAATAAATTAAATTTTGGAACTCCGTAAAAATTCGTGCTTCAAGGCTTAAAGTTAATCTCTGTCAGGGTAAGACCACTGTTGGCATAGATTATCCTGTGTTTTCCAATTAGGGAATTTCTTGCAGCTTCCTCAGAAGGCTGTTTCTGGCTGGCTTGGAAGGCAGCATTGCATCTAGGCAGAGCATTTGTCCTACTTGGGTGGCAGCTCTTACACCAAGTGCACTGACCCAGGGGAATAAAGCAAAAATGGGCACGACTCCATGAACGTAGGAGACATTAACTGGGGTTCAGTAATTGTGCTGGGGTTTGGGGGGACTGACTGCTAACTTTGTTTTAGGCTTCCTACGTATTTTAGTACAATACAGGCAATTTTTCTGTGCCTTTGTTCATCTGCTTCCAAATAAGAAAATACAAGCCCTCTTCTGACACCTTTTCAGTCAAAACACACACCCTTCACTGAGTAGGGATCAGTTCTTGCTGTGGGCTGGTACAGTCACTACCTGGCATCATGGAACACTGAATTTGAGGATTTTCATTTTTAGCTGTGATGCTGCTGCCATTCTTGATGATAAGGGTGACAGCTGTAGCTTTGCTTTTTCTGAAGTTTATTGGTTTCAGCATTTATTTTTATGTTTCATTTTCTTACAGTAAAAACTACTTTTCACACATAACAGCCTGTTAGTTTGATTTTTCAATTGTGAGGATGGATAGTAAAGACAACCAGGAGTTAGCAGAAGGTGAAGTAATTTGACAATATCTCTAGAATCTGAATGAAGAAATGAGGGTTAATTTGTGATAAAGCACTTCTTTTGCAACACACATTCTGTCTTATTCACACAGATTTAGTGAAAGAGATACCACAGCACAAGACACATCTGAAATCTCAGGAGCTGGGGAGATGCTGTTGTATAATTTGTAGCTGTTTTTTCATGTCTGGCAATAAAATACATTATAGATGAAAAGGATGAGTTAGAGAGGAAAAGGAACTCTGTTTGGACAAGCAATGTTTCCTAGCCATGTGCACATGAAAGCCAGAAATATAACACACAAAAAAACACATAAGAAGAAATGGAAAAAAAGTGCTATCCTGGGAAATGAGAGCTTGAGAATCCGAAAGGCAGTTACTGCTTCAGAGAGGGAAGATTTTTTTCTGTAGTTACTATGAAACCTCATGAGTGGCAATGTCATTCTGCTGTATTTGTGCTATAATACAGTGCAAATTACTGGCAGGTAACAAGATCTTTGAAGGAAAAGCTGATGGTCGTCCAGTTACTGTGATGCTGTAAACACACAACCCAGAAAAAAAAAAGCCAGACAGAAAGAGCTAGAAAATGGTGTGGTCCCTAATTAATTACCCCTCTGCCTTTCACTTTCCTGGCCAGACTACTTTGCTTTCCCTTTCTCCACCCCAGGGTATTACTTATCACCCACCCAGCCTCTGAGAGCTGCAAAATCATCATTCAGTACCTGTGATACAGCAATTCATTTGCAGCTGCTACTGTCCCAATCTTTCATTCCTCTCTGCTGCTCACACCAAGGAGCTCAGAAATCTGCCTCCAGGAGACTGAGGCAGGCAGAGAGGACGTGTGTGTGTGTGTGTGTGTGTGATGTTGAGGTGCTGGAGTCTGTGCAGCCCTCCCTGTACAGACACACCAGCTCGTGGCCCAGCACGTTCTTGGGCTGTACGCTGCATTCATGTGCAACCCCTAAATGCATTTAATTGATCTTTATGGCTGCATGTTTGTCTTCCACCTGGCTCAACACGAGGCTTTAATTGGCTACCATGTCACACACATTAATAATAAATATGGCAATTAGCTAAAATTGTGCTTGTTATTTGGGCAACTCCTCTGTGCTGTGTATCATGCATGAAGGCACACCAGAGCTGCTGTACGGCCTCACGAGCTGAACACACAGGCACATACTCAGACCTCATGCTGGGGATGGGCTCCTGTGCCTGCAGCAGTTAATGATGCCAGTGTCTCATCCCCAAAAATAGAGACTTTTGGTATTAGGTGACACCTACAAAACAGGTTTATATGAGACCATTTGCAACCGTGAAATCCCTTAACATAAAATCACTTGCCCACATCTCGCCTGTTTTCTAGCCTGCAGGGAAGGTGTGAAGGCTGTTAGTTGTTTTGTAGGCTGGGAATGAAAGACTAGTGCCCCTGTTCTCAGTTCTGTCTTCCCAGGGAAGTCTGAAGGCACTCTTGATGATGAGCTGCTTTGAAAAATGTAGCCCTTAATTTCGGCAACTCTTTGAAGATAAAATATTTTTATTGTTGGTGTTTCCAGCTTCCAGCAGATGCCAAGTTAGTGATATTGTATTTCTGTTTCCCACCAGCCAGAAAAAGGCAGGGCCACAACCACCTTGTAATAAATAGAAGAAAGGAAAGTGACTTTGTCAGGCCTCTGATGAAATACTTGTGTAGGATTTTGTATCAACTTTGAGATGTGAATTGGGCTGATTTTTGTTCATCTTTAGCTGACAAACAGGTTAAAAATCCTATTTATGCTCAGTCTCTGGCTATTGTTGCACTGTCCTGTAAAATCCCTTCTGTTGAGTTATCAAACTCCATCATAAAAATAGTCAGGGTTTATTCGCCTTCATCACTGAGAGATGCTTTTCATATTCTAATCCTTTTAGGGTAAGGTGATTTGACACCTAATATTTCAAGACAGAATCTATTATGAAAGCAAAATTAGGCAACAACATTTATTCTCTGATTTCCTTAATAAACTCCAGCATATCTTGGCACACTTCACTTCTTTATCTCTGACTTATGCATAAGAGATGAAAGTTGCCACTGTAAGAATGTTGAAATCACTAAAGATGCTGTCACAGGTGACTATGATATTTATTCATGCACATTTAGGGGGCTTCTAAGGCTGATGGTGTGGTTCAACAGAAATTACAGAGTGGGAGTTTTTTTTAGTATTAACAGTTGTTAAGTGTGTCAAAGCTGGTGAAGTCAGAGGAGCTTTTCAAAGACAAATGCACAAGAAGCATGACAGCTGGTGAAATTCATTGATGAATTCTAGTAAGATGGATTGGAGAGAATCACCTCAACTTCTTATGTGTTGGTGGATTTTAAATTAATTATATTTTAACTGCTTTGGAAACAGACCTGAGAACAAATTTGTGGAGCCCAATGTAAGTGGCTGTTCAATAAATGAAAGATGTATAGAAAAGTAATCATCATTTTAGCTGTGTACAGAATGAAAAAGAAATCAAACACTGAAAATATTATTACAGTGCCATTAACATAAATCAATTGCATGCTCTATCCTCAGAATCTTTTTTCATTTCTGGTCATCCTATCTCATAAAGTCTTTAATGGTTATAAAAAGAGTGCAGAGATTGACAGTAAAAATGATTAGAGACGTGTAAAGATTTTTGTAAGAGGGGAGGCAGCGGGCTGGAACTGCTTAGAAAAAAGCTTTAGCTGCACTAGGAGACCTGAGCAGCTCAGCAGGACCAAGACAGGTTGTAGGTGCTCAACATGGTCCCTCGATCACCTTGCTCACCTCCTGCCTAACCCTCAGGGCCCCTGAACTCTATAAACCAGTTGGGATTTTAATTCAAGGCCCCAGAGCTCAGGGTTGTGGGCCTGAGTGGCAGCTCTTGCTCCAGCTGAGGGTCACACTCTGCTTTGGGACAGGCCAACTGACCCCAACCCAGCCTGGGCTCTTCCTGAGACTGGTGCTTACGGAAACAGTCAAAATGGACCAAAACACAACTCAAAAATGCACAGCTCTCTAAAACACAGACTGAAGGTCTCGCCCTTGAGAGCTGCTTCTATCCCACAAACTCTTGGTGGAAATGGGATTTCAAGGCTTTCCTGTCGGGTCCTCGCCCAGGTCCCTTGGTTTGGGAATGTCCAGCACAGCTGGCTCTGGGGATTTTAACTCCCTGTCCTCTCCAGCACCAACTGCTAAAATGAATCTGCTGGAACCTCTGTATTATGCTAAAATATTTGCCACAGCGAACACACCAATTGCTTAATAGGATTTTTAAAAACCCCTAGAAATTTTTGTGGGTAAAGAGAGCATCTATCCATTTTACTGGGCAAGCTAAATATTGTCAAGGATACGCTATCTCATGCTTTAAGGTATAAGTCAAACATGCAGCTACAACAGATTCAGGCAATGGTTCCCTTCTTGGCAGGTTGCTCTGCAGTTTTGTGCCATTCCTGGGAGGAGAAGCGCTGGCTGTTGGGATTCCCAGACATGATGCAACTGGGAGTTCCCCAGGGCACGCTTCTCATGGCATTTCAGCAAAGGGGAAGGAGACCTGTCTCCCCTGCCATTGCATGGGGTGGGCTCAGCCCCCCACTCCCACAGGTGCTTCTGGCACCTTTCCACTTTTCTCCTGGTAAAATGGAAGAGAGAAACAGCGTTTCTGAGGTGTAAATAATGTTTAACAAGTGGGCCTTGGAGTTGTAAAGGAACTCCTGCACTTATGCTATAATCATTTTGGTGGTTGATTTAGAGCCAAATCCTGCTGGCCTGACTGAAGCAATTAGCCTGATTACTGCCAGAGGGATGCTCATGCAATTAAGGTGAGCAGTGTTTGCTCTTTATTCTGGAAACCAGTTGTCTGTGTGAAAGTAGTTGACACAGTGCAGTGGTGCTGAGGCAGGAGGGTGATGGGCTCTGAGACAAACTTTCAAACCCCGACAGAACCTGGTGACAGAAGAGGGATGGACAGATGGACATTGTCTGACACTGCTCTGAAGGGAAAGCAAAAACCTGACAGTGAGAGACGTGTCCTGGTGTGTTTGCTCCGTGGGATTGCAACTGTTGTTGTTTCCCCAGCTTCTCCAAAGGATGGAGCTGGCTAATTAGATCTACAATTGCCATTTATCAAAAAGAGCATCTGAAGTCTTCAGTGATATTTCCCCCCTCCTCTCTCCCTGCTATTTCTAAGGCACCTATCAATGTGGTGCAGAAGAACCATCTGGATACCTGGCTAGTGACCAGCAGGCTGTGATATGTGAGGGTTTTAAACAGAGACAAGAGAATGTAGAGTGGAAAGAGTAGACAAACAGCATCTTTTAATGGAGGCTGAAGAGGGTATAAATGAACTGAAAAGCAAAGAAAGACAGAAAAAGACCTTTTCTTCAGGTTTTCACGGTGAAAGAAGCAGGGTACGTTAAATCTCCTAGGAACCTCCCCAGGAATATTTAAACTGCCTGGGAAGTATTCCTGCAGATGAGCAGGGCTGCTGCATTGACTCTGAGGATGAACACTCATCACAGAGCAGGAACACCTCTGCGGAGGAAACTTCTTCCTGCCCTGCCAGGAGAACCTCTGCACCTTGCTCTGGATGCCAGCACTTATCTGCATTCACAGCTCAGGGGTGCTGGAGTTTTACTAAGGGCAGGCACAGCTCTGGGGTCAAGAATTCTGACTTATCCCTCCCCCTGAATTCAAGGAAATTTAGAGGTTTTATTTGACTGAAGAAATCAAATACAGTTTACAATGTGGGAATTTTCCCTTTTGATGGATCTGAAGGGTTTATGAATAGCCTAGTCCAAGGTTTTAGTGTGAAGCCACTCGTGTCATCTTAGTGATGTTGAATTCACTCATATCAATAGAGTTTACTCTTTGTGTTAGCACTGTCCCCCAGGTGGGTGCCCATGTGTGCACAAAATAATGGCTCCGTCTGGCAGAATTTCTTTGCTAAGAAAACTTCACTTGTCAATTACTGGGAATTTTCCCTGAACTCTGATGGTTCTGGAGCAGAGTTCGGGCTTCTGGTGTTATGACAGAATTTTGCAGGTTCGCTGATGGCTTTTGACAGCTCAGGTCCCAGTAGGGAAAGCCTCCTCACTTGAAATCAATCAACTTTATCACACAGGAAAAAAGAAAATTGAAACCCACATGAAGCTCAAACCTGCTTTAACAGGGGCTCCTCTCTGAGCTGTTACTGCAGATATCTCTGCACAATGAGCACATTCATGTAGGGAAGCATCAAAAGGTAGGTGCACCTAACAAAGACATCCTGTTCATGCTTAATGCACCAGATAAATTGTTTTAAAATGCAGAGAGGTTTTTTTGAGTTCTTAGTGAATAAGCGCATCCACATATGCATCTCTGAAGAGTTTTTTAATTAATTGCTTTCAGTCATTTCCTTTTATAAAATTAGAACAATGATGGAATAGACTAGCCGTGGAGTTTGGCCGAGGAAAGATTATACTAATCCACTTGAAATACGACTAAAACAGAAAGTAAGGAGAGATAAAAGCAATTTTTTTCCCAAAGCTTGTTTACCTGTGACAAAATCCTTCCAAATCAGCTGCACACAAAATACCGGATCATCTTAATTAAACTCGACCAAAAGAGATTTTACTTTGGACTTCTTGGGATATTTCAAACCCAGAGAGTTTGTCCAGTGATGCTTATAGCAAGATGAGAAAATATGTGTTTCATGCAATTAATAATTAGGAGAGCAGCAGAGCTTTTAAAGACCAGAGTGGCACCCAGATCAGCTTGCTGTATGGAAGCAAACAAAAAGGGGGAATTTGTCAGAAATTTTTTATATACCCTAAGGCATCTCTAAGAATGGTTTTCAAGAGTCAGGGGACCTTTCATTTGTGTATTCTCCAGTTAATAAAAGGCTGTGGTTACAAATGAACTTCCTTTGTTCCCTGCATGGGTTATTGCTCCCTTAGCCTTGAACTATATATTCTTTGTTGAAGGAATAAAAAGATGTCCTAGTTAACGTGATGCTTTCCCCTCAGACTTTCCTTCCAAAACTCTTATTTTCCAGAGCAGTGAACTTTGCCAAACCACAACAGCCCTGCATCCACCTGCTCCACGAAGACTGGTTTTCACAGCTGAATCAATTCTTTCCCTATCACCGCAACAGCAGCAGCTCTGCAATTCCACATATAAGCTTAAAAACGGCTCATCAATAACCAGATGGGCCCTGACAATCAAAGACCAATGAGTGCAGACACAGTGTTGTCCTTCTTTGCCCTTCAGCCAGCCGGTCCTGGGCTCTGCAACACGTTGTCGTGGTCAGCCTGTGGTTGTCTGAAGCCTGTTTCTGCAGCAGTCTCACCAGGTCACTAAGGCTGAGCAGTTTAGGGGTGTTCAGCTGTGCCAGGACTGTGGCTGCTCCTTGCTCCCTATGCCTGCCCCTGATTGCTCTTCTCCTGCTTTTCTTGCACCTGCTCTGGAGCTCGTTGGCTCCCAACTGGACTCCCTCAAGAGTCAAAACCAAAGCACAATTTTCAGGAGGTTCCATGAGCTTGGAGGGCCAGGAGAGCCTGGAAGGTGCAGGAGTGGGGGGCTAGATGGGAATGGGAAGGCAACAAGAGAACAAGGGGCAATATCAACCCTGGGGCAGCCTGGCTGATGGGTTCCCTGAGCTGGCCCCCCCAAAAAGCCCTTACACTCCTAACCGAGGTCAGGGAGTTGGTGTAGTTGGCAGCAGCACTGAGGAGCACCTGGACACAAGTCTCCAGGAGGATTTAATATTTCTTTATTCCCTCTGACTTTGATTTAACCATGGGCTGTGATGCTTTAAGTACCAGATATTAATTAGAAGTGGTAGTAGGTCCCAAAGGGACCATACTCCAGATCTTCTCACCATTCCTAGTTTGACTTATTTCAAGTTACTGCTCTGAAACGTTATTTATGCACTCAGGAGCCTGACATTTATAAGGCCTAACTAAATTTGCAAATAACTAATGGCTGACAGTGAGGAGGAACACTCTGCTGAGGTGGAAAATAGCTTGCCCACAAGTAAAACGTAGCCAAGTACATTGGATGTTTTCTGCAGCACTTCTTTAAGGCAGGAAATGTTATTTTGACCCTTCTTTGGTACCACACCTAAGCAGGCACACAGGGACAGTGATATGTGGAGGGGCCCACCAGGATGGCAATCTTGGAGAGATGAATCATTTTGGGCTAAAGCAGAAACTTCACTCTGAGCTCTGATCCTCTGACAGGGAAGTGGGGAAGTGGGACAAATGCTCTTTTGGCTCCTCTGGTCTTCAAAACCCTTCTGGCAGTGGTTGATTTAGGACAATGCAGTGGCACACAAAGTGGGAGGAACGCTGAATTCAGGCAAAATTGCCGGGTACCTGGGCATGGCTGGGGCATCCCATTTGGCACAAGCAGAGATGAAAGTTATTTATGGGTAGCAGGACGGGTTTGTATTAAGAAAGAAAAAGTATCTGAAGACATAATAGGAGTTTTAACAGTATCTAGGGGGAATTTCAAGTTGGGATTTCATTCCAGATTACATTGAGTCAATTTTTGTCCTAGTAAAGATTCTCTGTATTTGCTCTGACTTTAGTTCCTCTAATTCTTCTCATTCTCTGACTCTCCCCAGGCAGCATCAGTCTGGTGTTATGTGTGCCCTGACAGAATATGAGTACACGTGTGTTGCCTGTAGTGACTCTCACTGTGTGACTCACAGCACTTGCAATTTAGGCCCTTCTATTTTTAGAATATAAAAGGATATCTAGGATCATTGGACTTTAAAATCATTGAAAAGGTAAAAAGGGGCCATCTGATGGGGGTGTAACTGCTGGTTGCCTCTATGAAGTCTTAGCAACCCTGTTGATTCAGCTCACACCAGACTTTCTATAAAAAGTATGTGGACAATAGAGCTCACTCAGTGGGAGACGTGAGGTTTCCTCCTATATGACATAAGTACAGTGCAAAAATATCTCAAAAGGCAAATATATTCATGTCTTATAACCTCCTCCCCTTGATTTGTTTCTGAGTAAAAGAACTTGGTGTTTTGACAGCTGAAATTTTTTTGTGTTTGTGAGGAAATACATTTGACAGAAATTCTTCACCCAACTGGTTTTGACTGCTTTTAAACAATGTATCAGGTGATAGTTTTCTTCTCATCTGCCGTTTTCACAACTCTTCCATACCTCCATGGCATGTTATCAGAGCCCTGCATGACAAAAGATAAACTATGTGGGTAAACACCCTTGCTTCGTGGCACTGTTGGTGAGCACAGGGAGGGATTAGGAGCAACATCTCCAGGGCTTGCCACGGGCTGAGTCTGATAAGACCATAGACCTTGATGTTAATGACCCAAATTCACCAGATTCATTGTTAAAAATGGTACCTGTATATTAGGTGTTCCTGCTGTTCCCATTTCTACTTCCTCTGTACCTGCTCTATGTGCCACCGATCCTCCCTTCTGCCAGGCACCCTTATCTTTCCCCTCTTTTGGTGTTTTCTCCTGCACTCACTGCCTCACTGTTGATGCTCTCTTGCTGTCCTCCCTGTTGGCTGTCTTCGTGTCACAGAATGTGCAAGACAGGCACAACAGGAGAGGTTATAATGTGGAAAATTTAGAAATTTCCATTATGGTGTTTTTTCCTTCTAAACTGGCTGCACAAACAGTTTCCACTGGCACTGTGGACTTACACTGGAGAGTTGGGGAGACTATGGGGACATGGCAAGTGCTGTGAGAGAATGGCCCATGCAGTGCAGGATGGATGATGCCAAGTATTCATTTTAACAGAGCTGCAGGAATTCGAACACTTTTCATGAATATTCATAAGAAATTGAAAGCTGTTTAACCTGGCTCTCACATCTGTCTGGTGGGAGCACTTCAGTGCTTATGTGGTGCTCGTATGACTACTTGCAAGACGTGAATTTCAAACCTGACTGCTCAGAGAGTGATGGAAATACAGTATGAAACAGTACACTTGGTTGTGAAATTTGCAATTCGCCTTCTGCCAGTTAGCTACACAAATCAGCTAATCAAGGAACACCACAGGATTGAACCAAGCAACACAGTATGAATTTGCAAACATTTGCCATTCCCAAAAGATCTGTAAACCATGAGCTGTTTGCTGAAGAAAGCCCAAAATAATATCAAATAAATAAATCCATCAGAAAATTGCATGACCTCCACAGACAATCCATAACAGAAAAGGCAAGTGAGATTCATGGCAAAAAGTAGTCATTGGGCTTCTGAAGAAAACAGGGAAATCACTCCTCAGCACTGTGAATCAATCTGATGTAGTTTGCTTCACTATCTGCTGCACATTGATGGAATGATGAGAGATCTGGAGTCACTTCTGACAGGCTCTCAGATGAATGGGTATTTCGTCTTGGCAGAAGTTTTTGTAAGTGGCCAATTTGTCTGGGATAATTTTGAGAGCAGATTTAGTTTTGGATCCCGGGATTTGCGTTATGTCGTATTTTACAGTTGAAAATGCCTGAAACATTAACCTCCTTCTGCCACAAAATTTGGCTTTGCATTTTGCCCTATCTGGAGCCCTGTGTTGAGCTTCATTCCCTGAGCACCACGGTCTGTATTTCCATTGCATCATTACCACATTAGTCCTGTTTGCAAGGCAGGGCTGTTGCACTGCCCATTTCCCAGAGGTGCTGAGGGATTTGCCCAAGTCTCCCTAAGAAGTTTGGGCACAGGTTGAACACAGTCTCCCACCTCCTCATGGTTTTACCCCTTCAGACCCTTCCCTCAGAGAGGCACTGAGGTAAAAAAAGTAAAAGTGTCTAAGCTTCTGGAGAAAAGTGAGATGGAGAAGAAAAACCACGTACTTGATTTCCACATGCATTGCTCATTTCTCGCACAGATTTAATATCTCTGCATAATAACTCTTTGATCCACGCTGCAAACTGCTACAGTTTCTTTGGAAGAAAGTTTTCACTGTTATCTTTATGTACTCAGTAGAGTACACAACACAGGTTGAAATGATTTCCCCCCAAATTTGCAATGCAAAGTAATGCAGTTAACTGAAAAGTTCTTGCTTGGATCAAATGGGGAATATTTATGTTTCTTAAAAGCAATTCTTACCATTCCTGATCCAATATTGCTTCTTTTTGGCACAACCAGTATTCACTTAGACTGAATGCATTTAGCACTTTTGTTGTTAAATTGTCACTGGTGTTTTGTTTTTAAATGAATTATATCACGACCTGTTTACAATGCAGTAAAACACACTGAAGTTCTCCTTAAAGGGAACATTCGTTAGGATGAGTAAATTCAAATTACTTGGTAAGTCCCTGCTACATAAGAATTCTTTTTCTGATGAAGATTTAATGAAAACAATCAGTCTAACAGAATTCTCGAAGTTGTGAGCTTTTGACAACAGTATTGTAAAGTATCCTCAGTGACATCCACATTAAAGGAGATTTAAAATGGCATCATAACCTTAATTTTCAAATTTAGCACAGCAAGTGACTCCATACCTCTTGCTGCAGGATATGACTCCCAGTTTCTTTAAGTGCATTTTTAATAGGTCCTGTGAGAAGCATTTCCACAAGCAGAACATTTTATTGTCACTAAATACCACTCACTCTGAAGTCCCTCTGTTGTTTGGAAATGAAACTTTAATGAACAAGTCGAAACAATTCATCAACCCAGGGAACATCACACTCAGATCAAACACACCAAACAATGAGGGCTCTGCATATGCACGGAATATGATTTTCCTTCATTATGCTCCTGCTGCTCATCCTGGCGAGGGTCACACACACTGACAAAAGCACAAACTCTCAGCCCAGCCCTGCCCAGGACCCCGTGCAGACCCCGCTGTCCTGTCTGGCCACGCAGACCTGACTCTGATGTTCGGACATTTTCTTGCCTGGTGATGCTAAATAGGCACATCATAAAAAAGTACAGGAGGCTTCTAACTTTGCCTATCACCTCTTGGACTTCTGGCTGGGGAGAAACAAGCTTTTTCAAGGGGAAGCCTTCCTGTTATCCTACTGAGTGTTCATGCTCCCCCTCAGCCCTTGCTCACAGCCCTCTCAGCATCCAACTGAGCGTTGTGTACATCCTTCCCCACACTGGTTTCTCAGGGGGAGGAGGGTGCCGGGGGCTGGCAGTGACACGGGAGGAAATCATGCCTTTTCCTGTCTGAAACTACAATTCTCGTCCAGCAAAACATTGCCAACAGCGCAGAGAAAGCTTTGTTTATGCAAAATGGACGGACACATCACGCCTTCTTTTGCAATAGGTTATAACCTAAGGAGTTCCTCACCCGGAAAATTCCTCCCACCACCTTCCCCCGCGAATGTTTTCCCCCTTTCAAAATGACATCGGTGGCACTCCAGACACATTTTACACATTAATAGCACGTCTGTCTCATCTTACAGGCTCCATAGCCTTCCTCTTCCCCTTTTATTTTAGGGCAGCTTCCCCCTCTCCCTTCTCCCATCTCAGAAACAGCCCGGCTGGCTCGGTAGAAAAGGAGTAAAGTGTTTTCTTGCATGACCTCTATGTATTTTACTCCGCGGGAAGAACGAAGTGGAATGCACACTCAGCAGGCAGCGAGGTTTGAGCCAGTTTGTCCTCGAGGCATTCCTGCCATAAAACACAGGACTGTCCACAGTATTTCCACCCCCGGCTCTCCCCCCATGGCAGCGACCCCTCCCCAGCGCTGCCGCCGCACCTGGCTGCGCTCGGAAAGCCGCGGAGCAAAGCACAAACAGCGGGCACCGAACAGCAACAGCTCCCTTTGTTTCCCATGCAAATCCTACCTCCGATAGTTGTCACATCTTCCTCCGAGGCGAAGCCTAATTATTAACACACAGAGATCCAGCGGAATCCTCCGAACTGCCACCGGTTGTTAAGTGCTGTCATCGTTCCCTCCTGGTGCTTAAACCTTTTTGGACCATTAATGTCACAACCCCTGCTAACTCATCGCTTAGTACTCGCTGCTCAAAATGTCTGAAATAGTTTGGGAGGACAATAGGAATGACAGGCACACTAGACAGCCATGCTTGAAATTAGTTTTCTCCAGCTGACTTAAGGCTGTTTCGTAGTGCTTTTAGGCATGCACTCCGTGGGGTTTATTAACCTAGGCTAGACATGCCTCTCCTGCTTCTATTCAGGGCTGTAATAGGATGGCTGCTAGGAATGCAGCGATAGGTCTTACTCCATTCATCCCTCCGTAGTTCTTAAACCTCCCTGGGAGAGGAAACAGCTTCAGTCATCCTTAAACTTACTGAGGCTACTGTTTCTGCAGAGCAGGCTTTCACACATTGTTTTGAAACTAAAGAGAAAATCCCTCCCGGGAATGGAAGGTGCCGTAGCTCTCCTGGCTGATGTGAACGGCAAGAGGAACCGGCAGCATCCGCCCCCGCCGCAAGCTGAGGCTGGCGCAGGACTCAGTGGAAGTAGCGATTGGAAGCTGAAAGTTCTTAAAACTCTGTGAGGCAGCTGTGGCATAAAGAGAACGAGGGGGATGCAGGGACCGTGCTGTGCTTTGTATGCACAGAGTCACAGATGTGCACCGCGCTTCTCAAAAGGCAAAATACTGTCTGCAGATGGCAGGAACTCTTGCAATCTAAATTTCTAAGCAAGCAGCACCTGGGATGATGGTGGGCAGAAGAAATGAGAGCAATGCACAGCATTCGAGGTGCCTGTGATGTGGGGAAGGTGAGAGATGCTACAGGACACTGCTGTTTTCAGTAAAGCTGTGCTAATCACCAGATACCAGCTCAGAGATATCAGTGCTCTGCGGAGATCTTGGAGCCTCTTTCTTCTTGGCTGCCAGTTAATGACCGGCCCAGGACAAGATGCAGCAAGGCTTGTTAACATCTGCTATCACTGGTGTTGCTGATCTCAGTGTGGTCCCTAGTGGACAAAAGTAAGAGCCACCAGCACAGATGTGTCACTGCCAGCAACAAAGGCGCACATGGGCTGCAGGACTGGAGAGGCACCCTGGAGCCAAGGCAGGCTGGGACAGAGCAAGTGGAGAGTTAGTTCTTTTGCTGCTTGTTCTACACCTGCCTGTTTTTTTAATACCACCTGGCTCACAGCCCTTTGGGGTTTAGATGAAAATTCCATTCAGGAAACATCTCAGAAATGAATGGTGTTGGGAGAGATTAAGGAGGAATGCAGATTACAGTGAAACCCCAGCTATGGCTGCCTCACACCCTGGGAACGAAAGGGTTAGGATAGCACTTATGGCAGATTTGCTTTACCAAACAGCAAGTCAGTTCGTGCATGGCATGGGCCACTGGTCTCTCCTCCTGCACTGGCCTTCACTGAAACTATGAGTGAAAGCAAGCCTGTTGCTGGTGCAAGCCAGCCATAGATAGGGACATCTGGAGGGACCACGAGCAGGATGTTTGCTTCTGGATCAGTGCTGCTCCCAACAGAGCTGCCTTTGCACTCTGTGCTTCCCCGTGCCCACACTTGCTGTCGCTGTTGGACATCTTCCCTTCCCCTCTTCACCCACTGCTCCTCACACCATCAGAGGATTGGAGGGGAGGGCTCAAGGGTCCAGTTTTGTTTCTCAGTTTACACTGGGGTATTATTAGCACATCGAGCTTCTCCCAGAATTGGTGGCGGCAAAGGAGACTTTGAATTTTGTAGATTTTTTTGAATCTCAGGGTGGACAACTACATGCTGACTAATAGCAGGGCTGATTGAACAATACCTGCTTTCTGAATAATTTGAAGAAATTTTTTCCCTGTCACCTGTCTTGCATCTTTTGTGTGCTCTTCATTCACCTTAAGGCAGAAAAAGAAAAGGAAAAAAAAGAAAAAGTTCTCCTTGTCCTGAGAAATATACTTCTGTCTCACTAAGGGTCTCGCTGTGCCATTGATTTGTAAGTGGGATGACACAGCAGTTCAAGAGGCATAAGATTCTGGTTGGAGATACCCAGGTCTAGAAGTCCTGACTTTTCTGATGATCTTTTGAGGGATTTCAATACTGAACTGGACACAAGAGTGTTCAATGACAGGTTAAAGCAGGTGGTAGCTGCCACCCGCATTCACAGTTCCTCAGTTGTGTATGCTGAATATAAGGAGGTTCATAAATAGCAGATGACTATCCCAGCTCCCCCTCCCACATGGACATCTCTGCCAGGGTCATCCCAAAGGCCTCAGTCCTTCACAGTAAGTTAAAGTCACTCAGGCTTGGGGGGCAGCAGGTGACAGCTGTCTGTGAGAGCTGCGGGACTGAATGGAGAGGAGAGGTTCTTACCTTGGGTGGCAATTGAAGAGGGGAATAAACTGCTCAAGGTGTGCAGTGTAGGCTGAAAGGAAATTACCAGAAAGGTCTTCTGGGGGCTGATTAGTTCAACATGGTTCAATCTTACGGAGATGTTCCATGATACTCCCCCTTTCCCTCAGGTTTTTTCTAATCACTGAGCAGGAACAGTGGCTGCCATCAGTGATGGGACTGGTGTACCCCCTATCCTTACTACGGCTCTACTGCTGTTGCATTTTTCTGGCGCACCAATCTGCTCCTTGCTGGAAAAAAGATACAGGGAGCAGTGGAGTGGTGATCTGATCCAGTATGTCAATTTCCTGTCTTCCTGCACTGCATGAATATTGCAAAGTAGGATTGTCCAGGGAAGCAGAGGGCTCACGTGTGCTTTCACTCTGCCTTCCATCAGGAAAATCCTATTCTGTAGGAGAGGACATTGCTGCTCAGCTGTACAGCAGTGGACCCTCTCTGAGAAAACCCATTGCTTGCAAAGGAGTTGCAACAATTTAAAGTGCCTTTGTTGGTTTCCGACCAACATTTACTTAGGAAATGGCCAAGGAGGATGAAGGATTTCAGATTTGCAGTTTGCATGCTGACAGCAAGCCAAACAATATAATGAACAGAACAACTAATGCATAAATTCATTATGAGTCATCCTCATTATAACAGGAATTTGATAGATACGTAACTAGCAAGTGTAACTATCACTTACAAATACACATTTCTACTTGCAAAGGAAAGGGCATGATATAATTAAAGCTTCAGGTTGCACATACAATAACCTTTTCTCCTCCTGTGGTCACAAATTCTCTAGGAACAGTATGAGCGTATTTTGAAGTTGCATACCTATCAGACAGCATTCCTTCCACCCACTTGCTGAGTCTTTTTGAAACACCAGCAGGTAGCCTCACTAATCCATAGATACTTGGTGTGAATCCTGTATTAAAGGAATTGCAGGAATGATCTGTTGATGCCTCTTCCACGCTGGGTGTCTCTGTAGAGTGTCAGTGTTCAGTGCAGCATTAGCCTGGCAGGGCTGCAGGTGTGATGTGCACGGCAGGTAACAGGTTGTGTTCAGGATGCATAACCACAGTGCCAGTGAATATCAGTCTAGCAGGAAAAGGGATCCTCCAGAAAGGGCCAAATTCTGTCATGCACATCTAGATACTCCTGGGTGTTGTGGAGCATGAACTCAGACCTGAGTTTTGCAGAGGGCAGCTATTCCCTAAAAAGGATTATTCCAGTGTCGGGGAAGATAAATTCCTTACAATTATCTTGGCAACAAGCATTAATCTCACCTCTGTCATTTAAAAGAAAAAAATATCAAGAAAGCCTGTTGATGTCAGTCCCCACATTTACAGCTCTCCCTGGTTTCCCTTCTTTTTCCTGTGGCAGAACAGGCATCACCTGTGTGAATGCAACCCTGTGTTTGACCACAGTTTTGCAGTGTCTTGTGCTGAGAACCACGGGACACCCAAGTGTTCATTTAACTGAGTTACATCACAGTGACTGGCTAATCACTTCCACACGCTGCTTGGTTGTCCCCCTTTATATTCCAGCTCTGCCTTTTTCTTGCACAGCTCTTTTTGAGCCACTTGCCAAAGAGAAAATAACTACATCTGGAGTGTTGTTAAATGACCCAGAAGCTGCTGCTTTGCAGACTGACAGTATTTGATGCAAAGAGATGGTTCCTTGCTGTGAAAATCTCCTTGGCTGACAATCCATTGGGTGCTTCCGACGATAGCTGTCTGAGTTAAAACACAGGCTCCTCTTTGTATATTCACACTATCATTCTTACAGAACTGCTGGTATTAAATTCTCCCTGTGCAGTTTCAGTGGAGGCCTTTCTACTCCCCATTTGTGCACCAGCTGCTGGTGCACATCGCTCCCTCTCTTTGCCTTCAGCTTTTGCCATCTGCCACCATTAAGTTGCCCAGGTGTCGGAAATCTTCATGCTCTTCTCTGGCAAACATTACCCTGCCTCCTTCTCCACTAATTCAACCTTCATTTATATGGAGGCTGATAGATCAGGATCAAACATCTGCTGCATTTCACACTTCATGGGGGCGGGTGGGGAACAGAGCACGTATAGTTGCCGGCAAAAATAAAGGCTGTTTAACCCTTCCCTAACTTTCCATTCCGTCTTCAAGAGCTTACGGTTTTCCTGCACTTCTAGATGTGCCAATTAATTAATACTTGCCAGTCAGGATGTTACCTAGAGCAAATATATCCTAAAGCAGAGCTCATTTTCAGAAACATCAAAGCTTTCACATCCTGCAACAGTGTCTAGTCCTGAGGTACTGAGGAGCAGCAGAGTTGGAACATATCTAAGACCGTTATCAGCAAAGACACCAGAATAAACCTTTTTTCCTCTTCAGACTGCTCCTGCTGTTGCAAACAGGGGCCACATCACTGACTTTATTATGCTTTCCACTGAGATACAGGTCAGGCATCCTTTGTGATTGCCTGCAGGGGAAATCCAGACTCACTGATCATCTTTCACAACAAATGGTAGTGTAAACTATTGAATTCTTTTGGTAGAGACGATGAAATTAATTGATTGCCAGTGCACCCAATCCTCTTCAGTAAATCACTGAAGATTGACTGCAAGTTTGAACAGCAACAAACCAGAATCCAAGCAAACAGGCAGCTTACACAATGCTGCTTGCTGGGCCCAGGGAATGTTTCCTGATTAAAGGCTGGTAAAATATGTATCTGAGGATGCACACCCAGCTGCTGGGGCCAGTCTCCAGTGTGATTGTTGAGTAATTCCAACAGGATTTCACACTTCAGCAATTTCACTCTCCTCAGCCTGGTTCTCAGTGCTTTCAGAGCCTCATATTGTGTCAGACTCTTGGGCAGAGATGGTTCCCTGCTCTGAGCAGCAATTGCTGCCTGCTGCTTTCCCATTTGTTAAGCAATGGATTACTGCTCAGACATTTGCAGGCCACGTTGGTCTAAGCCCTGTGTGCAGTTCTGCAGATTTACTCCTCTCCTGAAATGCCATGATCAGAGGTTGTTTCTCGCTTGTTCAATAATTTCCTGAAGCACTGCTCCAATCGACACTGCTGTGATTTCCCTTCTTTGTGACAGATAATGCCTTGTGCTATTCACCTTTCACAGAAACACCAAAGTGGCCACTTAGATGCTCACTGATTTTACACACAGTGCCTGGCTGTTTCTCCAACTCTTGATTGCTTTTTCTGTCCACACTTTCCTATTCCTATGTTAATATTACTTCTCCAGCAACTTCAGCAAGATATTGCTAGATAATTCTTTTGTCTTTTCTGCCACCCCCCCTGCAAATCATTTGCTATGCAGAACTCTCCTTTCTTCAGGACTCAAGTATCTCCTTTAATCTGTTCTTCCTTTTATTCTTTACTCAGCTGCTGCTGCCTTGCTTTGGTGGAATAGTCACTTGTCTGATGAAGCTCACGCTTCTGTTTCTGTTCTCTCTCTTTTGAAAGGTCCTTTGCATCAGTGAGATGCCTCTTTGGGTTTCTTTGGTGATTTGGTGCTGTATACTGAGCTCTGCATTCCAGGAGTGAAAGATGAATTTGGAAAGATCAGGTTGTGGAGAGAATGTGCAAAGGGGGAGGGGAGGGGGTTTGGCCATGCCCCAGTGAGGGGGTTTTGGGTGAAGCAATAACAGGAGCAGACAGGTAAATGGCCAGGCCAGGAGCAGGACTGTGGAGAGGCTGTTTTGTAGCCTCAGTTTCCCCACTTGTAAACTAAGAATAATCCTCTGCCTTTATAAATTCCTTTGTCTGAGAACTGAAACAAGATGACTGAAATTCAGCCCTGCTAAGCTTATATTATCTTGCTAATGAATTTTAAATTCAGAATAGCAAGGGCCTAAAACTGCCTGGGCAGCCTGCAGATTATACAGGGTGTTTGGTGCTGTGTGGACGCGTCCACACGTCCACTCGTGAAGGCACAATGTCTTGGTGTCCCCTGACTCTTCTGTCTGAGAGCACCACAGACTCTCATGGGAGATGCTCTGGGGGTGCAGCCCTGCTTGTAGGGTGAAAGAGGGGTTTGGTGGCAGCTTCACAGCAGCCAGGGAGCAGGAGGGACATTGCCCAGGCTGGGTTCAAAGCCCAGCCTGTTTGGAGAACACGTCTGCTGGTAGGGACAGGAGACACCTCACACAAGATGCCACTTCTTAATTTTCCTGATCTATATTCTGCAGCAGGTGCTCAGAGCAGCACATAAATCCACCAGCACAGGATTTATGGTTGTGAACACCAAGTATTCACCAAAGCTCAAAATACCTTCTCAGTTTTCCTGCAGAGTGACCAGAGGGTTTTGACTATACTTACTGAAGTAGAGTTATTTGGGATTTATACCTCTGAGGGCAACATTTGGTCCTAAACATACATCTCCACATATATAGAGGTTTTGTACAAAGTTCTTTCTTCTCCATGAAGAAAAGTTTAGACTGCCTGTACAAACCTGCCACCTCTTCCCCATCACCACCTTAACCTAAGGCATCAACAGCAGCTGAGGACACAGGATGTGTTTATGAATAAATTAATTGGGGAAAATGGTATTTGGAAACCAAGCAGAGGCTTTCCAAGAGGAAATAAGCAGAATGATAAAGCTTTGCTTTTAAGACAAGCTACAGGGATACTCCTTTGGCATAAACACACATTTTTTCATTGATTAAACAGATCTCTTTTTTTCACCCTCTCTGATGAATTTTTCAATTCTGCATATGCAAAAATATTAATGTATCATCAAAAGCTGAAGTGGACTCCAGAGGAATTTAGCCAGTCAGTTATCTCTGGTTTTAATTACTTAGTGGTATTTGTTTACATCTGCTTGAAATGATTTTATACTCATTATGGGTATTGAAGTAATGTTTTATTATTTCTCCACTTTCGTGAGTTTTTAAAACAATAAAAAAAAATGTAAAAAAGGAACAAGTTGTCCATAGATACACCTGTAATCTGACCTTTGCTCTGCTCTGAAAAGTTTTAAGAAGATTATTTAAGTTTTTGTGTCTGTACTTGCTCTATTTTCGGAGTCTTAGAAGTAACCTTGACTCGAAATTGTGGCCTCTGAGAGAGGCACAGAAGATGCACTACAAGCTGTGGAGTTCATCCCTGCTGGGATGAGGGGCCATATCCTCACTGCATGAGAATTTCTCCAACAATTCACAAACCCCTGTTGCAGCAGCTCCCAGCTGGAGCTTCAGACCACAGAAACCAGCTGTGTTTCCATGGCATGAATAAAACAGACCTGGGAAAACAGTCCCAGGAAGCCTGTACTTCTGCAGCTAATGTCCCAGCTCCAGTGGGACCAGGATGTTGCAGGATCAGGCTCTGGCAATGCATTTTGGCCTCAGCTGCCTGTGTTTAGAGATAAAGGCACCCTGACGTGCCTCACAGACACACACAGGCACACACTGTGTCTTTAACCCTTGGCTCGCTCCTCTAATCCCCTCTCCTCCCACCACAGCCATTGCAGGAAGGATGCATTTTCTTTACTTGGTTTCCCTGCTCCGTTTTCAGATGCCTCTTGGTGCAGTAAATTAGTAAAAAACCCCAGTTGCTGGAAATGCAATACCCTTTGGGGAAAGCATGATGGATCTGGCAGTGCAGGAACAAACATCCCCGGGGTCCCGTTTATCTCACACACCGTGTCTATTTACCCGCGGTTTTTTCCCCTCAGAGTTGCACAGAGGACTAAAACAACTCTTCCCCTTCTTGCCTCCATGCTCACTGGCTCCTGCTTTCTCTCCTGGTGGTCCCAGTTGGATCTTTAACCCCTGCCAGGCTGGTGGGCTCGAGCAGGGCTCAGCCCCCAGCAGTGAGCTCCAATGTAATCCCTCAGGAAAGCAAAGGCGACTCCTTGGAGTGCCTGCCTGGCTCTCCAGACAGATTATGCTGTTTGCAGAGTGCACAGCAGACCCTCAGACATGTCCCCAAATCTAACTCGAGTGAATCCACCAAACAAGAAAAGAACCTCTGTCCCTCTTTGTCTGATGCAGAGCCTCTGCTCTGCTCAGGTTTAGTGGGATATGAAGGGTTGGGAAGCTCATGTGAGCAGGGAGGTCTCTGAAGCTGTGAAGAGTGTGGTAGGCACCAGCCAAGTGTGAAAGGAGCTGCCTGGTGTCCTCTGTCCTTGCAGATGTGTGTGGGGCACAGTGTGGTGCAGCTGTTGCAAAGGAGCACTGACAGGATGTTGGGGATGGCAGGGATGGCCTTGGAGCACCCTGTGATGGGAATTTGTTTTCCCAGACTTCCCTCCTGAGCCTGGCACGGCCTTTCCCAGCAAAGAGAGCACTGTAAGCTCCCGGACTGCAGGGCACGAGAAACTCAACTTCCTACACCAGTGATGGGCTCCTGCCTTCACAGAGCCTGCAGGGCTTGAAATACCTGTGTGAAAGGCAGTCCCAAACAGCAGCCACTGGCCTGTCTGAGAGGCAGAGCAGGGCTCCCATGGGCTGTAGTGTGGGTGTGTGGGCAGCCAGCAGCATCTGGGGTGTCATCCCAAAAAGAGGGGCTGTATATGAGGCCAGAGATACTTCAGTGTTTGTCAAGATAGGATTTCAAGACAGAGGAATAATCCAAATTATACCTATCAAAGGGGTAAAGAAATGGTGACATGATTGATCTCTCAGCTCCTCCTGCGTAAATAGAGAGCAGCTCCTGGGCAGTCGATGGAGATGCTCCTACCTGTGCCAGTGTCAGGCAGCATTTGGCATGGCTGGATGCAGGACAGCATGAAGGAACATTGGTGTGGAGCTAAATAGGACCCCAGTGTTACCAGCCTGATTGCAAGTGATGTCTCTCCCACACACCACAATGAGGATACAGGTCTGGGTCCAAAAGCAGAAAATGTGCTTCTTCTGTCCTCTCTTTTGCAAAGAAAACAATGTGCATTAATTACTTTGGCCAGCTCACTCCTTTCAGGGTTCTTTTCCAGGGACTGCTCTATTGGGTCAAGAGCAATACAGCCACTGAACAGAAAGACATTGTGTGCCCAATGTTATTTATGTGCTTTATTTCAGTAACTCTCAATATTTTATGTACTAGAATATTCCTTGAAATATCTGACGTGCTGTGAAGAAATTTCATGCCATTAATTTTTAGTATAGCTGTTTTTAATGACATAGAGGATCAAGATTCTACATTTATGTATTTGGTATAATATATAGATGTTATATTCTCTGCTGTATAAGTCGTACTGTCTGCTCTAATTTCTGTCTCCAGATGTACAAACACATTTTTCTTTGAAAAACTTCAATCCTGACATGGGATTTTCCTCCAGAGATCTTTTGTCCATTAAATAATAACAGTCAATAATATTTGAGTATGATGGGAGAACCATCTAAATGTAAGTATGGGTCCTGTTCCTGTCAAGCAATATAGTTTTACAAAGGAAGTCTTAAATTTTCCTGAAGCTCTTCTGATTTCAGTGATTTGACAAGAATATAAATGAGAAGGAAATTTCCCCTTTTGCTGGCATCCGTTTTCTGAGTTGGATGAATTAAGACAAGAATTTTTTCCTTGCATAATCAGATTTGCTAAAATTTCCTTATTAGGTTCATAAAACCGTTTTGTGAAACAGAAAATAAAGTGGGGATTTTTTTTGCCACTAAGTTCAAATTTGCCTGAACTTTCAACTGGACTCTGGTATCCTATTAGAGCCTATCTTTGATAATAATCATGTTTGAATTCCATTACTTTCTCTTCTAATTCCAGTGGCTGAACATTTTACTTTTTTCTAATAGCAGTACAAGGTAAATTGCCCATGCAAGGCTGTTTAAGACGGTCCTAGAACACCTCAAGTGAAATGCCCTCATTTTTCTTAATTTTCATTAACTCACCATCTTTATTGTTTGTGTGTAGTACAAGCAGTTAGTAGGATACTGTGCTGCAGACCTGCACAGCCTGGCTTGGAGGTCTGTCTCAGCAGCTACTGGAACTGTCCCAGTGGATACTAAAACTGAGGAGCAGGGAATGCAGAGCCTGGCCAAGGGCTGTGCTGAGCTAGAGTAATAGAGGAGGAAGCAATGAGTGATAGACTCTTTCCCAGGCATGAGAAAGTGAAAAAGGATCATAAAGATGTGAAATGACCTGCAAAAACCACAGCATTTCTGGCACTGAAACCCCTCCAGCTCATGGCCTTCTACCCTCCTCTGCCCTCATCTTCCTCCCTCACATAAGCTGCACGTCTGTGGGTTAATGAACTCTTCAGGGCTTCCTCACAGGCCAGAGCTTTGAAAAGCTGGCACTGAAATCACATCTGGTGATCCTGAGGGAGGGTAACACCATGAAAATGAGGTTTCAGGGAGAAAACTATAAAAGCTGCCCTGGCTGAGGCAAGAACAAGAAGTTCCTCAGTGGGTAGGATGAAGGGAGGAGGGAAAACAGGGAGAGAAAGTATGTTGATATGGATAGCTTGGTAACATAAATTTAGCACACAGCAGCCCACCAGGTCCCCAAATCCAGGTCCATTTTCATGAGTGACCAAAGGATATAGAAATGCTTAAAAATTAGATCTCCAGCCAGAAGGCTGTGCACATCTAATTGCCCATTACCTGCACCATCCAGAAGCCTTTGGATCAAAGCCAATCAAAACACATGTAATATCCACAATTTTATTTTCATTTCTAATCACCTGCTTCTATGCACTTTCAAATCCTCTGGCCTCTTTTAGGGAAGAGATTTCCTCACTGCCATAGGAAAAGGTTCAGCATCTTCTTTTCGTGGGTCTTGAGAAAATCCAGGTCTTACATTATTTTCTGGAACTTGGTCTGCTTGACTCCTAAACCCCTGAGTCTGTACTTCAACATTGTAAAAGCTCAATTTCAAACCTCGTTTGAATTAGAGAATGTAAAAAAGCCCAAACATTTTAAAAAAGGGTAGAAAAGTGGGTAATAGAGGTTAGGTGCTATTCTGCTGTGGCTTTGCTAGAGCCAATTTGTATGGAACCTGGCTCCAGATGGGCACTGTTCCTGTCACCTCTTTCTGTAATACTTGCTTAGTATATTTTTAAAGGAAAAATATGGCCTATGTGACTAAAGGCTGGTTTGTCTGACCTCAGTGTTATACAAAGCTTTAGGAAGTAAAAGGAGTTCTTTTTGAAGGAAAGAATGCAGAAAAGCTTTACCAAAGCAATGTTGTGTCAGACGCATTTGATGATTTTACTTGATAGAATAATTGATTTTCTTAACAAGAGCAGTGCAGTAGATCTAATCTCTCTGGACTTCTACAGTGTATTTGACGTGGTGACAAGATTAGCCAAACTGCAGAAAACAGGGATTAGTGGAATTGTGCAGGAAATGTCTGGAGAGCTACGGAGAGTACGCTTTGGGAAGGTTTGGGGTGTAGTCGTGACCCTGGCATCCATTATGGATTGGTAGGGGAGATTGATTGCATTTATAATTCTAATTTTCCTGGCACAAAAGGAGACATTTTAAAATTTGTGGCTGAGATGAAATCAGGGTGGATAAGCACAATAGTGGAGGTTCGGAAAATTATTCAAAAAATGGGATAGACTTGAAGGCTGCAGCAGGAGAGGTGGAAGTGTGAAGAAGGATGTGATCATATGAAGGGCAAGGCTGGGCACTGAGAGAATCCTGCCACGCACTGTTTCTGTGAAATGGGACTTACCTTTTAGAAACAACAGAGAAAAAAGTGAAGTCAGATGTTCTGGGGTGCCCCAAGAGACTTTGTGAATCTATGTTGATGTATCAGACATCCAGAGTGAACACCCCTGCTCCAGGGCCTGATGAGATCTTACCTGGAGCACCAGGCAGTCAGTCCTGGCACAGAAACTCAGAAAAGGTCTACTAAAACAGGAACAGCTACAGAGAAGTGCAGCAAATGCAGCCTTTCCCTTCTATGGCTTTGAGGGATGTCATTGCTGCCTACAAATGCAGCTGGGAGGAGGGCTAACACTGGAGGGTGAGAAGAGCTATTTCAGCTCAAGAACAGCATTGACACAAGAACGAATAGGTAGAAGGCTGGAAATTTTGAGATTTCCAGTCATCAGAAGAATGAGGCATTAAATTAGTCCTCTTGACAAAGAGGTGGAGGTAAAGAAAGGAAACTATGTAAACTAGGTAAAACTAGTCTTGAGATAACAGCTTCACTGCTGTATGAAAATGATCTTATGGAATGATGGCCTGTGACTGCAGGCAATTGGGCTCAGTGATGCAGAACCCTCTCCCAGCCCTTTGTTTTTCTGCTCCTGTCAGGAGAGCTCCGGTTTTGCAGTGATTCTGTGAAATCCTGTGCCTTGCAAGGCAGTGTCTGAGAAGGGCTCAGAAAACAGACTCTGCACCAGTCAGGAACACAGAGAATACCTACTGAAGGCCAGCTCTAGGACACCATGTGTGAATATCCCTGGTGTGCACGTTTGTGGGTGTCAGCATCTTTATGGCCTCTGGATGAAGGAAGCAGCTTTCCCTGAGCTGGGCACTCCAGCCAGGCAGGGCAGAGCTTGGCAGGCACAGCAGAGCAGCTGCTCTCTTGTTCCCAACCCACAGGAAAAATGGTCAGAATCCCTGGTAACTGAGGGAGTCATGACCTGTGACTGAAACTTTTATCTAAATCCTGAAAATAGAACTGGCCTGAGCCTCAACTCCCAGGAAACAGCAGCAGCAGGAGGAGCAGGCAGGCATCAGCTCAGCATCGGCAATTCTTCTCCCCTTTTCCCTCCTCAGCCCTTCAGTAGCTGACCCCCAGCTCTTGCTGCTTCGCCCAGGGAGCAGCACTGAACCCAGCCACGTCCCTGGGAGAGCTGTGACATCCCCAGGTGCAGCGAGGATTGCTGCAGGCAGGGCTGCTGCTCTGCTGCAGTGCTGCTCACAGCACAGTGCTCGCAGGATTCACAGGCACAGGCTCCTGCAGAGAGTCAGCAGCTCGTTTTACCCCCAGCCTAATTGCACCGAGCCCTGCAGGGCTGTGTTAGCCCAGGTCTGGCCTCCTGCCACACCAAGGCACAGGGCTGTGAGGGCCAGGGCAGGGCTGTGCTGAGGCGTGACGTGTTGTGAGGCTGCCCTGGCTGGGCTTGCTCATGTCTGTTAGAAAATGCAGTAGCTCCGTGCCACAGTGATGCTTCTCAGCTGAATGATACCATTCTCATGGGGAAATGTTCTCCTTCTACTGGCACGAAGTAGATGTCTCTTTAGCTCATGCAAAGCAGGCTAGCTGGGAAACAGCATGGCTAAGATGTTGTGTTACCCACAAAAGTACCTCTTGACACATTTTCAGAGGAGTGACTGAAGCAGCGAGGTTGCCAGTCAAGGAACTGTTCTTGTCTGAGCAAACATCTCCTCAGTTTCCCCTTTCTGAGGGGAAGAGGAGGGGCAGCACTGATGCCTTCTCTCTGGGGACCAGCACTAGGACCCAAGGGAATGGCATGGAGCTGTGTCAGGGGGGTTTAGGTTGGATATCACATGGAAACATTCTTCACCCAGAGGTTCCCCAGGGAAGTGGTCAGAGCTCCAAGCCTGACAGAGTTCAAGAAGCATTTGGACAAGGCTCTCAGGCACATGGTGGGATTCTTGGGGTGTCCTGTGCAGGGCCAGGAATTGGACTTGATGATCCTTGTGGGTCCCTTCCAACTTAGGATATTCTCTGATTCCGTATTAAAACTCATCTTGCATCAGATCCTGCCTTCTAAGCATGAAGGTACTTGCAAAGTCCATAAATTTACTATGATATTCAAGTCAGGAAGAAAAAGGGACTCTGTTCCTGCAAATGCCTGAACATTTTCTTTTATAAAGTTCAGGCCATGAAGAGTAACTGCATGGTGTCCAGATGGTATTGTCTGAAATGGAAACAAGTGTGTGTGTGTGAGTGCCCAGATCCTGTATGCATTTGACAAGTCCTGGTACTTCAGGAGAGATGAATGAACATTTACTTCTGGGAAGGTTCTGAGTGTCACAGGGCTAAAAATGGGAAAATAAGCCTGCCCAAAGGTCAAGAGCTCAGTCCAAACCTCCCTTCCTTTGGTGCTATGTGATACCTAATAGAGTTTCTCCAGCAGAGAGATCTTCCCCGTAGTCCTTTGTAGCTGGCACTGATATGTCTACAGCTTCTCTCTTTTTTTTTTTTCCAGAGGAACTGAAAAGACTGTGTCAAATAAAAAGCACATATCTTGTCTTTGACAAAAATAGCAGAGAGAAGAATTAAAAAGACCCAGAGGACAGAAAATTAGTGTTTAAAAGAAAGAAAAAAAAAAAGAGATACAGGCCCATTTTTCAGCTTGACTGAGTTTTGCCTCTCATTTTCCTGTATTCTGTATATGAAAGCCAGCATTTCTTAGAGTCAGAGGTGCACTGCTGGGTCTGCTACCACCATGAAGAATGCAGACACCTTGGGGCAACACCTGCACCCCCAGGGTTATGGAAGGAAGGGACTTTCCTTCCTGAAACTACCTGAGATTTTCTTCCAATGACGAACTTCTCTAGATAAACACTCTTCAAAAAGCATCCATTAAGGAAATCGCTACAGAACTTCTGGATACCATTTGGAATTACCCTGGTGATGAAAGATTCATTGCCATCTTTTGTCAGTGACATACTGCTACCTTCCCCCAGCTTACTCCCAAGGAGAGTGCAGCTACAGAGATGGACTGGCAGCCATAGTCTGTCATTGCTGGATGTTCTGTTCACTTCTTGGGTATTCCCTTGTGTTTCTGTTTGCTCCTTTGTAGAGCAAGTATTTTCCTGATGCTGAAAGTATTTGTAAAACCAGGTGGTGTCCATGGGATGCTCTGCATTCCCTGACTCCACTGGAGAGGATGGAGTGCTGCTACTCAAACCCAAGGTCATGCCGACCTTGATTGCTGCACATGACTGAGCCACCCTTTTTTTTTTCCTTGCTGCTAAAATAGATGCACCGAGAACAGTTCACTCACTCCTGCCACTTCGGCAGATTCCCTTCTACTCTGAGCGCTTTCAAGTCAAATGGTCAAACTGTAAAAGGTTTCTGTGCATCCAGTGGATGCCTCAGAGTGAGAGGAAGCCAGCAAAGATATCACCACAGCAGACAGAAGCTGCCCGTACTCAGCTATTACAGGAGACTTTTCCCCATCACCTCATCTGAGCACTAAACAGCTGAGAAGTAATTATGCCTAATGTTCCCTGATCTCTTCCCTCTCTGCACATGGCAGGATATTCTGTTTCTGAAACACTCGCCTCATGTCCATGGCATTTGGCCTGTAGCAGGGAGGTTGAGTCCAGCCCCAGAATGTCTAAAACATTTTCTTCTAATAGATGGCTCACCATGAGCTGGAAATGCGTCACACACCAGCCAGTTATTTCCACATCATAAACTCCTAATGCTTCTTTAGACTGATGGGGTTTTGTATTTGCTAAGACCTGGAAATATGCCAAATATTCTTCCATGCATGACACTTCTTTTATTTCAGCCACTGCTGAGTTAATCATTGGGTATTTCTGGTGCTTGGAAGCCCCTCCATTTGCTCCTGGGTATGAGCTTAAAGCTGCCCCACAGCTCGGTGCACTCTGCCTAGCAGGGACAGAAAACATTTGTGCTGAGATGTGACCTCCCACCCTGGCCGTGGGGTTTGCATTGCAGGCATTCCCAGGACTTTGGGGAATTCCTGGGGCTGGGACCTGAGCTGTCCTCTCATCCAGGTTTCCACTCGGTGAACTCCTAAATGTTTTCCTGAAGCTCTGCATGCCATCAATCCTATTCCCCTACTTCTCTGCTTTTTCCTCCTCTTCCACCAACCTTGCCCGTTAAAATCCCAGTAGAGCTGGGAAGTTCAGCTCATCAGCGTTTGCTGGAAGGAGAGGTATTTGGGAGGGCAGTGAGAATAAGTACAGATTTTCAGTAGTGGCTTGACTTCTGTGCTCAGATCTCCGGTGATCCCGCTGGGATGCAATTGCCTGTTCATCCCAAGAGCCAAAAGGCAATTCCGTTCCATTAATCACTTTGCTAGCTGGCTTTTAATGGTCTTATCAACGAGCTTTCTTGTCTGCAGACCGTTCCGTCTTTGATGTGCTCTGCCTGCTCACCTCTCCCTTTAATTTGTTCCTTTTATGGCAAGACTCTGGTAACTGCAGAATTTCCTCTTTTCCCCACTGACTCCAAGTCTGATGTGCTTTCCAGATTCTCCAGCTGCTCAACACTAGTTAAGACTGTGCCAACTTGTCAGATAAACCTTCGTTTATTTTTTTTGCCCCCAGAGGTTTGTGTGTACAAAGCTTCAGGCACAAAAATTGCTTCGGTCCGGAAGCTTGGCAGACACACCTCAGGACAGTAGCAAATACCTTTGCCAGGTTCAAAACAGTGATAATACTTTTGTCCGTTTTTTTTCAGTACTGAGAGTGTAAAACTAATAGTTTGTGTGATGGAGGAGCGTATGAGCTTATTTAACTGAAGCGGGTTTGATTTAGCACGAGGATTTTGCGAGGGATTCAGCCTCAATACAGCCTATTGCAGTGCTTTAAATCCCTCCTCTTTCCTCTTTTGAGGTTAATGCAGTTACGTTCTCACAAGGAGGAGAGTGCATCCTGCAACTTGACCCTTTGTTTTCCAAACGCACCCAGGAACGAGGAGTTAATTACACCCACAGACCTACTTGCATATGCACATGCATGCAAATGCACACAGGCAATGCATGCATGGTTTGTTTTCTCTTTGCCCTTTCTAAAGGCTCTGACCTTGTACCAACTCTTCTCCTGTAGCGACAGCGCTGCTCCTTCCAGAGCTCCGCAGAGCTGTTCCCCACAAACAAAGCTTTAGCTCCTCACAAAGTACCTGTGAGGCACTGCTCATGAATCCTGGCTTCCCTGGCTGACACCAGACCCCACCACATGCAGGGAACCCTTCAAATATCAGCTCCCACAGGGACGCCTTTGAAAGGACAGCAAGAATAGTGATGCTTTTCACTTCTGCCACACTTCTCATCACGGGAGAGCAGAGCGTTTCGTCAGCACCGGGTCCTGACTACAGAGGGGCACGCTGGCATCCTCTACTCAAAAAGCACAAAAACAATTCTTGACTTGAGTGCAAACCTCAAGAGAAATGCCCACTGTGGCTGTGGCCTGTTCGCAGTGAGCTGTAGGGGTAGAGATCTGGACATGGCTACAGGCAGAAGGATGTCATCCAAGGAGGGAGGGAAGGAAGAAGGGGTAAGGTAGTTAATGCAATGAAATCCCACCTTCACTGCATCCAGGCTGCATGAATTAACCAGATTCAGCCCAAAGTGTTTTAAAATCACAGCAAACTGCCATAATTAATAGTAAATATAAATACCTTCAAGATCACCTCTGCATCATCAGCATACCCGATATAGAATCTGACACAACTGTGTAGAGGTGGACAGAATCTCACACTTCAACATACATGAAATGTCTAAACATTTCATGATGCCTAGAAAATAGTTTAAACAATGAAGTAAGTTTATTCTGAGTCATAATGCACAACAATTAATGACAAGGGCACGGTTCCTGCCCAAATCCCTAAAAACACAAAAAAAAGCCTTCCTGGTATAAACACAGACTCATACTGTATTTCTTAATTCTAGCCCAAAACACTTCAGATCCCCAGTCCCACTGGAGAGCTTTACATTTATCAAAAATCCAATAGATGAAACAAAAAGGCATGGCAGAACCCAGCCTGTCCAAATTAAAGCCTCTGAGATTCTCTGTAAATCCATCACAGAGCATAAAAATCCTTAATTTATCTCCTGGTTTACCATCTTCCTGACAACTTAGTATCCAAATGCATTATTAGTGGCCATCTCTTGGCAGTTGGTAGCCAAAAGGGAATTGGGAGGGAAAGGGCTTGTGGTTACCAGCACAGACCAGGGTACCCCCAGGAGCTGCACTTTGCCACAGGTTGCTGGATCCTCCTGGCCAAGTTGCTTAACCTTTTTAAGCCCTATCTCCCTCTCTGTCCTGGATAACAACTGCTGATTTACTTCCCAAGACTTGTGTGAAGCTCCATTTGTCAGTGCCTGTGATGTATTATTTATTGTCAAAGACATAAACAATCGCATCCTGAGGATGCTGAGCACATCACCTGCATTTTGATTTCTGCCAAAACCTGTCTTCCACTCAGGACAAACCCTTTCTCCTTCACTAGCATAATAATATTTTATTAAGTTATAATGTAATTTAAACAGGTCAATATGCATGTTTGGGGCCACGAAGCCAGCTCCCAATTACTGACTTTCTGGATCAGGGGAGGCTCAAGGGAAAGCCACTGGATTTGCGATTGCAGTGGTGACAAAAGAATTGCTGCCAGTTTTGAGGATTCTTTGCAAGATGCTTACAATTGGTGGTCCTGTCAGTATCTACAGCAAGGTGTTACTCATGTCTGAAGGACAGATTTTAGGGTGAGGAAATGCCCTGCACAGAGGCTTAAAGAGCAGCAGAATAAACATACGTGAAGAAAAGCTGAACAGAGCCCAGATAAAGCACATCTATCTCTGTTAAAGCTACATGGGGTAAATGTATCTGAGAAAAGGCACATAAAAAGAGGTACATTTTCTATAAATCTTGGTAAAAATATTGATTTGGTTTTCATATTTTTTCTTCTGGGGATTCTGGTCTATCAGGCTTCCTTGTTCCTGTTACAAAACGTGATGACAAACTAGGCAGTGGCTAGATTTAACATCCTGACTGACCTTATCTAACTGACCTTGCACCAAAACAGCACAGTGTGCTGCCAAATTTTCCAATTCTCTTCAGTATCTGAAGTCTCAGGAGGTCCATTTCCTAAATAATTCTGCATCTGCTGACCTTATCTCACTGCCCAAAAGCAAAAGTCCCAGGCAGGCAGTGGGGGCATTTCAGCACTCTCAGAAATGGGTGAGCTCTGGGTTTCCAAGCCCTTCTCTGGAAATATTCTTTGTTGTAAATCATGGCAAACGATGAAGTCTGTGTCACTAAAGTACCTTCAGCTTCCAAATTCAACCAAGAGCAAGTGTTTAACTAAAATCCTGCCAAACTCTGGAAGACTGAACGTGGTTTGGATGACACAAAGTGTTGCAATTTTAAAGATGCATGGCTTCAGTTTGGGGAGAACTCTTCTCAACACTTAAAACAGAGAAAGTTAGAAATGTGTCTTGTGACTCTCCAGAAGTTTTATGTTATTTCACTTGTTATGCAAGCCAAAAATGGGTTTAACACAAAATGGCATTGACTTTTCAATCATTAATGGCACAATCAACTAAAATACATAATCTGTTGCAGTGTTTGTAAACATGTGCAATTAAAGTGGAATAAGATTCAATTATAATGGATTATGTGTGCATAATAATGCAGATCATGCAATTCTTATTAGTTGGGCTGTACCCTGAGCTCGGTTCAGGAGGAAATTATATTGAAATGCTCTATAATGAAGAGGAAATTTTAATGGGAAGACAAGGTTGAAAAAATATTACTCAAAGCAAGAGGAATGAAAGCATCCGGAGGCAGAATACAAATGACAGTAACACAAAGTCATTTGACTCCATCTCCGGCTTTATGCACAGATTAGGAATTCACACTTGACAGCTGCTGGGAACGAGGTAGGCACAGCTCGCCCCACTGGCTGCCACTGTTTAAAGAGCAGGTCTATGCTTCCTCTCCTGATAAGCTCCCTACAAGCTTTGCTCATTTTAGGAGTTTCACCAGGTGCAAGAGACAGAAGAATTCAGCTCTGTGTTCTAAAAGAGTGTCTCCTTCTCCTAGGTTGCTACTTTTTGGGTGGGGGACAAACAATACTTCCAAAGATGCTTCATTTAATTAATTTCCACTTTTTTTTCTCTGACAATATCAGCTTATATCCAAGGATGATATGCAGCTATCCAATCTTTCCTCTTGTTCAGTCATTCATGGAAGGTGGTTTACTTCACATGAATTGATTTAATTAACTATCATTAGGAGTGGGGGAGGGCCAAACTACATATTCTAATGCACAGAAAATTGCTCCTGAAGAGAGCACAGGTGATACAGAACACATTAGAGCTGATCTCAGCTGAAACATGCAGACCTTGTCTCATTCTGGAAACAGATAGCTCACGTGCTGCTTTACAAAACCAGTTACAACGGGCTCACGTGTATAACAGTGCAAACTGTGCTGCACTGATTAGTGCAAGGCTTTGCCTTGACTTAATCAATATTTGAGAGGTGAAAGCAATACAGCATGTGAAGTAAAATAAAACAGATGAGAAACCCAAGCTGCAGTGTTGCATTGCCCACACAATCCTTAGGTGGCTGAAATCCTGAAGAAGAATCTGTGTTGACTTGGACAAGGCATTAGGGATATCTGCCCTGGGTTTGATGCTGTTGGCACAGAGCATAAAGGTGCACTTCTGTAGAGTGATGGCAAGTGGCTGTAAGTGTGGTAGATTTAACTGGAAATTTTAGATGGAGAAGAAAACCTCTGCGTGTGTCTGGTCCCACGGTACCACCAAGTATTGAATCTCTCAGATAATCAAGGGAAAAACTGCCCAGAGACCAGAACCCAAATTCTCCATTCTGAACGAATGCTCACTAGAGGAAATTTGAAATTATATGAAGGAAATGATCCTGTCACCACAGCTCACAATGAACAATCGTCTCATACATATTCATACATTCCCTGCTCTCATGTCAGCCCCAGAGGGATGTGTGCCAGTCCCAGGGAGAGCAGGGGGCAGCACGGTGATCTCCTGGCTCTCCAGGGGACTGGGTGATCACCCTCCATTGCACATCTTCTGGCTTTTTCTACACCTTAACTTCAAGTGTTGCAACATGAGAGTTCCCTTGTCAGCAGTTCCTTCTGGATATTTAATCTCTTTCCCTTTCTCATTTCCAATTCTCATATTTCCTTTTACACCCCACCACTTAATGCTTCCCTGTCTTTGGTGTTTGTACCTTTCAGCACTAGATTGTAACATCTCTCTGTAGCCATTTTTCTCTGGGTAAGTGTATTACAAATTCAGTTCTTCCTGTACTGATTTAGTTCCTTTAATCTTCCTTTATAAATGAATGTCTCTATCCCCTTGATAATTTTTGTTACTCTTCTCTGAACTCACTGCAATTTTTCAATATCTCCTTGCTAATGAGTTTCCCAGAACCGAACACAATGTTCCAGGTGTAGAAACAGCAGAAGAGCACAAAGGTGATCTGAACCTGTCCTGCCCCAAACTGCACTGCCCTTTTGCTGCCATACCTCATTTCTAGCTTGGTTCTAACTTGTGCCCACAAGTTTGAAAAGAGTAGAGGGAACTCACCTACTGTTCTGTTTCAGATGTTTAGCAGGTAAATACTAAAATTTCAATTTTCTTTTCTTTAGCAAGTATTATTGAGTGTGCACACCTGTCCTGAAGACTGCAGTCTGAACATGTCACCCATGTGGAAGTCGAACTCTGCCTTATGTCACTAACTTAGAAAATATCCAAATTGTACAACGTGCTGGGGTAGAAGTGGATTTTCACAAGCCTTCAGGCTCACAAGACTCATATTCACAGAAGGAGACACGCAAAATCATGAACCCAAACCTCCTTTCCTCCCACCAATGAAAACTAATGATCTGTTTGTTCCAGTAAATGGGAAAACTGGTCACAGTCTCCTTCTCTGTAACTAACCCTGAAGTCATTTTACACTGTCCTGACCCAGCTGCTGTTCTCCCTCTGGATCTGTTTGCATCTTTTGTGGAGGATTTAATTCCTCCTAGTTTCATTTCATCTGCATATCTTATTAAAATGTTGTTTCCTTCACCATTTCTAGATGAACAGTGAGGATATTAAATATAAATTAAGAGTAAGCTTTGTGGTTCTTCTACAGTCTCCTCATCTCCAACTCCATGCTTTGCCACTCTCTGTCAAGCTCTCTTTATAGCCTTCCAGCCTGTTTTCAATTAAGAAGAGAGTGTTCATCTCCAAGCTGATTTAAATTAATTTTTCTAGAAAGATTTCATGAGGCACAGTATCAAATGCACTGCTCAGATGCAAATATATTAAAGCTCCAGCATTCCCTTCATCCATTAATTTTCTGTTTCTATCAGAAAAGCAATCAAGTTTGTCTGGTGAGATTTATTCTTGCTAGACTGGTGCTGCTGGAGGCTCTGTTCTACTGGGTCCAGCTCTCAGGTGCCAAACGCTCGTGACCAGAGCTGTCTCTGAGGTAGCTGGATGTGTCAACACCTCTAAAAACAGGTGTTTGGGGGACACTGTTATTCTAATTCTACACCGTGGGCTCAGCTAATTGGCAGTTTTCTCATTAATGCAGCAATGCAAGCCCAGGTGAAAATACTGACTCGTGATTTCTGTCCCAAAATGTTGGGATCCTGTACAGCAACCTGGGGTGCATTTTCCCTCCTGGAGGGCTGCAACCAGGTTGTGGTCCTTCCAGCTGCTGAAAGCAACAGCTCTTTCATTGTGCTGAGGTGGCCCAAGAGACCCCAGGAAGCGTTTCTGCCTCAGCACCACCTGCAGAGCATCCTGCTCCCCATCCTGCTCCCCATCCTGCTCCCCATCCTGCTCCCTGCTAGCTGGCACTCCCAGGGCATGGTGCCTGGCCAGGATGGGGATCTCCTGCCTGGAGTCTCATCACAGACTGAGCAACGAGCTGCTGGCAGCAGTGGCCATTGCCACGAGGGACTGCAGCCACCACCCAGGGACCATGCAAGGACCTTTTGGTGTCATGTCAGCCCCAGAGGGATGTGTCATGTGTCATGTGTCATGTCATGCAGTTGTGCCACTTGCCTTTGTATTCCTCACCTTCACCACCTTCCAGAGCAATGATGGTTAGTTTAGAAAGGGTATAAGGTAGATTTTCAGAAAATAGTGTCTGGGATAATTTATTTCTCATTTTAAGTGTCTGTATAGACTTCTCTTTAGTCAATTCTTAGTCTTCTGGTCGCTAATTAGGAGGAATAATCACATGCAGCATGGCATTTTCACCACTTCCCCCAATAACACAGGCTCATCGGTATCAGCTGATTTACGTATCAGCTCATTTTCCTTGAAGTATTTTCTCATGTGTTACTAAGAAAAGATATTTTATTGGCTTTTCCTCATTTCTGAATTGTTCACATTTCTTTTATCTGTCTCATTAAAGACAGATTCTAGTCATCATTATTTTCATACCAACTTAGTTTACTAATTAATGGACACATCGTCTGTCTAGGATTTGTGCTTGTCTTCCCCCGATACTCATATAATAAGAATCTTTCATATTCCCTTTAAACCCTTTGACAGCATTATTTCACTCTGATTTTTTTTCTATCCTTATCATTCCCTGATGAGCTTTAAACAAATCTGTATTCTTGTTTGATTCCCCTCCCACCGTTTCCTCTTTCAGCACAGGATTTTAACCTCACGTCTTTGATCAGTCCCTCGTGCAGTGACTGTAACTGTGGCAGATAACAAACTTTTCCTGCACACTTATTAGCCATGCAGATTGTGCATCCTGGCTGCCAGAGAGATTGGATGGGTCATTTCTGGAAATGGTCCCTTGTGAATTACGGGTGTAGGGCCTGAGTCAGGACAGGGACCACTGGCACTTGGTCCTCCTAAGCTGAGCATCCTCCCGTGAGCCAGACAAGCTAAAGCTGGGCTCCCACCCCAAAACATCAGCCATTAACCCCCCAAAGCAAGCAGAAGTCCCAGCAAATTCTTCAAGTCCTTCAAAGGATCCCTGGCATACACCTGATGCTCAGAAAAAGCAGTAAACCTCTTGCTGTCAGTAATTAGTTCCTTAAATAATTAGTTAATATTTGTATAGTACTTTGAAGGTGTTAAGTGCTCCATAAGTGCACACATTATTTTTGGCATATAAGGGCCCTTTCAGTGTCTGCTGGCAGTGCCTGGTTCTCAGCATTAATGAATTATGTGACATTGCTTAGGGGTAGATGTGTTCAGCAGAAAGCATTAGTTGCTGTCTCTCCCCACACTCCATGAAAAAAAACCCCAAAACCCAAATGAACTTACTGTTTGCCAGGAAAGGGAATACCTACCTTTACCACTCCCTTAGGGCAGCAGAGAGCCTCATCCTGGGCCTCTGGTCCAAACTGGACAGTTGTTGTCCTGGGGGTGGGGAGCAGAGCTAAGCTAGTCTGCCCCACTCCGTGTTCCAGCTGCAAACCCTTCCCTCGCTCCATTATGGCTTGGTGGGGTAAGGGAAAAGGCAAATTCTCTTCTTCAGGCCATGTAAACCATTACATATTTTGCTGTCACCTCTAACGTTGGAATCCTGAATATGAATGATTTTGTTTTTTAAGAGTCACTATGTTTCCAGCAGGGACACCAGTGAAGTTATTCTCAAAGTCAGGCAATCAACATATTAAGTAGCCTCTTGATGTGATCTGTTTAAAGCAAGTGAAAGTGGTGTTTGTGTTGGTACTGTTTATGTTGTTCCTACAAACTTACTTAAAGTTCCTGGCTAATTCATTATTCTGGGAGCCTAATGCAAGGCAGCAGGTACTACAGTTCTCCTGCAGAGTCTATTTTCAATATTAATTATCTTGCTGTGCGTTAAGTAGTTTTTGTTTTTGCGTTAAAAGGTTTATGAAAATTAGATTATTAAAATGATAAAAACTAATTTTCTCAAGTGTAGCCACTCCGCAGCAGTCAACTCGAAAGAGAAAAATATGTGCACTTAGTTGTCTTGGAAAAATGGCACCATAACTAAATTATCATATGTGGAGGAAGGGAACAGTGGGAAAGGCTGCTTTATCACAAATGTTGTTGCTGTCCTGCTGGCCACACACTTGTGCTTGTGTTGATGGGTCTGCTGCTCATTTTCATTCCCAATAAAGCAGATTTTTGTCTGAGAAATTAATTTCAATATATGACAGGGGTGGCTATCACTTGCAAACCTCCCACATCTGCTGCGAAGCTAAGCCCAACGTGACAGCAGGGTGTATTTGACTGCTCTTTCAGGAGGAGGGGGCTGATGAAACCTCCCCGTGGCTGGGTCTGGTTTCAGGGCACTAAGCTGGGCTGCCCTCTTGCAGGGGCAGCTGTTCCTGGAGAATGATCTTATGGTTAAAGGGATCTCTTTTACCCACCCCACTGCTGTGCCTCGGTTCCCTTGCTGCAAAATGATGAGGAAGCTCTGAAGGAGAGGGATAAGTCACAGCCCTGCCTTCTGTGAGACATTGTTATTAGTCTGCTAATGCTGACAGATATCTGGTTTCACTCCTTTGCTCTTTATCCCCGGTGACATCCAGAGGGACTCTGCAGAGCTGTTACAGCTTATTACAATATATTGCTAAATTTGGGGTTGTTGGACCTCAGCAGATTTGTTGGTTTAATTTTGGCCAAACAATGAACTCGGAGGAGAGGATTGGATGGTTAAGAAAGATATATATCCATCCCTTTCTCTTTGAGCCAGTGGGCTGGAAGTGTGATCCGAGTGGTGCTGCAGCAGAGGTGGGTGCAGCTCCTGGAGCCCTTCCCTGCAAGGCTGCCATCCCCAGGCCCCCATGCTGCAGTCTGCTGTCCTGCCACCTCTGCTGCTTCCATCCTATGCTGGGTGAAAGAGGGGAAAGTGGGCAAATCAGCAGGAATGCCACCCCCATCCACTGTGCTCCACATCCTGCCCTGTGACTGTGGCACAGAATATCCTTTCCTTTCCTTTCCACCCGTCGTTACAAACACAGGGACTTTTAAGTAGCATAACACATTTTGCTGTAACAAAGTTTCCTGCCTGTCAGGCAGAGGGATCTACAGAGAATTTGCTAATGCCAAAGCCATGGGAATTAAAGTCACTCTTATCTTTAGCAGTTGTCACCCCCATTGCACGTGCAGGGATGAAACCAAAGAGCAAAAGGTGCTTTGCGAGATACCAGCATTAGCCAAGAAGCTGAGGAACAGCAGGAGGGTTGCTCTGATTATTTTTCATGTACAAATATCCATTTTATATGGTCCTGTAGTGGTTTCTGCATTTTGGAACACTTTCCTTCAACTACTAGAATTCTAAATATAATTTTTTCTATGAGGTTGTTATTGTTAGTGTTATGAACTGTTTATTTGTTGATATCATGCAGTTTTTCAATGTCCTAGAATTTATTATGGGTATTAGTGATGCCAATGTTTATCCATTTTACACCTTCATTATCTGATCTAGGCCCATCATTACTCCAGATACACACAATGGCATTATCATCGTTGTCTTGTTTCATTATAATTCCCGTTTGTTTAGTGCTTTATTTCTAAGAAATAAATTTGTTAGAAAACATGCTGAGGCATAATCAGCCCCCGTATTACATATGTTTGGATCTCAGGCATTTGACAGAAAATATCTGTGACTGACTGGTGGCACAGTGTCTGTTCTACATCAGTGTTCACAGACTGGGCCAACAGGCACAGTTAATGCTGGACCCCAACAGCCTCTGAGAGCCTGAAGTGTCTGTGGGGATACTCCAGTCTCTCACATGTCCCCAGGGAAGGCTCCTCCCCGTGTTGAATATAGTCTCTGTCCATGAAAATGAGCAGTTTGTCATATGAATGTATGTCTCACCTACAGTAAAAATGACTGGTGTGTATTTGATCTTTTCCCCTTAGTTCTCCTGAGCTGAACCTCTGTGCTCTGTGAGGCTACTCTCAGTTGTAGAGAGGGGAAAGAGGAGAGAAAGAGGAGAGAGTGGGGGAGGAAGAAATTAAAGCAGGATTCAGCTGCCTCTGACTGAGATGGACACAAATGTCACCCTGTCATGGTGGCAACTGTTAGATTTTTATGCTGAGAAGGATTTTAAGGATCAACTCAATAAAAAGTAAAGCCGAGGTGGGAATGCAGAGCATAGAGGGGCCAGACAGACAGCTGTGACATGTGTGACATAAGGGGACTCCTGATTAAGGACACTGCCTGTCCACCCTGGGCAGAGAAAGCGTGCTCCCAGCCTAGGACAAATCACTGAATGTCCTGCCTGAGAGAAAGCATTGAAAAAGCTGACCTGAATCCATTTTTAGCAGGGATTGTTCTGACTGGAAGTGTTTTCCAGTTGCAGGGAAGCTGCACTCAGTTACAAGCAGGTTCTGCCTTGCTGGATTCCCACCAGGTCTTCGGTGTGAGGTGGTGGGATGCCACCAGCACTCGAGGAGGACAGCCTGGGCTTGTTCAACAGCCCCTCCTCTGATTGTACTGTGTAGCTCACGGCAATCATTGGCCACAAGTAACACAGAGTCACAGGAGGTCTTGTAAGAGCATCTGCTGCAATAAAAGCAGATAATTGTATCTGTATTTTAGGGAAGCTTGCAGTGAGTCTGAGTGTGTAACCCCAAACACAGCACTTCATTCCTGCTAAAGGCTGGGAAGGAAAAGTCCCAGTTTTTCAGCTTGTGAGGTGTCATTAATAAACGACCCTTGGAGAAAATACTAGAAACAGTGTTTTGGAACAAATGATATGATTAAAAAGGTATATTTCATCCAGCAAGTAATTATCACACCCGCTGATATTTGCTAAGATGTAATTCAGTGAAAAATGGAACCTGTGTTTCTGCTATAAATTCTGGCTCAATTCCCACAGATACCAATCCTCAATCTCTAGCCAAAATTTGCTGAGGCATTGTCTGACACAAAAAATGGACTCTGAGTTCTAATGTAAAAGCTAATTACAGGAGGTACTGCAAGACAGGGCAAGAGATAATGCTTGTAGTGCTTAAGAAGACAGGGTTTGGTACCCATTATTTTCCAGAAAAAAACCTCCTAGATATCAGTAACACTGCCTTAGATGCAGAACATGCCCACAGACACATCCTACTCCCGTCCTGAAAAGCATAAACTGCCTTCTCTCCTCTTCACTCAAACCCCAAACACCTGCAGCAGTATCAACAAATACCATAAAAATTAGAAATAACCTTCCAGTTCCCAGTGCAAAGAAGCTGCGGTATTTGCACACGGGGTGAAGTGTGAGGATTTGGCTGATGGGTGAGAAGTCAAGATTGATTCTATACAACATAATATTTGGAAAGCCTGTCTATCTATACATCAGGAGCAGTTTCATTGCTGGGCAGAGATGGCAGCTGGGTCAGTCAGGGCAGAAATGCCCATCTCGGGGCAGCAGAGTATTGTGGGGGGCAATAGTGTTTCCGCAGGCATTGAGACCTTTGGCATCAGGTCCGGATTCCCCAGGTGCCTTTCCCAGCTTTGCCCCAGGAAGTTGCTTTTTGCTGACAGTTTTGCCTGGAGGCTGTGTGTTCACACAAATGGGAACTTTGCCATCGGCTATGTGAAACTGCATAGGAATGAGGGGGCTGGCAAAGGCGGGGTAGCAGCATGGCTCTGAATCGGGCTGCGGGGAAAGTGCTGCAAAATGCACTTTTGTGGGGGAGCTGCTCAGCACTGAGGGCTCAGTGTGCCGTGTGCGGGTCGTGGGAGCCGGCAGAGGCTGAGTGCAGCAGTGCCAGCTCCCAAACTGTGCCGAGCTCAGGCACCGACAGAGAACTCGGGTACCCACAGCCAGCGCTCAGCTTCCATCGCAGCTCCATAAGGGACTCGGAGCAAACATCACCTTTCCTTATTGAGAAAGGAGAACCAGGGAGCTCGGTTGTCCAGCAGGTGCAGGGAAGCTGTCCAGAGCTTCGTCAGGGAGGTGCCACAGCCTGTGCTGTAGGCTGCAAAGCACCTCTGCTCCCTGCTGTTTCTCAAGCACCGTTTCTCATTTAGGACAGGGTTTGACGTGGCAGGGCAGTGGGTAGGTTCCATTCTTTTGTGGGTTCATCTGCCCAGTATCTGCCCAGGACCTCTTACCCACAGTTCGACATTCCTGCTGGATTGCCTGGACACTGCTGCAGCTGAGTCTGTGTGGTTCCTGCCAGGGAGTATTTCCTATATGCTGAAGTGGCAACAGAAGGTTAACAAAGCTTCTCCTCCCCTGAGGCATTGCCTCCTGTGTCTCAGGATCACCTGTGTTGGACTATGCTCCAGAAGAGCACCTTCCATCACTGTGCCCTAACACAGCTCTCTGCCACCCAACTAATTCTCATGGCATGCCTTGACCTTCCCATCCTACGAGCAGCATCACGCAACTGTCACATTTCAACATGCAAAGACCACCAGAGATCACATATAGGCATTAAATGCATTTGTTGAGAGTTCCCAGATGGAAAAATTAGAGAGCTGTTCTCCAAGGTTTGTGCCTGATCACGCACCATCCGTGCCCTAAGCTGAGATTAATATTTCAAAGGAAATGCAGTGTCCTGTGGGCGCTTTCAGAGAGGTCCTGCAGACCAGCTGAACCAGGGTAAACTTATAAGAGGCACAATCTTCTTGCTTCTTTCTCTCTGCAGTACATATAGGAATAAACCACTTATGTAAGTGCACATGTGCTATCGTAGATGCAACGTGAACTTTGATACTTCTCACTAGCCAAGGACAGGGAGGTCTGTTATCCACTGTCCCAGTGCTCACAGCATATTTGTGGGATGGTGTCGAGGGTTCATCTGGCCACAGAGAACTTGTGTTATGTCCTGCACAGCATGGGACACACACAGAGGAAAACAGTTAATACAGCATTTCTGTAGTGGTGGGGAGACAAAATCCTCTTCCTCGGTTGTCACAGCTGGCATGGGATCAGCTGGGTGTGGAACACCTTAAATTTGTGTACCTTAGGGCATCAGGAAAGGAGGAACAACACCTTCCCTTACTGCAAGGTAAAAACCATTGTATGGCAGTAAAGAGGAAAACTGAGGGTGCCCTTGGGAAACAAGGGAACGTTTGTCACTCACTTAGGAAACAGCAGGGTAAGACTTGCAGATTGGCTAAATGTCTGAGTAAAGTTCCTGGAGGAGAAGGAATTAATGGGTTTTCTGGTACATGTTCTAATTTTCCATCACATTGTGGTAAGCTTACGGTGGTCATGACATGCTTTGTGATAGTGATCAATATCTAATTAGGCAAAATGCTAATTTGCTAATGCCTGAAGCCTTAAGCCTCACCCTCCAGAATCAGCCCCATGTGCATTACTGCTGTCTGTGACAAATCACTTTTGTCCTTGCCCTTGACCTGGCAGGGTTAACTCCTAACCCGACGATGCGACTAGCTCAGTTTAACCTCTTCTTTTTCCTTTGTGTGAAAAGCTAAACTACAGCTGTCCCTCAGTCAAAATATGATGCAGAAGGTGGTGCTCAGGGTGTCCCCTCTGCCACAATCCCTGCAGGAGATGTGGAAGCATAGCTGTGCCCGGTGTGCTGGTTTACACAAGAATTAAAATGATGCTTTAAAAAAAGGCACATTTTGGTGATCCAGAACTGCTGCAGTTTCCTCCTGCAACATGAAGAAGTTGCTGCCATCCCTCTCCCGATTTTCCTGCCGGGAAATCCATAGCTGGTAGTATAGCAGCACCTAGAGGTGGATTCCAGGGACAGCCCTGCCCAGGGGGGTCTGCACGGAGGGGGCACAGGGGGATGAAGAGAGGAGCTGCCGGGTCCCAGCGGGCACCCACAATACTGCAGGGCTCTGGCAGAGAGTGTCCCAGAGCTTTCCCGGTGTCCCAGAGAATTTCGTGTCAAAGCAGAATGGCCCCAACCTTCCAGCATCTCAGCACCATTCCTACCTTCCATACCAGACCCACCAGCTCTGTGAGACTGAAGAGACCCACCAGAGATGATTTCTGGGGTGAGTTATCCGAGAAAAGTCATGTGAACAGCTCTGCTCCATGGAAGGCACGTCTGCATGAAAGCGATCATGCCCTTGTCACGGAAAAATCTTTTCCACTATGGGCAAGAGGTTTTTTCAAGTAACACTTTTTGTGTGTGTGTCTGGAGATCTTGATATAAAAAGGTTAAAACTTCTCTGGAAGCTGGCCATGTCATCTGATCCTGACCTAGTCAAAGAAGGGAGAACCTTGCCATCCATGCTGACATGGTTAGTCATTGGAAGTTCCCCTTGCTGCTCACTGGGGTACAGCTGGCTTCTAGATGGCTGTTTCTTCCAGCTTTTTCTGAAAGATTAAACAGTTCTTCATACCTGATATTTTCTTCTTTTCCTCACAAAACTAGTTTTGTGTTCAAATTAATTCACTTCTCTGACGTTAGCTGTTCTATAAGCTAAGAAATAAACTCATGCTCTGCAGCCTTTTGCCAATGCTATGGATCTGCACTTGCTTTGGTATTTAAGTGTTCTGGAGAAAATAGGGATGCTAGAAATAGTGCAGCAATTTAGTATAATGCTATATATGAAGGTAACCACACTTCCTTCAATTAGCCTTAATTTCCTTATTAATATAGCCAAGAAGTTCAGCCTGCCTGTGGTGCCTGCCTTGGAGAGACACTCTTTTTCACTCGGGGGTTAGGAGGAGAAGGTCTGAGCAAAGAGGTGGAATTAGGAGAGTCTGAGGAGAGCCAGGTCAATGCAGCCCTTCACAAGGGGCACATGACCAGTTTAAGACTGTAGTTAGTTTCTGCCCAAGGGGAAAGGTCTCAAAGCTCTGAAGGAGGGGATGAGATGGCTGTGTGACACCCGCTGCCCAAACAGAGCTGTGCTGCTTCTCTGCTGAGGGAAAAGAGACAGGGAAAAGAGCAACTCAGTCCATGTTCTGGTAAAGTTGCTGAGTTCATGGAGACCTTGCCTTGTCTGTCACTCCTTGGATCAGTGGTGGGCTCATCCTTTTATCCTGAGGGCTGAACCATTCCTGAGTTGCACAGCTCCTGCAGTGAGGGCTGTGGCAAGAGCGGAGCTGATGGAAGGACTCTGCACAGGATGGACGGGCAATGTATCTGTTAACTGGTACACATTAGAGCAGACCAGCTCTTTGTGTGCTTTTCCAATCCTTCTATTGATCTTATTTAAACTAAGACTAATCCTAGCACAGACAGAACAACGCTAAGGTCAGGAACATCCCCTGAGGCAGGGCCTCAGTTCTATGCCACATGCTACTGGCTTTCCTTGTCTGCTGGTGGCCAGTGTCACTTATGGAGTTATGCTGGCACACCTAGCAAGTGCAGCTTATGTTCATATTCCCTTTGCACAGAACCTTTGACAAATGTATAAATGTACATTAGAAGACAGTCCTGGCATAAAATGGGCAAACAGGCAATAGACACAGATCCAGAGAGAAAGGAGAATGGAAGTAATTTTTACAAATGAGACAAGCCCTTCACTGCTGCTGTGCCAAAGGACACCTCACTTCTTGTGCTTTCCTTGCAACCAGTCATTTTCTTTCACCCTGTTTTTCCTTCCATCCTCTCTCATTTCCCTCAAGCTACACAAGCTGTGGCTACACTTTGTACAAAAACTTTCAAGCACCATATGTATTGCGGACACTCAGTATTTTCAGTGTGTCCTACAGTCATCAAGCCAGCAAGGTAATTCACCACAGCCCTCCCTGTGCCTGGCAAACTGGAAGGCAGTGCCTTTACAGGTCAGTGCTCATAATGGTCATTGTACTTTCACTTGCTGGTTCCTAATGTGCTGGTCACCAACCCGAAATAAGCAGGGACCCTCCCTTTCTCGCACCTGCAGCCACTGCTGGATCACTAACAAGTGTTACTGGGTACTTTTGGCCACGGAGGGCCCTAGGACAAGGTGGAGGTGGTGTGGTCACAGCACCGAGCTGTGGTTACTGAAGGGGAAGGTGAAATTCCCCTCACTCTCATGTGATGAGCAGCAATATCGTGCAGCCCTGCAAACTCGTCGTTTCTTAATCAAAACCTGATATTCCAGCAAGAAATGGTGTGAAGAGCCATGCAGGACTAGCATAGTAAATAAAGCATGTCAGCAAACAAATTTATTGTTAATACTCAGGAACAAGACTCCGTGCAGATGGAATGCTTTGGAAAGATCAGGGTTGTGCAGGTATGCCTGAGACTGTTGCTTTCTCTCCTACTTGAACAGCACCATTGAGAGTCCTCTTTCTTGCTTCTGAGAGCAGCATAATGCAGGGAAGGATTTATCTCTGTTTCTGACTTTCAAAGGGATAAAACCAACAGAATTTTGATTCCTACTCCCTAATTAATTTATCAGACTTAAAAAGGTTGAGCTCTGTGACTTGGTTTTCCTTTCTGGGAGAAGAGAGATGGCTCAATCCCATCTTCTTGTCCGACTAGGTTACCAAGGCACATTTTGCGTAACCCAAAGTTTTCCTTTACAGCACATAGCTGGTATCTTCAAATAAGCATCTTTGCTATGCAGCTTTTCTTAACCTTTTGGGAAAAAAGAAAAAGCTTTCTGTAATCTAAGTCTAAAATATGTGTCTATAGGGAAGATGAAGAGGGCTAAAGGAAGATATTCTCCACAGAGGAAGTTGCATAATTGCAAAGAAAGTGTGTCCTGGGCAGGCCCAGGCACTGCTCTGCAGAGAGGCCAGTTCTGGCAGTAACTTCACTGATGCTAACAAACCAATATGAGTGTGTATGTTATCAAACCTATGAAAATTGATGAGGGCAGGTAGCCAGCTGGCGTGTGTCAGTGCAACTCCACAGCATTTGGTTTGCACCCGTTGGTCAGGCACTGGCCATAAGGCCAGAGCACACGTGTGCCACAGGGGGTGAGCTGCTGCAAATTAGGGGCCCTGCAGAGCCCCTGCTCACCAGATGCCTCATGGAGTCCATTAATTGCTTAAAGAGCAGCAGATGAAGTGAATGTTTCCTCAGGAAACACTGAAAGAAGCAGAGCGAGAGCATTTGCGGTGGAGTTTCACCGGCAGCTGGAGCAGCTGGTGGGCAGCAGGTGGGCTGGGCAGCGGGAGGCAGCAGGACAGGCTCTGTCTGCACACACCACTTGGCATCAATCAGATCTGCTGGGCTTCTCCTTCAAATCTTCCGTGGGAGATCAGGCATGGCATGTCTTTAACTCTTTGAACTGTGGTAGAGAGGCTTGTCTGGAACCCGCGCTAACAGGGAAATCCACAAAGCATGTCCGCTGGTTTTCCAGACTGTAAGCAGCCTTGTCTGGTTTTTCAGTAGGTATTGGGTCTGATGGTGTGCTCCTTATTTTCAGTGGAAAGGACACAAGCAATAGCTGTCTTGCTCAATGTCATGAATGACTATTGAAGCCAACATTGGCTGTGAGAGACATTTCCCTCATTGAATTAATTCTGGTGTGCAAGGTTTCATTAAATACAAGAAACAGACATTGACCAAGTGATGCAAATCCTCTCCTAACTGCTGTTATTCCTTCTTGTTGTTAATTTATAAACTAAATCCATGCTGGAACTGTACGAGTGACAGTTCACTTAAAAACTGACAGTAACGGTTCTCTTTGCAAACTCACAAATAGGAATTATTTAGCCTCCACAGAGGGAAAGGTCGCATTTCCCATCCTAAAGGAGAAGGTTTTAAGCCTGAACCTTGCCTAGGGTCTCTCCTGTTTCCTAAGAGCCAGGAGTCAGATCTGTACTCCAGCCCAACCCTGTAACTACAGGACTGTTCTCTAATCTCTTATTCCTGAAAGCCATTACTCTATAAGCATGATAAATAGACTGGTAGAAGTGTTTAGCACTGAATATTCCTGACGCATAATTATTCCAGCCTCCCTTGGCAGCAGAAACATCACTCTTATGTCAAAGATGAGGAAACAGGGCCACAGTGCTTTGTCCAAGCTTGTAGGACTGTTGAGCCCTGGGCTGTGGCCCCAGGTTAATCCTATGAACTGTGTTCCAGTCAGTGCCAGCTACTACCAGTGAATCAAATAATAGCTCAGTGGAAGAGGAAAATGAAGCAGTACTGCCGAGGAAGACAAGGTATGGTTTTCAATGAGATTTGAAAATCGAGACAGGAGTTGATTAGGTTCATATCACTGTGCAATCTAGAGATGTTAAACAACCAGCTCTCCACAGCTGGGCTGGTAGGAATATCGACCAGGTGGAATTACTCCTCCTGAAATGCAGTAACCTGCTAGTACTACAGTGCTGCTTAGAGGGGGTCATTCTGTCATGGGAGGGAAGAAACAAACCTTTCCTTCTCTGACCCCCAAAATCTAAGAGAAACCCAGCGTACTTAAATGATACTTAAATTTTCCTTGATTGCTTCGCAAAGAAGATAATGTCAGAGAAGCAATGGAGACACAGTGGAAAAGTTTATCAGGAATAACAATTAAGAGTATGAGGAACACATCTGTAGTGTCAGGCCACATCTGCTCCATGATGGGAAAAATTGCAGGAAAGAGAACGTTTGAGGGTGCTGAGCCCCTGAGCATGATCCCTCCTGTCCCTGGCACAAGCTGTGCCTTGGCTGTGGTTCAGATTGGCTGGGTGGAGGAGAGACCAGGACACAAAGCCACTGGTCTGGGCTTCCTCTGCAGGTCCTGTGGCTGAATGACAGTGGGGCAGATCACTGCACTCGGGAAATCCCTTTTCAGACTGTAGGAAATGTCAGATGACAACAGGGGAGAGTGATACTGACAGTAGGCTGAGAACTGCAATGAACTGACAAGGGGTAGAGAGAGACAAGGGTGTGCAAGCACCCACACTCTAAATGTGCAAGATATAAGACAGAGAGGGAGGATTATGGATGCTGAAACTTTTTGAAATGCTAGTTTTTCAAGAATGTCTATTTTTGCTATGAAGCTCTCTGCCCAAGTACATTATTAATGGTTTGTTATGTGAAATCCAGTTCCAGCTGACTGGTACACGGTATCAAACAAGGCACACCATGAATTGTGTGTCAGCCTGGGGAACTGAGGAGAAAAAAAATAAAATCCCCATTTCTGAAAACTGTCTTTGAAAAAATTGAAACCCTACACAAACAAAAATACCAAACAAGCTGCCTCTGTAATTCATGCTTTACAACTGTATGACCAAACACAGCTGCTCTCAGCCCACACATGTGTCTGCCAGTTCTGCCTGACCTAATGGGGCACCTGGAGTCCAGGAGGGTCCCCTCATGGTGAATCCACACTATGAAGTATTGTCTGCAGCCCTGTCCCCCTTTACAGACCACACTGCTCTCCATAATGGCCCAGTGGGATGAGTGAGCTGAACAGGGCTGCACTGCTAGCGGAGGTTTACGTGCTCCTTTCTAAACTGGAAATGCATGTGTTGTTGGAATGGAATGGATTAGGGACTATTAACTATTTACAAACATTCCAGCTCCCAAGAGTTTGGGAAACTTTGCTACAGGTTTATCTGGCTGCAGAATGGTCTCTATCAAAGCACCCAGCCTCTCTTGTGCCCTGCTCTGCCTTTAGTGCTGCTGGGATCCTGTTTCCTCTGCGATGAGTAACCTGCAGAGAGCAGATGGATTCCTTGTTCTGGCTGCTCCCAGAGCTGCTCCTGCTGTCCAGGGGAAGCATGGCCTCTGGGAGCCCTGGCAGCGGCTCTGCTTGGGGGACCTCGGGTGGCCGAGCGGGACATGGCATGTGGAGCTGGAGACAGTCAGGGTACCAAAGGTTTCATGGAACACGAGCAGGATTTCTGGATGGCTGTGCACAGTGGTGAATTGATATGGATTTTCTGCTGCCTCAAAGAGGAGAACAGGGGCAGAGAAGCAGGGATGAGGGGGAAAGGATCAGCATTGATTAAGCTGACAGTTCTGCTAATGTCACTGTGGACACAGCCACTCTCCTTTGCCAGCAGCAACTTCAATAATAAGATGCAGAGGGAGAAGGAGGGAGTGTTACTGCTCGCAGTGCTGCTGGCAGTATTTAGATGAGAAACTGGTGGTGTGATGGATGGCCATGATGCAAAGATACATAGTGATCAGGGCTCTGGAAACGCAGGCAGATTAAGTAGGACTGTGCCTGACTGGTCTGAAGGTGACTCTACCCAGAGCCAGTGGTGAGATGCTGATCTCTTTTTTGTTCCCCACAAATAACATTTGTGCAGAACTCTCAACAATTCTTGCAAATATGTTGGCAGATGCTGCTTTCTCACTTTGGCCTAGATCTGCTCGCTGGGGTTCATGGGCAGAGGAGAACTTGTTTGGTCCTGACAAGCCAAGCTGCACATCAAGCCTGTCTGTCCTGTCTCCTGCCCCTGGTCCTGCACCCAGTGCCCCCACTGAGCAGCCTTTGGACAGGCTGGCTAAATGGCACTCTTGTCTCACCATGGTCTGCAGACAAACTCAGTTCTTGAACACTGTACTGTTCTGTAGGACTCTTTTTCCTAATTTTACCTTCCTTCTGGCAGCCAAGAAGGATTGGTACAGCTCTGCCCAAGCATCTCTAGCTTCAATGTAAGGCAGTGTGTTCCTGGCTGGCCTGGAATGTGCTTGCAAGCTGTGTGAGATGGGACAGTCTTTGTCACCTTCACAGACAGCAGTTATTCAGCTGGACTGAACAGGGATGAACCCCAAGTAAGGAATGAGAATCATGGTGACTGTGCCCTGTACCTGTATCAAGCCTGAAGAATGAAACTAAATCCTTTTACACCCATAGTTTTAGCCCTAAACCCCTGCATTAGAAAAGGAGGAGGGTGATGTACAAATAGTGTCTAGATTGGGTGGTGTTATCATCAGCACATGGGTTTGCATACTGAGTTTAATTGTAGTTAAGAACACCCACCAAATCTTGTATCTCACATGGTGGCTCTTAAGTCTTACATTAGACTGCTGGACTAAGATTTAGGGCTCCTTCATTTTCATGGACAGAATCAGATAAAAATAAAAGGTGTTTCTGGTTTTATAAACTTCATGTGTATTTGGCAAAATTAGCTGTGATGGGCAGCTCTGAGAGGAACCATTTGTATCAGACATCATTATTTGGACCCACATCTCCAAGGTCATTATGAAGAGGTAATCTTTGACAACATTCAAAACACCACGTCAGGATATTTCCAAGTCGGTTTCTGCTTGGAGATGAGTATAAATCTTTAGTTTTAATTTTGTAGGAGTTAAACTGAAAGTTATTAACATCTCCAACACATACAGAGCATTGTGCATATCTATCTCATGTCTCCACTTAGCCAGGGGCACTGTCTTTGCTGTCTCTTTCATCCAAGGACAAAAGCAATTTTTTAGGATGGCAAATTTTCTCCCATTCCTGCAAATTAGAATTAGAGCATCACTATAGAAATAATCCATGCTATCTGGATTATGGCAAATTTCTACAAATGAAAGCTGGTTTCTAAACTAATATTTAAAGAAGATGAGAGGGAGATGTCTACATGAATTAAACAGATTTCAGTATTTATTTTTCTGACAGAGATTCTGTTTCTCCTGAAAGGGTAATGTGCATCTATCTTGCAAGGAGTTTCCTTAGAGGGTTTAAATGAAGAGTGAAGCTTTGAGAACAAAGTGAAACTGGAAGAAGAAATATACTGCCATAGGAAGATCAAAAATGAGGCACTTGGGGCTTCAGAGAGTTATCATTAATCCCCTCCTGCCCAGAGGGCATTCCTGTGTGACCATCAAAATGACACACATGCAGCTGTCTGGCAGTTTGCCACATCTCTGGGTTTGATGGACTTTGCTCTGGGGATGGCTAAACCTCCAGCTGTTCAGAATGGCAGCTTGTTTTCCTCAACAAATTCTCTCTGATGTTTATCTGACCTATCTGAAGCCACGAAAGTAGATTATAAATTGTTTCAAGTGTGTTTTCAACACCTTTTCCTTACCAAAACCTGGAAACACAAGCAGCCATCAAAACCTGAAAGCCTGTCCTGCCTGAGCACAGCTTTGCCTTTAGATTAGGATCAATGTCAAGGCTGGGCTGTACTGCCTAAGATTGCTGCTGTACTCATGGCTTAACAAAATGTGTAATAAGGTTCACCTTATTAATGCAGGGGGGGAACCACAGGTGTGTGTCTGCCTGGTGTGCTGATAAGACTGCGAGGGTCACACTTTCCCCCAGGACAGCACAAAGATGTCCCTGGCTGTTTCTGTGGGGCAGTACTGCATGGCAAAAACATATACCCCAAACAGGTAAAAGGAGGCAAGGGTCAAGAGGCAAAGTGAGCTCTTCAAAGTGAGGAGGAGCTCAGAGACAGAGCTGAAGGTCTCACTGAGCCAACTGTGCCTGAAGTGATTTGGTTCTGTTCACCTCATTAGCTTGGGCATTCTCCAAATCAAGGGATTTAGTGCATTGAAAAATTGTTTATTAATAACTGACAAAATGTAAGCATTGATTTTGAAAATGCTGCACAGGCATGATGAAAGAGCAGGTAAGTGATGGATGACAGAGAGCTGTGGGAAGCACGTGTCTGGCTTTGTTTGGGTTGAGAAAAAGAGAGAGAAAAGTGTCTCCTAATATTAGCATGAGTATGAACAGTGTAAGACACAAACCATGTAACATATTTCAGAGCCTCCTTTCCCACCCTGTGCAGATGCACACAGATACAGGGATGATTACCGAGACAATATCTGATGCCTGCAGATAAAAAGTTTGTTTTCTTTTATGTAAAAAGTGAGCTGGAAGTACAGCTCATGGTTGCACACTGTGAAAGAGGAGAGATATTTCCAAAGCTGCTGCCAATCCCCTTACAAGGACATGATTTGACTCCTGCACATACTGAAGAGGAACCCGTGACTCAACACGTGGCTCTGAACAGAATTACATTCACGGGTTTTTATTCATTATGACTCCCATGCTCCAAAAATAAGAGCCTTTNAAAAAAAAAAAAATTAAAAAGACACCAGGGGGTGATGTTAAAAAACTACCAACAAACTAACCCTTCTGAAATAATTGGAAAAACTGTCCATGTTTCTGAACAGTGAAAGAACTAAAATGCAGGTGTATTCTCACTGAGATAAATATCAATTTTCCCCTGTGTACAATCAAGACTGAATTGGAGAAAGACTGATTGGGGAGATTGTGGAGAGATGAAAGTTTCCTCACCAGATGAGGACTTGGCCCTTCTTGCACAAATAAACTTATTTTCAAGACTATTTGCTTTGTGATAGCTCTAAATCCAGGGCTTTCAATCTCTTAACAAAACTCCTGAACACAGTAAATGAACTGCAATAGGATTCCAGGAAACTCTCACTGGAGACAGCAGGACTGCTGCTGTGACTGATTCATCCAGCGTGGGTGAGAGTGGAATGGATGCTGCTTCCTGTCCCTGTGCTCCTTTTCCCAGTGCTACCAGTGACACACAGACCAGCTGTCATTTCCAAGCAGTCTCAACACCTAAATCCAGTGAGTTCATTATCCAGCAGGCAGGCAAGGCCAGGACATAGTCAGGAGTTCAGGGTTAACTGCATTAACCTGGCTCATGTTTGAGCATGCTGATAGCAGCCTCTCAAAAGAGACCAAAGTTCTCAGGGCTCAGCTGGAGGATAAGGTCAGAAACTGACATTATTTATAGTAGTTTTTAGAACTTCTGCCTCCAAACATACAGATGAAGTCTATTTCTTCACTTAAAAGTCAATATTGTGATAGGAATACTAATGCAATGGAGGAATATGTGTCACACAAACAGTATCACAGACTACTGTAGGCAACTGCGTATTTTCTAAAAAAGCTGTGAAATGGATAGTGTTTGCATGCACATCCTTTCTTTTGCTGGGTGAGATTTCAGCTGTTCTATTGTCTGGAAACACAGACAGCAATTGGCCATGCATGGAGCCTGTTAGCTCTCCTCCAGAGCTCATGACTGCTCATGAATGCAAGCAAAGCAGTCCAAACTGGCCCCATCCAACCCATCCTCCATCATTTGCCATTTTTGTCGACTAATACAGGGCCATCTGTCAAGTTAGTGAAACAGAAGCATTACATTAGAGACATCAGAGAAAAGAAAGACTGGGAGGCCCCTCAAAGGTCACGTGTTCCATGTACTGCCCCATGGCAGGTTCAGCTTTCCCTGTACCACTTCTCCCTGTTTTGCCTAACCTGTTCTCCAAAACCATTTCCAAAATTCCCCAATCACCCACCACTCCACTAGGGATAAAGTAAAAGATGTGCTTTGTGAAAAACACAACTGTTTAGCCAGCAGCTTCTCTCTAAGGTGTTCATCTGACAGACAACACATCCACTGTGTGTTTCCCTTATGCTTCCAGGAATCACACTGATCCTTTGGGGACATGCAAATCTCAGGACTGGAAAATGGGAGATACATGCTAACGTTTGCCTGTGAGGTTGTTGTGGGTAATGTGCACAGATGAATTTTGGCTAGATGGGGTTTTTGGTCTAATGTACTTATGCAGCTGCCTTTAAGAGCTTAATTGTAACAAATGGGTTTTGGCACATACTGAGCAGCTCTCAGGCAGTGCTCTATTAGTGATCTCACCGAGGTTAGTCTCCTCTTTCTTTACCTTCCCAAGGCATAAGGTAAAACTGGACTAACTCTCTGTTTGGTTCACCCTCTTCTTTTCCTTTTGCTTTTCATCCTTGAGCACACTTTTATGGAGTGCATAGAAGTGTCCCACAAAAGGGACTGCCCCAGGCTCAGTGGCACACTCACTGGGAGAAGGCTCCTGCATGTTCCATGGTGAGCCTCTTCCACACTTCAAATCCAGTGACTTCTCCCCGGGACCTACTGGGAATGGCACCAAAATTGTTTCCTGCAACCCAGCATCCCACCAGTGCTGTCAAAGTGGCACCATCACAGAACCCAAACCAGTCAGTTCCGGGGTAACAGAAGCATTTAAGGATACCGCCAGCACATTATGGATTTTAAAAACTGCTTTTAATATCTAATGTCCACATCTTAATCCCAGCCAAATTAGCTGGGCTCCTGAACACTCTTGTAGGGGCTGTAAGTGGGAGGAAAGGAAGAATGTTTGTGAATGGATGCGAGGAAACAGCAGGAAGATTTCACAGAAGAGGCAATTGAGAGCTAATCCCAGGCTCTGCTGCGTGACAGTGCCTCTGAATGCTCTCTTATTTACTGATGAAGAGCAATTGACTGAATTGCACTATTTATATGTTTTAAGCATTTTTCCAAAGCTGCATCCTTCACCGGAGCATGTGGGACAAACTGGCAATGGAAAGGAGCAATTCTAAAGTAGTTAACAGGCCTGACTGTCATTTTTATTCAGCCTGTATATGTAAAGCTTTTTAAAAGTAGTTTTAAGGAAAATGAGAATCAACACTCTTGAGCTTACATTGTCTCTTACAATGAAATCTCACCCAGCAAAAGTTTGAGGAGCTAGCACAAATCTTTCATTCCCTTCTTCATGGAATATAAATTAGAGAATATTATAATTTTTAAAAATAATTCTGCTTTGGCTAACAGCAGGAAAATCCATTATTCCAGTGATGGGGAGTAACAGTATAAAACTTATTTATTCATATCAGGTACTGCAGGTTTTGCCATCAATTCCTGACTTGCCAGCAACTCTCTACATTAGTGGGACTTTCTTCACAGCCTCATACTCCAGTATTTTCCTAGACTGAAGATTCCTAATTTGAAAGACATGGCTTGATGCTGACCATACAAAACAATCTCTTTTCTGGCAGATCAAAGCAGAGCAGACACATACACACCACTTGCTTCCTAACCCAGAACTCGTAGAGTTTCACTTCTTGGCATCACTTTGGGAGTTTTAAGATGAGAGAAGGATGTAAGTCAAAAGATTTGAGGCTCACAGGGGTTGCACTGCCTCTGGGTGTTTGTTGTCTGTTCGGGCTTTGCTGGTTTTATGTTGTTTGTGTGTTTTTCTTTTTGAACCTTATGCAAAGCGCTTAAATGTGGTGGAATTAGAGACAATGCCAACTTGCTGGCCCAACACTTGTTATCTTTTTCTCCCTATGACTTATCCTCCTGTTTGGTAATTGCTCTTGTTTGAGAAGATTTGGTTGGGTGTAGCTTTTGTTCGGGTGTTTTACACTGCTCTGAGAGTAAGGCCCCAAAGAGAAAGTTGAGGAAGAAGAAATTCATAAGGGTAGAGAAATTGAGCTAAAATACTCTTCTCACGCTCAGAATGTTCACAGATGCCTTTCATATCGTGTATCCAAAAGAGAAACGTCTATCAGGGGGTTACCTTTGCCAGTATTTCTCAACAAATCTCCAGAAGCTTTTGGTTATGCAAGAAACATTGGATATTTTCCCCACTTTTTTAAGCATGACAATATAATCAGAAATAAATAGATTCCTGTTAGTTTCAACATAATTTCACGCTGTCCAGAAATAAGATGGGAGAAAAACCTTTTAGGTAAAAGTAGAAATTTCATTAAGAAGCAGCATGTGAAACACTTTCTTTGTTAAGCATAATTAGCAGTTCAAAGACACTTGCCTTTCAAATTGTCTGCTTTGATTCCTGTCAGATGCAGACGCAGTGATATATGACACGACATTCATCAACTAACTCTCAACATAAAATGATGTGATGATTTTTCGATAATTGAGGGGATGGGAAAGCAAGCAAGCAAGCCTTTTTTTTTTTTTTTTTCTTAAATGAGCTTGAGAAATAATTTAAGTGGCTATCACATCTCTAGCAGCAGGTAGTAACACACTGGATGCAAGATTTTCAAATTCAGTTTTTACCCATTCCCGATGTTTTTCTTTTAAAAGTACTTTACTTTCTGACATGTCAGATATTACTTACAGGAATAGTTCTCCCCTGTTTTTAAGACATCTCCTGTTCAAATTTGCCTGCTGAATTCAATATACCATTCTGACAGCATTGAGACTAGGTGGCTCTTCTGAAATGTATTCCAATTGAGAGGTTTCAAAGTATTTTCATTTTCTTTTTGATCTTCCTGTGACTATCAAGTATCATGCTGGCCTTTTTTTTCCTAGTTGGCTGCTCTGGCGTTTCTTTCTCTTCATTCCACTCCCCAGCACATTTTTATTTTACAGGTGGATATTTTATGTACTCTTCCTCACATGCTATTTTTCTTAATCTCTGGATTCTACAGTTAGCATAATTCTGCCTTTTTTTTTCAGAGTAGAATAATTATTAAAATAGTCTAAAATAACTAATATAATAGCCAGCTAGAATGACTCTGTAGCAGAGGGACTTGCGAGCATGAACTGCTCACAGCAGAAATCCAAGGTCTGTGCCCCTGCAGAGAGCTCAGGAGAGAAGGGGTGACTGGTCCTACATCACCCTGAGTACTTGATGTGGCTTTGATGACTGCAATAGGTTATTTCCATGTGCCCAAAACCTGCCCCTTCAGATTTTACACAGGCTGTGGGCAGCATTTCAAGCTGTCCAAAATGAGAAAGTGAAAAGCCATTAGAAATACTGCCGGGTATAAAAATCAGGTTGTGAAAATAACTATACAGGTTATTTTTAATTCCTTTCTCTGTGTCTGTGGTTCAAGGTTTTAAGCATGATCCACGCCTGTCTTCTGGGTTTGTTCCTGACACAGGACTTTCTCTCTCTTCCCTTGTTGCCAAGTGTGTGACTGCCTGTGTTTTTGTCTCAGTGTAGCAAAGTTCTGCAGCAAGAAGTGTCCTGGAAGCCTTGGTGAAAGAGGAAGGTTGTATTTTGGAAAAGCAAACGTTCAGAGCTGCTGCTTTGTGTGGAGTGACTCAGCTGCATGGGCTTGGATTTACCAACAAAGGCAGCTAAGCTCAGTGTTTCCATGAAACCAGTGAACAGAACAGTCACCCTGTGAGCTCTGGTACTGGCACATAAAACCTCCCATCAACTGCAGTGAGCTCTTTGCCATGGAAAGGGATGAATAAAGCCAGAGCACTGCATGAACACCCAGTCAGGGGAGGTCCCTGCCCCGAGGAACGCTGGGTCTACACAAGAGAGCAGGGAGAAGCCAGAGGTGGTGGCCAACAGAAAGATAATTTTTATATCCCCAGTTCAAGGTTGTCCCTCTCTACCACTCTTGCTGAGCTGGTGTTCCCTCAGAGGTTACGTTCCCCTCATGAACCAAAACACAGCTCTGCTTTCGGGTCCTTCATGATGGGAAGGAGCACAGTGTCTGGTCTCTTGTGAACTGAAGGTGAAACTGATCTAAAAAGTATTTTGTTTCCACATTATTAGAATTGTTTGTTGATTCTACATTACATCAAATATTTTAGGAATATGGTCATTCTGTTTCATGTATGAACTGGCCCTGTGGTCTCTGAGCTGCAATTGTTTGTTATCAGTATTTTCCTAGAAAACTTTTAAATAGGCATAAGACTGAATTATCAGCAAACAAGAAATTACAATGTTTTCTTTTTTGGCAGTTGAGTCAGGAAACCTGGCTCCAAACCCCGTGATAATACAGCTGAAGACCAAAAACACACCATAGGTGTACATGCAAAACTAACCTAAAAGTAACCTAAAAGTTCAGTATTAGAAATACTCATTGAACAGTACAGAAAAAACCCCTCCATCTCAGTAAATTTCAAGAGTCTTAAAAGATAACTTAGAAAGCAGAAAGCAGGAGTGTCAAGAATATTTAGTCTTTTACTCTCTGTTCTTGACTCACATGTGGAGTCTTTTTGTACAATACAAAGTCATTTTCATCCACCCAACTGCCAGGTATGATACCCTATGAGTAAATGATCTGCACGTCATCAAATCCTGTACTGAGTAATTTTCCTTTAAAGACACCATTTTAAATTTATCTCAAAGTCCAGCTTAGCTCTCAGTACCACGTTTATGCCAGTACCACCAAATTGTACCAGCATTACAGGATTATGAAGAGGGATCACTTACCCTGTCAAGTCTGGTTTCACACTGATACTTCCAGCAGGGCAGGTGCTGTATTTTATTAGTTACAGAGATTCACTGTGCATCCAGAACCTGCCCTCTGCACCCTGCTTTTATAGCAGGATTCAATACAGCTGAGCAAATACAACCTCTGCATTATACATGAGGTACAGGGAGATGATGGGAGCAGGGTAAATGCTCTCATTAGGTGTAGTGTGCACAGGGAATCAGAAACACAGAAACACTCTGCGAGGCCAAGGAAAAGGAGGAGGGAAAATGTGTTTGAGTCCGCCACGAAGGCCCAGGAAACCCTGCTCAAAGGATTTCTGTCCCAACCAACTCTGTAATCCCTACTCAAGGCCTGAATACAATTACAGCTCCACTATATTTCCATGCCAGACTTTAGTTAAATTCTCAACATTGTAGCCAAATAGGGGGGAAAACCCCAAACAAATCCAATATACCAGTTGATAATAACTTCTGAACAGCAAACCAACAGCAATTCCCCAGCCCAGACTTGTTTCTACTCACCTCCATTTGTCTCTGGGATATTTGAGGCAAAGGCTCATTTTTGTCCTGCAGATTCGGTGCTGCTGCTCAGTGTTATTTTGCCAGGTCGTAAAAAGGCTCCTGACCAAAAGGAAGAGGAAAGCAACACGTAAAGCAAACACAGAAGCCCAAGAGGAAAGCTACACCCTACAGACCCGCACTAATAGCAACGGCGAGACTGGGGAGGAGAGAACACTCCCAGTTAGTAACTTTTTCCATCGATACATCTGTTACAAAACAATTTTGCTGCAAACTTCTCTTCCTTCTCGCAAGCAATGCTTTGCCACAGAGGAGACCTCAGATAAACTATATGATGGATGTGGGGTTTGTCAGGGCTTTTTTTGGGTTTTGTTTTTTTTACCAAGTAAGCAAATTAGTGAAATATAAACTAGAGGCTCAGCTGACTGCTTTAAAAATACACTGCTAGGCAGTAATTATCACAAGGTGCATTTCTCCGTACTTCAGGGTTGTTTTTTTTTTAAATTCAAAAGTCTTTAACAGAAGCAGAGTCATATTTGAAATAACCACCTATGGGGGTTTCTGGCCAGAAACCCTCAGTGCAGCAGAGGTGAATGTTCAGATGATTAATAACTTAATTTTTTAAGAGCTTGATGGGCAGACAAGGAAAATATGCCAAACTGTTCTTGCCTCAGAAGGATTTTTAGTGCCAAAACAGAACTGCAACAAGAAGGAAAACTCATGATTTCAGCTCTAAAGACTTTCAGGGTAGAGAGATGTGTGGAGGAGAAAAGGGATTTACTGCAGCAGCAGAAGCTGCTGGGCCCAGCTGTGTTTTCACACTCTTGCCTCAGTGGATTTGAGCTTCTCCAAGTGCCAGGGCTGTTCCTCGGTTTAGGTCACAGGGTAGCTCCGTGTGTGAGCCCACAGAGGCAGCGTGGAAACTTTTGTTCTGACAGTTAATGTGTGGCTTGGAAGAAATAACAAACAGTTTGGTTTGAATTAAAAAAAATTGACAGGTACATCTTGCCAAATGTTAGTCAGAAAGGAAAACTGATGGATATATCATGTTTGAAACTTCCCAGGGTGTAGCAAATTCATTTGTTTTCCAGAAGCCAGTATCAGGTTCTCCCCTTGCCTCAGAATAAACCTGGAACTACTTCAGGGATGTTGAGAGAAATTAAGGTTCCATTCACCAGGGTGAATAAAATCTGCCTTGAGCCCAGAGCCAGAAAATGCTGTATGCAGTAGCAGAGGTGTGAAAGAACTGCTGCAGGAGTTGTCCTATTAAATGTAATATTAACCCCCACCCCTGTGCCCCTGTAACCCTCTGACATCTTGCTTTGCTGTTTTCCATCTCCACACGCTGGTGGACTTTTTAAAAGTTGTGAGTTACTTTAAGGAGACACACAGGCCATGTATAAGGTGAGTCAGATCAAGGGAAAAAGGAGTCATCTGGATCCCATCTGGAATATTAAAAGAGACCTGAATCCACTTGGTTCCCAAATCTCCTCAGACCCAACAGAGCAGGCGTGCCTGTGCCTTTGGTGCTCCTTGAAAACTGCAGTCAGCATCTCCTCCAAGTCTTGTTTTCTGAAGGAGCTTTCCTATGTGAGCTCCTCTCAGCCAGGAGCAAACCTGACAGCATTTCCATCCAAAGCCTTGCCAAGCGAGGTAAGGGGTGGCCTTGGGACACAAGCCCAGGAGGGAGACAAATGTCCCCAGCCCTGGCTTGGCCATTGTCTTCAAGCTGAGAACTGCTCCCTGGGCAGGAGCAACCTGCACCTTCCCCTCCAGTGCAGTGGTTGTGCAAACCTTAGAGCAGCATCTGGCCAAGGTTTAAAAACTGAGGACTTAAAACACTGTACAAGGGGTGAGAACTGATTTTGGAGGGACAGGACAATTGAGTTACACCACTAAAGTCCTAGTGTATAAAACCAGACTTTTAGAAGAACATAGAACCCTGTTTTTGTAGTCTTTTTGGATTATTCCTTTAAGAATGCTCCTTTTGGTCTGACACAACGTGGAGTGACATGACAGTGCACTTTCCCCTCCTTTATCATGTTCCCTCAGAAAAAGCATCTGGCCTCGCTGTCTTTGAAGCTGGTTAAAAGCTTGACATGTCAACTCTGAATAATTGAGCCAGGTTAATGGTAGAACATAATTTGCAAGCCTCCCAGCATATAAATTGGTTGGTACAGCTGTTTGGAGTAATTGCCAGCAATGGATTTGAGCTGTCTCACTGTTCACAGAGCTGGTCACCTTACGAAGGAAAATCAGTGAAGTACTTCCAGCACAATTATATTTAAGCTACTGGTTTTCAAAGGGCCTTTGAAGGAAAATGTTTTCTTCCTCATTATTAATGCAGCACTGTCAGAAGCATGGGTAATGTTCTTAGGTACCAAACCTGGCTCTGCATACACTAAGGACAGGGTTTATAGTCAATCCTGAGGCTGGTTACTACCCAAAATACTGAAATTGTCCTGCTGTCCCCTCTCTGTATCATTCTGTATATTACTTTTATTAATACTTGAACAGGATGTATATTTAGCTTTTGTAATTAATGACAATTAAGTGTATAATTACATCTCAGTGTGTACACGCCCCCCTTGCATCACTGCTTGCCCTCGCACAGGGCGCTGGTTCAGGGGTCAGTGGCACCAAAGTCACTCAGTTCTCTGCCCATTTCACTCCCTGGATGGGTCTCTAAGAAGGCAGAGAGAAACAGACCTTTGACCTTTCAGTGACGTTTGAATTTTGGGATTACTTTTGACCTTTCAGTGATCTTTGACCCTCAGGGGGAGTATTTGACCCCTTGAGTGAACATTGGCGTTTCAGGATGACCTTTGGCCTTTTGAGATGACCTTTGATCTTTTGGGATGACCTTTTATGTTTGGTTGGTCTTACACCTTTGGAATTTTGGGTGACCTTTGACCTTTCAGGAAACAAATTTCACAGTCTGGGTGACATTTGACCTTTCTGTGACCTCTGATCTTTTGGATCACTTTACATTTCAGGCTAATACTTGAATTTTTGATGACCTTTGACATTGTAAGAGACCCTTGTGTGACGTTTGACCTGTCCTTGACATTTTACCTTTATGTAACCTTTGATGTGTTGTGACTTTTTACATCTCTAGTGACCTTTGAGCTTTCAGTGACCCTCAACCTTTTCAGTAACCTTTGACCTTTCTGATAGCTTTCTGACTTTTTGGTATGACCTTTGACCTTTCTGCATGACCCTTGACCTCTTTGTATTGCCTTTGGGATTTGCCTTTGACTTTTGGCGTTTTGAGTATGAACATTTACGTTTCTTCCCCCATGTGTTTTCAGGTTATTTTATTCCTTATTTAAAAGACAGATCCAGAATGCCCTCCACTCCACTTCCTCTTCAAGAAAATTCCCTGCACATGATAGTTTTGTGGTGCTTGACTATCTGCTTTCGGGGGATAATACCTCTGAAATTTTGTGGTAGTTGCATTTCAGCACTTACAGAAATTCCCTCTTACATTTTATTCATAGTTAAAGAATCTGGATATTCTTATTGATAGAAACAGCTGAATGTTTTTGAGTCCTGCTAATTTGACCTCATAGTAATTCACAGCAGATGCATCACAAATTAATTATGTGTTCTGGGAGAAAAAGATTCCCTATCATCCCTTCTGCTGGTTGCTGCCATTTAATTTCACCGGTGCATCTCTTGTTGATGTTGTGTGAGACACAGCAAATCTTTACAGTCTCTTTTCTGTCCATTGTTCATAAACATCTGTTGGTGTCAGTTTTAATTTACTTCCCCTTTCCACTAAATTTTATTTGATCTGCATCCTCATTAATGACTTCTGCATGTTAATAAGTGATCTTGCTCTTCTTCTTCTCCATTCCTGTTTTATGATTTGTCAACGGGGGATTCCAGCTGAGACAGCAGTATTAAAAGCATGAATGTGGAAAGCGGAAAGGGCTGATGTAATGCCCTGATTCCAGGTAGGAATGCGGCACAGGATAGGGGAGGATCCCCGTGCAAGCCCACATCTCAGTGCCTCTGGTGTCAAGTCCTCTTGGCAGGAGGTCCAAATGCATGTCGAAAATGTGGGAGGGAAGAGCCATGAAAACACTGAACACCTTGGAAGACCTTATTTGCAGGGATAACTTTCAGGGCAGCCCCATCTGTTTAGCTCTAAGAATTTAAGGAATATTTGACTGGTGTTAAGCACCCGACAGAAAAAATATAAATGTAATAACAAGGAAATCTTCAGTCTGCCAAAATGAATATGAATAGATAGTGAGGCCAGTCAAATGCAGATTTGCAAGAAGCTGCAAAATCCTAACAGGAGAACTTGCTGTCAGAACAATTCTCTGGAGGTTTTCTTGGCCATCCATCCTTGGAGGTTTAAATGTGACCTACCTAAAAATCCTGTAGTGGATGGGCTTGAGGACATGATGTGTCATCAAAACTACCAATTAAAACAAAAATCACCAGTCTGGACTCTGGTGGATTCGCCACCTTTACATAACCTGGAAAAAGAACATAAATAAATACATAAATTGCATATAAACACTACAAATACAAATAGTAGTTGATAAATAACATGTTTTTGCTAGATTTCCTGGGCATTTCTGATAAGAAACAGGACCCAGAACTAGAACTTTTAAAATACAGTTTGTTTCATGTAAGATCAGCAAAAGCAGCCAAGCAAACACTTCCAGGGGTTAGGTGCATAAAAGGAATGATGTGTCTCATGGAAAAAATATTTAGAACAGCTGAGATTAAAGAAGTGACCCTTGCCCAGAGGCTATTCTAAGATATTGGATGATTCCTCATGCAGCCAAATTTCCTGGGAGGTTGTGAGCAACGTTTTGTGAGCATAAGATTCAGTCTCACCTCCTCTGGATAAAAAACACACTTAAACTCACACAATGTTGGGTTACAGGTGCACTGGGAATGAAAGGGGAAGGCATATTTCCAAACCCAGGCAGTACTTCACTAAAATTCCCGTGGGCGATGCAAATTCACCCTGGGATTTTACACACAAAAGTGCGTAATTTAAGGAGGATCCTGGCTGATTCCCTCCCCACCCAACCACCCACCCACCCACTCTGTCTGTCTGTCTGTCTATCTATCCATCCATCCATCCATCCATCCATCCATCCATCCATCCATCCATCATCTCTAGCTTAGCCTGAGGCAAAATGTGTCAGCTTTTCCCACAGGCAATACCTGGGATGCACTTCTTCTCAGAAGTTCTCACTCCTTGGGCAATCCTGGGAATATCTCCTGTGCTTTCATCTGTCTGTGGCATTTTGATTTTATTTGGTGAGAGGGGAAGGAAACACTGGCAGTGTAAGACTGGAAGGGAAGCAGTGTTGGGCAGTGTCTGTTATCCCAAATTACAGCAACACCAGCCCCAAATGTGAGCTCTGGTTGTGAGTTTGAGTGTGCTGCTCGGGTGAAAACCACACCCAGTATCCTGATGGCTTAGACTCACCTCTTTTATGCAACACCACCTTGAGGGAGGTCTGCCCAGGTAACTTTTACGCCTTGTTTTGCAAACTTTTGATCAGCCTTGCTGTACAAGGTCTCTCCTTGCAATTTCCACCCTACAGGGGCTGCATTTTAATAGGGAGGAAACTGAATCCTGTAACTCAAGCTGTCTGTGATGTGAATGAGTAAACCATGGGAAAACATGAGAGGAAGCGTCAGCTACAATGTGAGAACAAACAAACAAACTTGATATTTACCTTCCCAGAGAAACAGGACAGAATTTTAGATTCTTTTCTTGCTATTAGCATACAAAAACCTGAGCAGACCTGACCAATCCCTTTGAAATAACTACGTTATTGCCTTGTTCCTTTAGGTTTTTATCATAGATGCAACTGGGTATGTGACTGCTGCCAATGTAACAGTTTGGAAAGGAAACAAAAGACCTACTAATGCCTTGAAAAATCCACGTGTTTTCCACCTTGGGCCTCTGTGCTCAGCGTGACCTCCATGGCCGTCCTTTATTCACATGGAAATGCTCTTGTCCTTAGCCCTGTTGCCAGGAGTTAATTTCTCTGCTGGGCTCTGCTCTCAGCCTCCTGGCATCCCTTGCCAAAGGCACTTCCATTGCATGTGCCTTCTCTTGGCACCCTGTCGTGGGAGCTAAGATCTGCAGCACACCAAGGGTTTGTCAGATCTTCTGCGATGGATTTTTCTTTGTAGCTTCTTCCTGTTTTTTCCCCTGTGCTAACTGTCTCCTGTCTTCTTATTACCCTAAATCTGATTTTTTTCTGACCTCATCTTGCATCTGACACTGCCTTTGTGCTTTTCTCCCTTGCAGTATTGCTGTTCTGAATGTTTAAAGGTTTGTGGTTCTGCTTTCAACTTCCCTTTGCTGTCCCAGCACATCTTCCACCTCTGGCATTCAGTTTTCGGGTATAATTTCTTGTGAACCTTCTTCCTCTAAGCTCTGTTCCCACCGGTCCTGCCTGTTTGCTCCAAGGAAGTGCTTTCCCTGTAAAGCCTCCATCTGTGGACTGAAATCTCTGTGCAGTGCACATATGTGAGAGGTGGGCACGGAGGGCAGCCACGGGGCTAATGGGAGCAGGGCAGGATAATACAGTTGTGCTCTGAATTTCTGCAGCCTTGGCCACTGGGGAATGGCAGTCTCATATGGTTTATTTTGGATAACTTCCAAGTTGTCTTTTCATTGGGCTGAAAATGGCACTGAGAGGTTTCCACGTGGCTCATGCAAGTGCCATAAACATTTTAATACAACTGAAGCATCGAGAAGATGTGGCTACCATATGGTATGTCCGAGACATGGGCACTTATCCAAACGTTAATCCTCTCACTGCACTTATTTCTTTGGGGTGACAATGGTGAGGGATTTCCTTTAACATCTACAGAGGACACCTGGGCTTGCAATGTTCTTTTTAGAAAGGTTATTTCAACAATAGATATTTTCTAATTATTATACACAGTACAGTATCTGCTTCCAGAGCCATTGCTTTTGTAGAGAGCCATTTTATAGAAGCATTATTCATTGATAATAGTCATATTCTTGCCATTTATTGCCAAATAAATATAACAATAAATGAGCAAATATTGCCTCAAATGTGCCTGTCTGAGCACCTTCAGTCACTGAAGGTTATCAGTGCAGACAGACTGAAACAACCAGGCATCTGCAGCCTCCTCTGTGCCTTTCTCTTCTTTCAGGGTGTGTACAACCCATTTCTGTAGCACCTTGGGGTTCTCTTACGTTGATGTCACTTTGTTAATATTTTCATGGGAAATGCCCCAGAAAAAAAACCCCTTGGTTCACCTACCTTTTATATATATATTTATCTTTAATGTGTAGATCTGGTGGTTTTATTCTTGGACAAAATCACATAAACCACTGCTTAGGCTCAGGGTTTCTCCGAAGAAGCAGTTTCACATTGAGGGCAGTGGAGGCCAGGCTCAGCTGCACGTTGGTGCTTGCCAGGTATCCAAACCCCTTGGGATCTCTGGCCAGCTCTGCTGGATGCGTTTCACACCTTTGCTGCACTATGAGTTCCAAAACACAGGTTCCATGCCACTGGGCCTTTCCCTCTCCCTTAGGTGCTGTAAATATATTTTCTTGAAGTCACAGTGCTGTCAGCAGGAGCTGCAGGAACGTTCTGTAAATTGCTGTCCTTGCAGTTAGGAGATGTGTAAAATACAACCTTTGTTTGTGTGTCAGAGCAGCCTTGAACATTGTTACAGGCTGTTAAAATTTCCAATCTGTTGAACTCACGCTGTACTGTAAAACACCTTGCCAGAAAGGAAGCAGTTCCTTGGTTTGTCTGCTTCGAGTGGGCCATTTAGGATGAAATGCTGCATGAACCCTTGTGAGGTGATGCTGGTCTGATCTTTCTGTTCTTATTGCCACATGAGGACCTGTTACTGCCAGGCAAGACCTCTTACTTCAGGACACGGGGTTGCACCTTGGGAGAATTTAATATTTTTAAAATATCCTTGATCAGTAGTCAGATGAGCAAACTTAATATTTGCAAAACATTCCTCCTAACTTCAGAGCATTTCTGACAGTTTTCTGTCTCTCATTTTCACCACTGGAGGCAGGAGAGAAGGAGCTTGTATATTGATTATTAAGGCAAGAAAAAGATGCACACCCTACTCAGGTGCCCCAGCCTGGCATGAGGAATCAGAGAATTACACTGACTTGAGCTTTTCTTCCTTGCCCGGGTTTCTGCAGAGGGAAGAGAAGGAAGGAAAAGCAGGAGCCTTAAAACATCTCCCTCTCAGTGCTGTCTAATCCTGATTCAAGCTTTTGGTGGCTGCAGGGAAGTGTTGGGAGCTCTGCTTGGCACCATTAACCTTGACTGTCAGGGGAGCCTGAGGGGAAAAGAGGCTCTCTGACTTATTGCTTTGCCCCCCTAACACACCAGCCTAGTACTAGTTTAATTCCAGTAAATTCAATACAGTTACACCAGAGATCAATTTGTTCTGAAGCATTTTTGGTGTGTTCATACATAGAAGTGTCAGATATTATTAGCAGCAGAAGTTTATCTTGCAAGATAGTATTAAGAACCTGGTAGAAGTGTGACTTTGTTTCATACTGGCAGCGAGTGTAGGAAATGCTGTTTGACTCTCTTCACAGCATGGATTAGCAAAATTAGACTTGTCTCCTTTGCACTAACAAGCCCCAGAACAGAATGAGAGCCGCTAAATGAAGGAAACTCCTTTCAGACACACACACAAAAAGCTGTGGGAAGAAAATCATCTAGGCTTCCAGGAGGACAGATTATCACAGAGTTCATATCTGTAGGGCATCCACTCTGCAGGATGCTTTGTGCACAATGACATGACTTTATGTTTTTATTTACATTTTCTGAAGAGTTCCCATGATGTTGCCATGGGGAATGCTGCAGTTGTCTGGGATACCCTTTCATATTTACATCACACACACAATTCTGCCTATATACTGACTTGATGCTGTTTGACAATCAGTGACTATGGTGGGGCTGTTAACAGTTTGAATCAGGTTTTAATACAGTTAGGGAATTGTTGTGTCTTCATTTTATTTTACCTTCTGTTTATTTTTCATTTCTTTCAATTTTGCATGAGTTATGCCTTTGGAACCTAGACAAACCTGGAAGCTGGCAAATCGTGTTCTCTGATGCTGTACAGAGTTCTGCTTGCCCTTGGCAAGATTTGCAGAGATCATTTCCATATAAGCACCCAAGTAAGTGACCAAATCCTAACTCAGCCTTCAGGGACAGTCTGAGCCTGGGTGCCAGGTGTCCCCTAGACAGATGGTTGAGCATTTCTGGTAGCAGCCCTGGACAGGCATAGTGAACACTTGAAATTTTCCCTGAAACCTTTCGAAAATCTGCCCTCAAGGCTGAACCCTGAGCTGATGTAACGAAAGAGAGAGACTTTATTAATTTTCCCCTGGTGGGCCTTGAAGCTGGCCCAAACTAGTTTCACTTACAAATAAAGTTCCAGCTCCTAGTAGAAGTTAGGTGAGGTCAAAAAGCATGAGTTTCAAATCTGTTTCAAAGCATGTCTGTGTGGAAGTTTAGTTTGCAGGCTCTGTGTTCACACAGTGAGGAGGAAACAGTGATGTTTCAAAGTATTCCTGGCAATTTCCTCCCATGACTGTCACTATAAGCACACACCATTCTCCGTGTGGTTTTAAAGAGGATTGTGTGAGGAAACTCTTGGATTCCAAGCTCGCAGTTCAGGTAGCAAGGCCTGGGGGTACAGTGAGAAAATTGCCATTTTTACCCCAAGAGATTCTTTTGAGCCGAAAAGAAGTGGCACTTCCATGATGTTTTATGTTTTTTCCTCTTCACTGCTTCCTCTCCTCCCCTCCCCCTGCCCCCTCTGAACTTTTCAAGATACCTGGCTTCCAAACGTCAGAAGGGAGACTGACACTACAAAGCTTTAGAACTTCATAAAATCTTCAGAGAACTGTTTGAATGCCACAAAAGCATTGCTCAAGTCCAAATGACGTTATTTCAGTCCTCAATGACTCTGCATCTTGACCACATTCATGACCATTATTGCTTCATCTCAGATGTCCACACCAGGCTTCTCTTGCTCACATACATGTTTAACTAATTACTGTCTGTCAGAGCAATTGAATTATGTGACGTTTGTTCCCAGAAAAGATATTAACTGCCTGTCATGTATTATCTGTTATTTCATTAATTATTTATCACTTGTAATCCTTATTTAGGAAGTTCTAGCTATTCATCCAAGAGTGGTATCATGCAATGTGTGCCATAATTGTGCAATCATATAAAGTAATGAAAAGCTGTCACTATTTCTGGAAGCTGGTGCTGCTGCCTGCCCATTCTTGTCCCTCATCCTACACGGTCCCTTCTTGCTCTTTCAGAGAAGGAGGCCAAGAAACAGATTTAGGTTAAAACTAACACTACAAAGGGAAATCTTGGCCAGACAGATGCTTGTGTTGGTACAGAAAGGAGCTGGCAGCACAGGGAGGTTTCAGAAGAGAGTTTGACTTTGTCTTCTGGCAGCCTGTGCAAACTGAGTTAATCTGATTGAAAAATGACATTGTAAAATCACTGTTACCCATTCCTGAAGAGGAACTGCTGTGTAGCCAAAACAACAAGTTTGTGTCTGCCCCAGATGTCAAACGTGTTTTAACTTCTCTGAGATGTGGATGCTTTCCCTTGCAGGGGCAAAGGGAACTCCTGAGTGCCCTTGGCAGGTGTGTGGCACCAGTAGTCCCCACCATAGCATCATATCCTGTATATTTTCAGGTGGGATTGAGAGTGTGGCATCATATAAATACACTGGCCAGTGGTTCTCTGTCCCCAGTAGAAATACTGGCCTAACTTTATCAACAGGAAAAAAAATCAATCAAATAATGCCCTTGTCCAGTACAAGTTGGGACATTCCTGTTCACAAAATGACTTTGTCCTGCCCCATTCCTATGTCCCCAGTGCTGCCTCTTGATGCATTTTCCTGTACATTCACAACCTGATCTAATCACATAAATGTGTGCCACTGCAGAGAGAACACCACTGCTTTCCAGCATGCCAGTTACTCAACAAAGAGCAGCATGGCAGAGCATAGATACAAACCTAGCACACTTTGAGACTCTTACAGCAATTACAAAGTACAACATCCAATGCATCATCATCTGTATTTATATTTTCTACCTATATTTATAAAAACTTTCTGTCCGTTTCCTCCAGCTTGGCCCACAGGATTTCAGCCACTGCCCTCTGCTCCTCACTCAAGAGCCAAGCACTTACTAAATGAGAGAGTCAATAATGAATAATAGCAACAGGGTTAATTATTTTCATTTCTGGGTCGGCAGTAGACTGAAACACATTTAGAGATGTAAAATAAAAAAGACAGAAACAGCATGGTGGTTAGAAGGAAAACCAAGAAAGCCCAGCATAGTGCCAATTACTAAGCAGCCTTTAGGCTTCCTCTTGGCTACTGATCAGCCAAGAAGCTCTTGAAACAGATAACTGCATCTCACATGGCAGCAGGAATGAAGATTCATCCTTGACCTGTGTATTTGCCCCATGCAGAGCGTTTCCTCCAGCTCCTGATGAAACTGCTGGAAGATCTGGGCTCCCCCTCTTGACATGCCTTGTCCTCTCACCCTCCTTTTTGCTTTTCTCATTGTCTTCTGGCTTGTTGACTTTTGGTTACTTATCTACTTGTCTTGCTCCCAGTGCTGCCATAGAGGATGCAAACAGTGGGTCAGGTCTTCTGTTTCTCATAACTCTGGGATTAGAAAACTAAGCAGCACATCTCGACAATGCACATTGGTTTTTGACCTTGAGCAGTTTGCTAGTGAGTTTGATTTTCTGCCTTCTCCTCCTCCTGTAACCTCAAGTCTCTTGAGCACTTCTCGTCTTCTCTCCAAGGTATTTTCACACTCTGTGTTCCCAGAACTGTTTATCATGCAGGCAAGGGGGAGCACCAGTTTACTAGAAAAGGAATTATCCATTTAAACATCACCAGTCTGACACATATGGATTTTTATTTCAAGAGGTAACATGTAAAACACAAATAAAATGCAGGCTTTGGTGGCTTCCTTCTAGGTCCTTGCAGCTGCTCCGTCACTGATACCTCATCATAGCAATGTTCAGTAGCCTGTGCAACCCAGGTCCCCACCCTGACCCCACTGTAAACTTTCTCTGAAGGTGTAATTTGCATCACACCCTTGTGTCTGTGTGTGTGTGTGTGTGTGTGTTTAACTCCAAAGTGGTACAATGACACACCTCCAGCCCTCAGTCCTGCTTGTCTTCTTTGAATCCATGTGCTGAGAGTGACTCTGTGCTCCACACATAATCAGCCAGTTGTCCGTGGCCATTCATCAGCCTGAATGTGTGCTAAGGCTTGGGAATGGGAAATCCCAGCACCCAAGCACAGAGACACCCTGGGACTGCTGGGAGGCTCACACAGTGCTGAGAGCAAGACCAAAAGAAGAACTCAAGGAAGAACTGTATGTATTGCTTCAGATGTGATTCCCCTTAATAAAACATAATGCAGGTTAAGGTCCATCAGCTGGAGGGCTGACAAGCCATTAACTTCCCTGCAAAGTCTTTAGGATTAACCCAAAGCACCCACAGCCCCACTGCAGCGGGTCAGAGAGCGTTTTGCATTGTCTCTCCCCACAGTTTCCCCCAGCAGAACAAGTGCAGCGTTATCTTCAGCTGCCCAGTAAGATCTTCAAGGGGATGATGAGCTCTGGAAGGCTCTTCAGGGGCATGTGATGGTGCAAAGGATGTGTTAGTCAGGGGGATTGTCCTTGTGGGATCTGATTCCTCTTGCTGCCTTCTTCTTCTGCCCCTGGGGACAGTCGAGGTGCCAGCTGTGCTGCAGAGGGGCTGAGTACCTGTGTGCTTGCCTTTGCTGTGAGTGACTGCAGTCTGTGCTCTGCGGGTGCTGTGTTTGCCTGTTCACACAGAGCAGAATGGTCTCAGCATGAGCTACCGAGCCCCTTCTGCTGGAGGCTGCCAGGTGCTTCCATCCAGGTGCTTGCTGTATAACCTAGTCTGGAAAAAAAAATTAAACCTTTTCACAGAAACCTGTTGTACCCTTTATTGCTCTAACTCTGCTCCCTGTGCTTTCACATCAAGCTGGTTGTGACCCTGCAATTTCACTTGCTGTTGGAGCTTAGCTCCTGGCTGCTTGAAATACTTTAATGCTGACCTGTATTTACTGACAATTGAGCTTTTCATGGTTTTGTGGAAAAGTACATGCTGCTTTTGATCCTGAGGGGAATTAATGCAGAAAATCAGCACAAGTTGTGTACCTTTTGAAATCTTAAGCACGAGGTTTTCTTTTCATTTAACTTCTCATTGGAAGTTGCTATTTTTAAAAATCATAGAAAAGCTGTTTGTAGTGCCACATACATCTTGGGAGGGCTTTTTAAGTATCAACGTGATTCTTAGAGAACCTTTTTTTTAATAGAAGAACTTCTACCAGTGCTGTTTTTAAATTTACTGTGAGCTGTGCTGCAGTAATGCAGAAGGTCAAAGAAAGTGGCTTTCTGCCGTGCAGTCAGCAGAAGTTCAGAGGTCTTGCCTGTGACTATACCTGTTTATAACAGATTGTTCTGACTTCACCTGAGGGAACAAGTGAACAGAAATAGCTGACTTAAACTGGGAAAAAAAAGAAAAAGATATTGTTGCTGGATATGAGAAATACCACAAATTGTTGAAGGCGGTCACTGTGCAAATCCATCACACCAAAATATCTCTAACTGATTGGTGAGACAGCTTCAAAAGTCCAGACAACTTTGTACTCAGGATGTGAAATGGAATTTTTAGGCATTTGGCTGACAGTGTAACTCAGCCAGCTGATCCTGTGGGCAGTTCTTGAAACTGGCAGGGGTTGTCCATACTGCTCTTGTGGGCTGCCCAGAGCCTGAATGGGAGACACGTGTCTCTCAATGGATTCTCTCAGCCTTAGTAAAGTGTTTTAGGCATTTCTATTTCTTGGCTATATCTAAGAGACAGCCCAGTCAATATGGTGTAAAGCAGCTGTTTTCCGCTCGCATTTTAATACTTTACCAGTAAGAGTCCATAGAGGTTTCCTGGAGAAATCCAGGTGAAGACAAGTAAAGCCTCCTTTCAAGCTGAGTATTTCTGGAATATGCTTTTGAAACCTTGAAAAGTTTTCCTGAAAAAAGCTCACTCCTACTTGAAAAGTATGGTAATCAATATTTCAGTTGAGTGCTGAGAAAAAGGAAAAGAGAAGGCAAAGGAAATTGATATCATTAGAGAAAACTGTGAACATATTTTATATTGCTTTCCCTAGAGGAGATGTCGCTGAGAACATGTTCAGATCTTAAAATGCTATTGTTTGAAAAGTGAAAATGGGAGTAAAGAGCTGAAGCTGTGTGAACCATTGCCAGTCTATATGAGGCTGAAGTTTTCTAATCCCCAGGACATGAATCAGAATGAAAAATGCTGCATGGGGTGTTGTGAGGCTCCCAGTCCTGCTCATGAAGGATAAGGCACGGCCAGAACCTTAATCCAAATTATCAGCTGAACCAGATCCATCTCCGCCTCGAGGGCTGTGTGCTGTCCCAGTGCCTTGCTCCTGGGACCTGTCCTAAGGGCAGACAGCTTCTGGGAAACATCGTCTTACTTTCTCCTTCTCTCCGAGCTATCCAGCCGATTTGTCAGGTGTGCAGCACTTCTTACTCTAGAGGTCAGTATAGTGTTAGGAATGGAAATGATGCATATCCAATTCTTTTTCCCTGATGAGATGTTCCAGGGTGAACTCTGAATCATACTCCTTCCCCTGTAAGATGGGAGAGAAATTTCATACTGGGGAAATGTAGTTGTAAAAGCACAAGAGCCAATATGGGAAGCTCAGAGGGCGTTTAAGAAAACAATCATTGAGGTTCTTTGTTGAATGGAAGTTATGCATGCACTAGTAGTAATTTTCTGAAGCCATAGACAATAACATAATGTGAGTGGGTGATGGCAGAAATTACATAGGGTGAAATTTAGGGAGCTGACAGCAGCCTATGCACCACTTAAGGCCTATTTCTGAGGGCTTAATTGTGGCTTAAATAGCCTTGTGTTCATCTTCTGGGTAGAAACAAATGCTGTCTAGAATGAGCACCATGAACACAGAAAGTGGAATCTGATCAGCTGTAAAGCTCCTGTGTCAGGGAAGGGGTGTTCTGCACTGAGAACAGATGTGGGCAATGCAGATTTATGTTGTAGCATGCACACTATCAAGGTCTAATTCTGTGTTTCACCATAGGATGCACTGATGTTAGTCCAAAGAGATGCCATGAGAATTTCAATCTTTAAACCAATGGAAAAACTGAGTAACGAGCACACCCCAGGCATTGTGGGGATTTACTCCATTTGTGTATGAGCTGTGTGGCTGATAACACCAAAAGCAATCCCACTTACCAGTGCTGCAGAGGCATTTACTTTACTTTTGGGTGGGCTTTCTGCAAATATTCAGACTTGGTGTTGTGAGTGCTCACAAAAATAGCTCTTTTTTAACTCTGTTGTGTGACTTCAGGGGAAATCAGAACTGGGCTGTCACATCTGCCTTTGCTACAAAATGATTGCGTGTTGGTTCAGCAGGGGAAGAGAAGAGGCTCTGAGAGAGGTCAGGCTTCCAAGCCACTTTCCATAGTGCATATTGAACTCTGAGTTTTTCAGTCAGTTCTCAGGCTGTGTTTCCAAAACTGTGATGGGCAGAATTAAAGTTGAACCCATCAAACTCTTCCCTATCTTTACATACTTGGATTTCTTGTAATATTTAACTTTTTTCTTTGTATTTCCTGGACTTAGCATTCTTGCTTCTGAGATAATCAATATGCCCCTGGAATGTACTTTGTCGTATGTTCTCGATAAGCATTTTCAACCTGAAGTCCTAATAAATGTTATTTTTGTCGAAACAGAAAAAGTAAATTGAAGTAGTCTCCTGCAAGCCACTTTGAAAGCAGAAATATAGATGAAATATTAGGGCTACAGCAATAGAACTTTTCAAAACACAAAGCTTGATGGATTTAACTGTTTCCTTTTTAATTAGGAAGCAACCTGCAAATCATTGCTGTCCTCTGGAAAGAGATCTGCTATTCAGATGTCTGCTAAATTGTTTTCATGAATTCTATTCTGGTTCTGGGTTTGTTCACAAATTGTCTACTTTTATTATTCACAATGTGTGATTGGACATGTGGTATATTTTCTGCTCTCTGGTTTAATGACTGAAACATTTTGACAGGGAGTAGCAAATGGTGAATGACAACTAGAAAACAACATGCAACTTGGGGCATTTGCAAACATTTTCAAGAATATTAACAGTCAGAAGAACACTGCTGAAGCCTGGGTAGTCTGACCTCTATGAATGATAATGATTCACATCTCAGCCATTTAGTTACAGATGTATTTCAGTCAGTTTGTCATTTGTCCAGATCCATTAGGTCTGCAAGCGAAATCATTGTCTATGAGTGATGTGTCTTTCAGTCCATCCGAGCTTTGATTTACTTGTAAATAAAGCCTAATTCTGAAACTCGGCCACAGAGGAGCAAGTTTTCTGATTTCCATATCAGGGAGGTGAACTAAAATTATGTACTCGTGTCCTCTAGGACAGACACAGAGGCGGGTACTGCATTCCTGTTCAAAGAGTTATAAATGTGGTGCTAAAGTCAGCGTGCCTGCACATTAGCATTAGAAACGCTGCATTTCTGAGGTATAGAACTAAGCTAAGGTCATTTAAAAATATCCTGACACTTTTATTCACGTATAAGAAATAGCTTATTTTATTTGATAAGCCTCATTCTCTGTCACCGTGCAAAACCCATCAAGTTTCTTCACTTCTTCAGCTTGGCAATTGAAAAACAGCCCTATTCCAGTTCAGAAGGTTTTGAGATGGTGGATGGTGTGATTCTCACATGGAATATGTGCAACTTTTTTTTTTTTGCCGCAGCCTGAGGTTCTTGAGCTGGATGAATGATTGAGATTTCATAACACTGCAGGCAAAATTCCTTCCCTTGATCCATGCTGTAGATATCGTTTGCATTATCTGCACACATGGTACTTTCATTTACATCAATGGGAATTCCACATGCTGAATAAGGAAGAAATATTTGCATTCTGGATAAGTGCCTTATTTGGGCACTTATTAATACTTTTTCACTTGGGCAAGGCTCCCACTGACTTTGATCTCGTTGGCGAGCTGCCCACTGGGTTTGAAGCCCTGGTTTGAAGAGTTGCTAAACGGCATTTTAATGGCAGGGGTCAGCAGTGATTGCCATACAATTTTTCTTGCTTTCCCCATCACAAAGTTATCATCTGGAGTAAGTCATTGCAGTTCTTTTTGGAAGATTAATAGCTCTCCACTAGTAACAGAAAGCAGTACACCCACTGATGAGTTTATCATTTGAACTTTGAATCCAGGCAGGAAGTTGAGATGTAAGCTCTTCCATGGTGGTGATTTGTGGTGTATTTCGAGTTTTCAGGGTCAGGTTATTAACCAGAGTAACAGTGATATAAGCACATGTCGTAGAGAACATGAATCAGAGGAAGTGTCTGACAAAGACTTCACCATGCAGGCAGCTTTCCTGGGAGGCTGTGAAAGTCTGACATGTGTCATGAAGCTCCAGGTGTCAGGCTTGAAAATACCACGAGTATTAACAACCTGCATGTGCAGATATAAAACTTTTCTTGGCAGCGTTTTTGGTACTCGAACGATTTTATGCTGTGGCCTGTCTATGGAAGAATTTAATTTTCCTCTAGGATACACGGTTCCTAGAGGTTTTCTTTGCTTTTCCCTATCACTTAGAGGGAGAAAAATAGTGACGAGAAACTGAGCCAACCACCTGTATTGAGTAACTTGTAACTTTTTACGTAGGTAGGGTGTTCATCACTTTGTATTTAGTAACACTGCTCTGGGTTGCTATTAAAATTAAGATCTCAAAAGAGCATAATTGTCTGCAAATTTCTAATGCTTGTCCTGCCATCCTGAGAGTACTGAAACATAAAATATTCTGGGGGGAAAGCTGTGTTGTAAAATAGAACTATTGTTTGAGTTATGCCAACACTGGAAATCATTACCCACAGAATATTCTGATATTCTGCCATGTTTCTGTCCTGAATTGAAATAAATATTGAAAAAATTTATGAACAGGGAGTTCTGAAGAGCACTGTAGCATAGAAATACTTAACCTTTTGTTTAGATCCAGTGCAATGTTATGGGAACATGTTAAGGAAAATGTAGTTCAGGTATCTCTTGCCTCTATCCAAGTGCAGGATTAGATGGTCTTGCAATCTGGTCTTTTGCATGCTACACTCCCTTCCACAGCTTTCACAAAGTACTAAACATGGAGAAGAGACCAGAGTACTTCCCAAGGCAAATTCCAGTCTGGGAAAATCTGATTTTGTTGAGGTTTTTTTGGTTTGCTTAATTGGCTTTTTTTTCTCGTTGCAAATCACTTTGAGGAAAAACCACTCAGTCAGATCTAATAATAATATGGAATTCAACTTCTCTAGTAATAATAATATGGAATCCAGCTTCTTTTTTAATAGTTATACTCAGAGTTATAGCATGGCAAGTTCTCCTTCTACCCGTGTTGTAACAATCTGTTCAAATCCCCCGTGATAGTGGAAAAAGTCTGTCCTTCGACTGCATCCAAAATAATGCTGAACCCCCTTTCTGTAGGGCTCTTACTCAGAGACTGAGATTTGAGGGTAATTCACATGCAGTGAAATCAGCCAGGTTTTGTGGACTAGGTGAGGAGCATGTGAGACAGTTGCACTTGGATTGGGCTCGAGAGAAGAAACATTTGTTTTCTGGTCTGGTGCCTAAGCCATGCCTGGGGTCAGGTGGCGAAGCCTTTAACTGAGAAGGACCTGCCTGGCTCCTCTTCTGTGTGATAACTTCTGCTTTCCACCCTGTAAGGGAATGTAGTCCCCACTGAGGAGCTATTTTCAATGTATTTAGATATTCAAATAGTGGTGCTCTAAATAAAATATGCACCAAAAAAAAAAACCAAAAAAAAAACCAAAAACAAAACCAAACTACATATTGCACGCAGTTAATTCTGTGCTTTATAAAAGTGAGAGACAGAAGCGCTGAGGGAAGAAACCCGTTCTCAGGAGTGTCCTTGCTGCTCTGAAGGCTTTGCTTCAGCCGCTAGGTGATGCAGCAGCTTCTCTTTGTATCCCGGGAAGTCGTGGAGGGAGAAGCTTGGAGAGTCTGGCATATGAATTAGGAATGAGTAATTGGAGAAGATCTGCACTCCTCTAGAAGCGATACAGACTAGATAATAGCCCTTGGAAAACTAACGAGATGATAGGATTTCCAACTTTACATTTTCTAATTGCTTTAAATGAAACCCCATTAGAAACAGCTGGTCTGATTCTCAACTGATATAAATTGTCATATATTTTTAGATTTAAATAGCGCTCGGCTGGTCTACCCCAGATGTAAACTCTGGCCTAGATTATGTGATTGCTATCAGCTTGGAATGGAAACTTCAGCACTACTTTTACAGGCAAATTTATTTTAATGTATTATCAGGAAAACCCAGCATATTTCCAGGTATTGTGTATCTGAAAAAATAATCACCAAGACGACTGAGAAGACAGTTAAAGTAATGCACGTATCCACATCATCACTGCTCAGGGCAGAGAGATGAAACTTGAGTCCCAGGCACATGCTGGTAACAGGTAATCTAGGGCTGGATGCTCTGAGCCAAGGACATCTTCAGCTTCCTGAATCCAAGGAAAGAAAAAGGCTTTGTATTTTTCAGTGTCTGCTGAGACCCACACAGGACTGGAAATACGTGGAGTAAGACGATACTGCAATTTTAATTTGAAAAGAAATTAACAAACGATTTGTTGTTCTTTTTGGGCCAGATTCTCATCTACCTTAAATTCGGAAAAAGTCCTAAATCTGGCTCTTAATATTTCCTTTTCACTGGAGTTTGGATGACTTTGAACAGTCCGTTGCTATAGCCCTTCCCAACAACATTGCTTTTATAGGTCTTTGACCTGTGTTGAAAGAATTGTCTTACTCCTGGATCTAAGGCCTGAGGGAGCTGGGTCACAGTATCTGAAGTCTGCAGCGATGCAGAATTACAGGGGTGGGGAAGTTTAATTGTCTCTTGTTTCTACTTTCCTGTGGTGTGTTTATTTTCTAAAGAAGGAGGAAAAAACCCAATTAGAGCAGGATTAAAGAGGGAGGGAGAAATATTTTCCAGTAACCATGAGCTAACCACTGATCTATAGTAGATAAGGTTTTTATAGGCAATAGGTCTATTTCTGATCTAACTTAAACTAATTTCAGAGCAGTCAATGCCAATATACATTGCTTTGAAAGAAAGACTTCAAATGAGCTCACTCAGGGAATGAAATAGCACTGAAGTTCTTAAATATTTGAAGCTGGGGGAGTTATTTTGGGGAATAAATTGTCTAAAAAAATTGGATTCCAGATTACTTTCCAAATTAACGACATCTTTCCTGCATGTTTGTTGTTACAGAATTAGACAATCAAGCAATATAGAGCTTTATGAGTTATAAAGGGCTAGAAACCTGAAGTCTTGTACTGTTGGTATCAATATAAATATATTTAGCAATAAAGGATTGCTGTGTTAATCTATATGTTGATCAGTTAAAATTATTAAAAATGCCGTATTCAAAACCACAGTTTATAATGGGACATTGGTTGATTAAAATTTTCACATCACAGATGATAAATATGCTTTGATAATAAAACATTAGGTTAAAACTTGGAAAATCCCAGAAATACAGCGGACGGGTTGCTTACATTTTTCCCAATGCAGACAGTGTAAACCACTGTCCACATTATTATTATTTACATATCACTATTTCCTGTCACCTGTTTTGAGTTAGCCTTGCCCAGTTCATGTTTGAATCACAGCCATGGCTGGAGAATGTTTCGCCACAATTGTTTCCACTGCACTGAAAACATACGAGGTATTATTAACATTGACCTTGGGTTTTTCAGATGTGTTGTTCAATCAAAACTTAAGTCTGGGGATGCATTTTATTTGCCCTGATGGAAAACATGAAGTTATTGTAGAGGAAATCAAGACTGGGCAGAAAAATGCAAAACACGGGGTTGGCTCATTGGCTTTGTAAATCGAAAGCCCTCAGTGAAGTTGGACTAAGTTGGTTTCGGTACCTCAGAGGTCTCATGCTTTCGTGTCCAACCTTAATGACTAAAATTTACTTTCCTAAAATATGAAGGCCAAGGTTTTCACAGAGTAATATGCTTCCAAGAGGAGTTTCACTCATTAATACTGTAAAACCTGTTGTAAAATGGGGAGGGTGGCCAAGTGGAGGGAAAACACACTTGCATATATAGATAAGAGTCTATTTCAGGAAACAAAGTAATCCAAAATTGACATCACCTGGCCATCTGTCCTAGTAAGAATTGTATTACATTCCAGGTTAAATGAATCTAGAGGGACTATACCTTTTCCTGGACATATTTAGTGAGATTTTTTTCACTTGGAGCTTATGTTGGTCTATTGATAACCATGTTCCTGAAACCAGCTGAATTGAATGCAGATACACTTAAAATTCAGAAGTATTTGGTCTCTCCTGCCTTTAAAAATTTTATTTTACACTGATGAATGCTGATGCTTTTAGTGAATTTTCATCAGATAGTTGCTGTTATTGCCAAGATGTTTTTTCATGTGCTGTAAAAGATTGTATTGACATTCATTCGGTTCAGACACTTCAGCTGATAGAAACTCTCTGTGCTGAAGATAAAGGAGTTCTGCTGGTATGTGCCAGGGTTTGTGGGTCTGGACAGCTGTGGAACTGGTCTTCTCCAGGTGAATATCATCATGGAGGAGAGGAAGGAAAAAGAGAAAGGAGAAGCAAACGTATTACAAAACATCCTTCCCTACTTCAGATCTGTGTTTCCTTCTGCCATTCTCAGAAGATTATCCTCTCTGTCATGGACAAGAGTGACAAGTACAGTTCATGTCAAAATCTGGTAATAAATCTTCATGCTTATATTTCTGCTTCCAGCTCTTTTTCTGGATACATTTTCAGAGGAGCTGCCAATGTCACTTACCAGTGAATAGGGCTGAGGAGCAAGAATTTGAATAAGGTGCCTAGTTAGAGACAAACACAGACCCTTTTAAATCACAAACCTTGTATTGTTCTTTGTTTTAGGACCCGAACTGCAACATGCATCTTTCAATATTTACTGGCTTTTCATCATGGGAGAGACTGACTGTAGCTGCTTCTGGCTTTTACTCTTTTTAATCACACCAAGTTTTAATCATTTGGGCTGAAATTAGAAGTTACACTCCAGATTTCAAACAGCAGAGATCTAGGAGCCATTCACTCCAATGCTATCACCTATTAGGGAAGGACTGGGTTTGCTCCCTTGGTAGCTGATAACATCTCCTGATAGCCTTGCACGAGCAATAAAGAGGCAGAATGCAGAGGCACCACAGCTTGACCTGTCTTACCAGTGAAAGGAGGGGCTGCCTGCTTTGGGAACACCCAAACCTCTCATTCACTCATCCTTCATGCTGAGTGAAGGCCGTGGGGGACCTTCTGGAGATGCTTTTGCAGTGTCCAAACACAGAATGTGCCAGGACCTCCTGTGTGCACCCAAGCCCCACAGAGGTTGGTCCCTCATGACTCTGGTGTTGAGCCTGCCCTCCCTGCTGCAGGGACAGCTCCACTGATGGAGGGAGCTGTATGGGGGGCCATTCAGCTGCTGAGCCTTCTGCCACCAGGCACCAAAAGGCTCAGTTTTTAAGGCCCTGTCATAATTTCATGTGTGCGGAAAGTAATTATCCTAAAAATGTAAGGAACAAAGGGAATTTTTTTTTCCTTTTTAATCCCCTTGCATCTCAGTTTTGCATCTGTAAAATGACAACAATATACTGCTGCTCATAAAAGTGAAGATGTGTGTTGTATTCCTCATGAATCATGCAAAGGCTGTGTGATGTCCCATATTCTAGTTAAGCATACAAGGAAACAAGCAGTGCTATTGTCAGAGCTCAGCCTCGAGAGAGGTGGGAGGGAAAAGGCTGAGAGGTTTTTCCAAGTGAGGATATCTAAGGAAAGCACTGACTAATTGCTCTTCCTGCGAATTATTTCCCCCCTTTTCACTTAATAAGCGGGGGTTCTTGAACAAAGGTGATGTATCAGAGAAGGACGTAAATTATATTCCCATGCATAGCAAGCTGGAATGAAAGCAGTGATACCTTTGGTGTTTCTGGACTTTCTGAGTGAGAGTTAAAATGAGATCTGAAGTCACCTTTCCTGGTGACTTCAAGCCCCAGGACTGACATGGATGAAGTGGTGTGGTGAAATAGGTGTTAGTGGGTTTTGGGGATCCGCTTGCTAATGGAGGTGACTATCATGAATTCTGCTTTTGTAGCAGATTCTCCTTTGTCTCCTGCTTGTGGCTGCATCCCCACTCGTGTCCAAGCCTGCGTTTCCAGACCATGCCTGCAACCAGGGCCCCAGTCCCGGGTGTGAGTGTGTTTGTAAGGTGGGAGGGCTCCTCTCCTTTGGCAGACGTGGTCCTGCGCTCTCCCGGGCTCCCACGTCACACAATCCTTTTCGTAAGTGCAGGCACATTGCCTATGCCTGTCTGACACAGAAATATTCGATTTCCCTCCCAAGTGCTCTGCTCACACAATGGGAAGTCGTGGCAGTGTGGGTATCCTTGAGCCTGCCGAGGTGAGGACGCTCCCATTGTGCTGATCCAAAGGCTGCAGATGAGAGGAGGTGGTATGACTCAATCTTATTAGAAGGTATTAAACCACTTCATCTTTTATCCCTACAAGCATAACCCGAGGACAGCTGTGGGTGGCTGTAACGTTGCTGTCTCATTTTTCTTTGTATTTCTGTTGCTCAATAAACATTAACACGCTGTAGGAGAGTTAGAGATTTTATTTAGCTGGAGCTGTAAAAATGCTTCTTCCCCTCGAATTTCATCTCCTTTTTTTCCTTTGTTCCGCTGATGACTGGCATCATCTGTTCATCTCCTGGAGGGTTTTGAACTCTGTTATTATGATTGTCTCTTGCTGCCCTTGTTTTCTGTGCACAGTTTCCGTATTCCCATTGTCTTAGATTAAATTAGCCCAAATCCCATCCCTAGCCTTAGCAAATTTAAGCCTCAATATGGGTAAGAACGTTCCTAATTTTTAAGATGGGAATTGTCTTGTTGGCTTGGGAATTTTTGAAGCTTTCTGAAAAGCAGGGATATTGTTTCTTGTAGGATCTCAGTGGATGTTCTTTCATTTTCTGCTTCTCTCCTCATGTTCTCGTCTGCCCAAGACACACAGCTCATGTTTTAGCACCTTGGTTTCACAGTTCATAAAAATTGACCTAGCCTTGCAGTTTTCACTTGAACAAATATTTTTTACACTTACCTAAATTACGATCAGGTCCCAAAACATTGGGGTACTCTAACTATAACAGCAACTGCCTTTTCCAATGAAGATGACTCCTTTACCCACAAACCTCTGAAAATAATTTTGTGTGAAATTAAGCTTTGACCCAAAATGTTGGGAGGGAAGGCTTCTGCTTACAGAGATCTTGGAATATCTTATGCCAAATGCAAGAGAAATAATTCTGTCACAAAACAGAAAGATGAGACTTGTTGTTTCAAACTACCCGAATAAAATATGCACTTTTTTTTTTAGAAGCTTGTTTTCCCTTCTTTTATTAAACCACTGAGACAATTCAGTGAATTTGATCTGCATTTGCAAATCATTTCAGTTGAGAAATAAGTCCTTTTTTGTGAATAAAATATTTGCCTGAAAAATATTTGCTTGGCTCTGGCAACGTGGCATATGGGCCTGTGTAATTCCTCTCCGTGGGATGCGTTTAACCCTGGGTGACAAGCATACTGTCAGTGCTTAATAATCCTCAGTGGAGAATGCATTGGGAATAATGTGGTTCTCGGGATCCCAGCTTATCTTATCCTCACCTCCAGCCAAGGAAGATGGATTGCCTCAGGGGCTCCTTCCCAGGTGCAGTATCTCTTGTAGCTGAAAGTTTCTTTTCACACTCTCCAACTGCCAGCCCAAGAAACACACCCACAGGGAATCCTGTACAGCGGAAATGTTGCTGAACCAGGCTTCTTTTGAAATTCCTTACTGCCTCCCTGCTGCTGATTTACCCTCCCATGGAGAGGGGGGAATGGTGTAACACTTGGTAGTACATTGGAGAAATGATGACCACAGGGTTCTGCTCCCCTTAGGAGCATTTCTGCTGTGCAGTGTTGGAAGCTGTTTTAACTCTGGGTCCAGCCCTACTTCAGAGTATGCTAGTATATTAATTTTAATGACTGAAGAAATGAAGGGTACTTGCATAGCTGAAGTTCTAATACAATATGTAAGACAGAATGAAAAATAAATTAATTTTAAATGGTTTGCAGACATACAAAAGGTTCATTCGCTGCATATAACATGCTCAGTAAAATAATATCCTTTAATGTGCTGAACTCTTCGTGCTTTTCATGAAGCTGCATCTAATTGTACTATTCAGAGTTGACTTATTCTGCCACTGCCTTCCTTTGAGAAAAATAGCATTTTAAGACATGACTAGCACTCTAAGTAGTCATTAATTCTTAATTAATTCAGAATGAAAATTAGAATTCTGTAGTGTATACATCAACCTGAATACCATACACAATACATACATTCAGAAGTAGAATAGAGAGCATAAATGCAAGGTGAACACTAGTGTGCGTGTTTTTATATACACACACACACACACACACACACACACACCCCCCCACCCCTGGATCAGAATACACAAATATACCTGCATGTCTGTGCCAAACCAATGGTGGGACATTTTGATGTTTGCTTCTGAGGAAAATTCAAATTTATCAGTCCTGTATGCCTTTGATTTTCCCATCAGAAGTGATTAAATAATGAAATCTGGAAGAGGCTCTTTGGGTATCTTGTGTACAGCAAGATATGAAAAGAAAAAATGTCTTTGAAGGAAGCCATGACTTCACTAAAAATTGTTTGTTAACATAAGAAGGAGGTAAATTAGCTTAACCCATTTGCGATGTAATATAGTGAGAAATTACATGAGAACCAAATGAAAATGGCTGTGACAAACTGTCCAGATGGTGGGGGTAGCTCCAGAAGAGATGGAGCATGGGATGTTCAGCAAGGGACAAGCCTCTCTAGAAGGTGAGAATAGAAAAATCACTTCAGGAGTAGGCTAATAAGAAGTTTCAAAGCCTTGTGAAGAGACGATTGAAAACATTCCTTTTGAAGATCTGGAACTGAACACAAAGCCTATTTGGACATTTTAGCACATAGCAGGTAACATTAATTTTAAAACCCATCCTTTTGCAGCCCCTGAGCACCAGACTGAGCAGCTGTTTCTTTCTTTTCGTCCTTTCTCTTTGTGCCAGGACCTGGCGTTATTTATCCCTTGGGCAGCAGTCACTGAAAATAGGTTTCCTGACCCCTTGAAAACTGGAGGAGAGTGGTGTCCTGAAATTTAAAGCTTTTAATGAAGAGCTTAGGAGAGACATCCAGCCTGTTCAAAGGCCTTTCCACCTATTTATTAGCCACAGAGCTACACAGAAATCTGTGATTGTCAGACTGCCAGCTAGAAGACAATACAATTCTTTCTGAGCCCCTGACCAATTTTTGTTCATCTCTGGAATCGGTTGTTCCTGCCTCTTGCATTCAGTCTCTTAGGGGAAAAAAAAAAGAAAAAAAAGAAAAAAAAAAAAAAAAAAGACAGCTGAATTTAAAACCATAATATCAGTGCAGCTCCAGCTTCTGTGCTGGTAATCAGGACACAATGTACTGCTGAGGATGCACACTGTATTATGCAACTCATTCAGCCTGTAATTATCCCTGATTCCCCTCCTGTTGTAGCAGAGCAGCTCCAGACTCTTCCCTGACCATTCCAGGCTGTGCAGCTCCTGCTGTTTGTTAACTGCTCAGATAGATAACAAACTGTGCTGCTGCTGGTGAGCTGGCCTTCAGGGATACAAAAGCCTTTAAAATTCCAGTCAATTTATTTTCAGGGTTCTCATGAATATGTCAAATATCTAATGTGCACAGCCCAGGAGTAGGATTTCTACTGTCAGGATCTTATAATATTCCCAGGTGCTGAGGGCTGGAGTTTTTTAAACCTTTCTTTTCCACTTGGTTCTTCAGTAGAAGTTGTTCTGGGAAGTTGTGCTGCTTGAAATGTTAAATGGTTCCAATACCTTTGCAGTTTGAGATTGTTCAGAGATCAACAGAGTGATGGAATAAAGGGGGGGAAAATGCACTGTATTGACTGAAATCATCTACAGACAGCAGGGAGAAGCAAGGGCAGCAGTAGGTATGGCCAGAACTACTGGTTTGATTGAGGTATACTTCTCTCTTTTAGGAGTAACCAAGTGCTAGGATCAGGCTTTGGGCAGAATTGCTGGTCATGGAAGATGAGGAGAAATTAAATTATTTACCTGCTTTTGTGTCTCGGAGACAAGCTGTGCCTTTGGCAGCATTGGGCTAAACTCTGCACAAATGCAACCTTATCCAAAATTTCAGGAATTCAGTGGAACAGTTTCATTGATTTCCCACAGCTTCTTGACCTGAATTTCATTCAAATAGAGCCACTGAATTGCAACTAGTGCTACTTGATTATTAGTAGGAAAAGTGAGTTTCTCCCTTCACCACCCAGGCCCTGAATCTCAGTAAGATTACTATCAAACTATAGCCTTGTTAGGGTTTCTAAAATAAATGAGATGGGATAAGTTAACCTGTACGTGTTGGTTTTCATACTTACAAGAACGAAATGGTAATGGAAGTCTGAATGCCTGAATTATTGCTGCACTTCCTTTAGAAAAAACCATTTCATATAAAAACCAGACCTGCCAAGAGTGCATACCTATGAACCCAGCAAGGACACCCCTACACTGCTTCTCTTGTGGGTGTAATTACGGTATTTGCCTTTTAAATCTCTACATGTTCTAGCACGATGATGACTGGAATAATAATAATTGAAAAATCTCATGTTACCTAGCAATGATGCAGTTTATGCCTTACCAGTGTGTTCTTATGTTACGCCTAATAAAAGATGACAAGACTTGCTTCAAGTCTTAATCCTGCAGCAACACTATAATCTGCTCAGGTGAGCTGTATTTTCCTTCTTGCACAGATAAATAGCATAAAAATTGGATCATTTGGAGAAACTTTGAAGCAATGTTGAGAAACAGTTACTGCGTACACGGGTTTTCTTTTGTCCTTCGTGCCTGGCCCAGCTTCAGAAAGTGCCTCTTCACTGAGGAATGTTGAGTTACTGTAATTGGGGCTGATTTCTCTTTGAAGAGAGAGGTCACATTTTCCTCTCTGTGATGAGAGGGAGGTGCACATCCGAGACTAGAAGACAGGTGTGGCTTCCGTGGGTACGTTTAACCATAGCCAAGGGCGAGGGGCAGGATATTTTTGCTTTTTCATCCCCATTTCTTGTCATTTAGGTGGCCAACCCTTCCAGGCAAGGACTGCCTCCCCTACACACACATAACTAATGCCAAATGAAAATGCAGCAGCAGCCAGAGCTTTGTCAATGACAGCCACTTATTTAGTTATTTGTCCAACACAGGACATGGCACCTGCCATTCTCTCCTCCAAAAGCCATTGCATTGGTTGGAAAACAGGGATGGCTGTGGGGAAACCACAGAGTCTGTTTGCCCCTGTGCTTAGTCATCGATGGCGTCATTCCTTAAATTAAAGCCATGGACACTAACTTCACGTGTCAGCAATGTGATTTAGTCACTGCAGAGCTCCAGCTCCCCTTATTTGTTTCCAGAACTAAAGACGTAATTTTAGAGAAGAGTATGAAAGGTCAATTAATTTTCCCAAACCTTAATCTTGAAATATCTGTGTTTATTTGACCTTCCAGTTCAGTCAGAGTTGGCGTGAATTCAACCTCCAGCTAGATGAATGCTGCCTATTGATTTCACACAGACCACCACCAGTTCAGGGATATTCAAAAGGCATTCCTTCAGCTTTCTGAGGTTTATAAATTGAAGTATTGTGAGGCTGCCAGGTGTGGGTTACCTGGACAAGATATTGCAAATGAAAGTCCTTTGTGTGGATGTTTCTTTACAAGTAGTATTTTTCACGTGGTAAGGTTCAGATCCTGGGTTAGGGGGTCTGCAAACTGTGGCAGCCTGGGCCATCAGTTGATACCTTTGTCTCAATTTTCATTTCTGTGTGTCTATTAGAGCAAAACTGGTTAAAAAGCTTTTGGATAATACCTAAATGTTGAAAAGGTTCTAAACAGCCTCAGTCTCCTGGTGGGGAAAAAAAAAAAATCAGTTTTTCCTATTTAAATAATATAAATGAGCAATTTATCCGTGAGTTTTCCTTGTGGAAAATATGTTGATTTCCTGGCATGCTCCTCCATCCTAGCACAGGACCTTTGCATTCCATCATCATACTTTCTGGGAAGGAGCTGCATTTCAATGGCAAAAAGGTGGACAAAGCATTCAGGATACCCTGTGTTGTCCTCATCCTTGTGTGGTGAGTGGAGCTGGCTCGTTAGAGTTCAATGAGTGGTGTTAAGGCCTGTGTGTAGCAACTGAGAACGTGATACAACAGACCTGCAACACAGGATCTCTGTTATTTTTTAGCTATTTAGTTCAATGAGATTTCTAAATGTGGTGTTACAGCAGCAGTTACATACTTGGCCTATTTAACCTTGTATTTTTAGTTTAATTCTCCCTTCTTGAGCACAACTATAAAAATCTACTTATTCTTTCTCTCAGTTTCAACACATGGCTTTAACTTTTAATCTATTCTGCAGTGACTCACTTTTGAATTGGAAGGAGACGATATCCTGTGCCTTTATTTCATTCCTTTGGTGAATTTTGAAACTTTACAGGAATAACATTTTGTGCTTCTAATAATTACAGGTTAATTTCCTCTTGTTTTTAATCTGCCATATGGCTTGGCCAGCCATTCTTTACATCTATTACTGCATCTATTTTTCACCAATTTGTCCTGAATACAAGGTGTTTTACTTAAGTATCCTTCTTCTAGTTCAGGTTTTATCACCTACATAATGAAAACAAGCTGGCCAGGTAATGGGAAATGGTTCCTGTCATGACTTCAGCACAGATTTTTACCATTGTCCTTTCAGTACCTGCAAGACCATATCTAGAGCAGTATGAAATCCTCCAAAAATTACCCTGTATCTTACTGATAGGAGCACGTTTCATGTATGTATGACATAGCAGCACAGACCTGCTGGCCATTAAATACCTACAGATGACATCCTGACACTGTCTAGCCCACAAAATGGCTGAAAACTCCATGTCCAGGCAGCACCATTTTCCAGCATGTTCAAGTAGCTCTGCTTGACTTTTTTCTTTTTTTTTTCTCCTCCTTTTTATTTCAATCTTCTGAGGTCTTTTAATCACTTACTCTATTTGATTGGGGTTTTTTTTCATATCTTATAATAAAATACATGCTCGCCCTTAGAACTGCATATCTCAAAGGAAGGCTTAAAATTAAATTATTAAATTTATAAGGCAGTTATTAAACAGCATATTTGCCAAATGCTACAAGATTATTAAGCAAAGCTTAATGATGTTTGTTGGCCAAGTTTGTACACTGTGCTGTAGAAGCTCAGTAAAGCTTCCATCAATGTTATTTAATATATTGTAACCAACCACTATTTTAGTTGTGTCAAGCTGTGGTGTCTTCTGCAGCTTAGAGGCCAGGCAGGGCTGTGAGTCTAGAACCAGTTTAGTGCTTTAATGAAGCACTGGAGCTGTTCAGAGATGTCACTGAATGCCTCTCTGTGATGTAGGAGTAGGCTGGTCAGCTTGGAGAGCTGTGAGTCAGCTCCAGAGTTTGATTTCAGAGTGTAGAAGATCCTGTGAAAATGGTCCCTTTTTACTTTTGTGGAATAGCTCCACTGTGGAGAAAGAGACTCTGGTCTTTATGTTTTTGGAAAAGCCACATAACAGCCAGGATCTGCAGGGAGTTACATGTCAGCTGTCTCATTTGGAAAGAAACATGATTTCAGGAAACAAGAAAAATGTTAGAACACCTAATTAAACACCAGACAAGTAATGGTAGATCTGCTTGATTCTGTTACGAGCAACAGGATCCCGTAGACTTTGAAAGTTACTCTCTGAACAGTCACATGGAGTGTGTTTAAATTTGAAGTGTGGTCTGGCAGAATGGACTGGAGGGTGTGATTTGTATGGACTGGGTTAGGGATTGTGTTTGGGCACAAAGTGGTGTTTTCCAAAGCACTAAAGCAACTCAGAAGCCTTAGTCTCACTGTAGAGGATGATTTAAGCAAATTAACTCTTAAGTACCTTTACTTCTATATGAAATGTGACTTCTAAGTGCATGAAGGCCATATCTGCAAAGGAATTCAGATGTTTATTACAATTTTCAAGAATACATAACTAACCAGGATGCCTGCTTCTGTGGACTTCAAGTAATTTTGTTCTAAATTATTCTTGCTGCTCTCCTTAGATTTTCTGCTACCTACTAAACAATTTAACTGTTTTGGCTAAACTTCTCCCCAGTGTAAGGGCACTTGGCATACTTGTTCCCAAGAAAGACCTTGCATTTTGTTCTTCATTTCCAGAACAGAAAAAAACCAAAACAACCCTTAGATTGTCTCTTTGGAGCTTCCTACCTTTTTAATCTGTGCATTTTAAGATTCACACAGAGTATCAGATATTTAAAAGTCCTCATTATTCTGTGTTTGTTAGCTTTGAACTGTCTTTGCTATTAGCTTCTAAATGATCTAAGTCTTTCTATACCTGACTGGAGTGTTCCTCATTTACTGTTCCTCAGACTTTAACACTATCAATTTATAAGCACTTCTTAATTTGCTCCTTGTTACAATGCTTTTTGTATTCTGGGCCAGCTTTCTCCATCTCTTCTGCCACTTGTGGTATTGCAGGTATTTACTATTGACCTTGAACTAATGTTGTATTTAAAAGAACAAACAAACCGTTTTTTTTGATTAAAAGAACCTGTGCAGTCATCATTATATCATTGTACAATGAAGTACACGACTGTTTCAGACATTAATCTTTCCTCTATCCCCTGCTTCCCAGCTCCTTCAAGTTCCTGGAAGCTTCCACTGGCCTTGTCAGAGGTGCAACTGTGAGTGCAGGAATGCTGTTGAAGATCACTTGTTTAGCAAAACTTACCCTAAAATGCCTTTTACCAAGCTGCCAAGTGCCTGCCATTGCTCCTGCACTTGGCTCATCTCCTGTTGCAAATTCTGCTGTGTCAGGTCAGTGTGGGCAGGGAGAAAGCAATGGCATGCAAAGAGAGCTGGCTTGCTTTGTGTTACCTCTCTCTGACATCCTGCATTCCCTGAGTTTTCACACGAGTTAATCTGGGGAAGAAAGCTCTCTTTAGGTTGACAAATTTACACAACACCAAGATGAACAATATTTCTTTTTCCTCCCTGGCTGGATCTCCTTGCTGAAAGAGAAGATCTTGCCAGCACTAGAGAGATAAAGGCAAGGTGCAGGAAGCAGCTCCAGAGGAGGATTGGTGGATTTTACCATGAAAAAATGGGCTATTGGTGAATAATCCAGATCAGAAGCTGTGGAGCCTGCTACAGGGGCATCTGGGCTAGAGAAATAGAGGGTGTGTGGTGAAAGACAGGAAAGGATATTGTGAAGCAGGGCCACTGCTCACCGGTGCTTGATGGGAAGAGAAACTTTTCTGGAGGAAGGTTTTGAGCCTGTTGGGTTGGAATTAGCCTTTGGCTGCCAGGTGGCACAGTGGTCTCTTCTAATTCAAACTCTAAAGTCGCAGCAGACTGAAGATAATGGTGAATGTTTACTTTGACACCAAACTGGGTGGCATCTGAGGTCTTTCTTGGTTGCTGTGGTGTTGCTGTTAATTGCAGGAATTAGGAATAGGAGATGCTACAGGAGCTAAACCAAGAGACAAGTCCTTACCCCGCAGAGCTCTTGATGTAAATCAGGGGCTGAAAGCACCAAGGGATTGTGACAGGAGAGAGGGTGGGAGCTGCTGTGGATAGGGAAGTCAAAAGGCAAAGCCGATAGCTCTTCACCTGCTTAATTGACAGGGTGATTGTGTCTATTGTATCAGCGATTGTATCTATTACAGCAGAAAGGGTTTCCATGGTTTTCCTTCTTTCAGTTAGCACAACTTTTTCTAACATTTTTCTAAAAATCTCCCAACAATGAGGAAAATTGTGTGATAATTAGGTGTAATGCTATATTAGATCCTATTTTGTAGCAGTTTAAGGTTTTTACTTCTTACAAAAATACGCCAGCAATGAAAAAATTCCTAGCAACTTTTTTTTTACAAAACAAAGTAAAAAATTAAATATTGTAAGTGTTAGTGGTCTTTTTTTATTCTTCCTCCCCCATTCTCCAGATAGCCACGGAACAATTTATCTGTAGGAAAGACATATTCTGTATGAAACTGAGAGTAGTGATGCTGCCCACGTGAGTAATTTGTTGACAACCTTCTGATTAAACTTTCCTCCTTCCTCCCTTTCAGCCCAATTTAAATCAAAATACCTGTGGAAACATTTTATGTGAGAAAAATGGAAAAGTTCCTAGGGTAGCTGAAGTCCCACAGCCTTCTCCATTAACGTGCCTGGGTGTTTGTTCCATTTATGTTTTATTTATCATGCTCCTGAGCTGAATCATGAATAGCATTTGTAAGGCATTCCTACTAGATCTCTTGAGTATTGTGAAGAAGTAATATCCCATACAGGACCAAGAAATTTGCTGTGACAAGTTCACAGTTACAGCTGTACACAATAAAAGACTGTCAAAACTTCTTTCACTTATGGCAAAGTTGCTTGGAGTTATCAGCAGAGCTCCACGGATGGACTCAGGAGAGCTGAGTTTCCAGCTCTGGCAGAGAGCTTTTCTTTGACCTTGGGTCAATCACTTCACCTCTCTGTGCCTTCATTTTTACTCCCGTCTCTCTCTGCTTTGATATTTGGCTGGACGCGTTGGTGCTGGGGCTCTCTGCTTGTTCCTACAGCCCCGGTGTGATCCTACTCCCTTCAGCCTCTGCAGTGACCTCTTGGCACAGCGCTAATGGAAGCAGTGAAAAATCACACCTTCCCTTTCCCGGGGCTGCAGGAGTGTTAATCAGCTGCATTTATTGATGTGCCAGCATCCTTAGGTGCAAAGTGCTGTGCCCTCCCCACTGTTATCGCCTCCAGGCCAGGGTGCCCAAAACAGAAATGCAGTGGCACTGTGGCAAATAAACCTCATGCCTTTCAAAGAGGAGTCTGTCCTGCCTGGGAGCACAGATTTACCTTCTTGAAAGCAGCACACTTGTTTTTAAATGTAAAAAATCATAATGCAAAACTGTAAAAAGGCAGTAGAAGAGGTAGGGCTATAAGTGGTGAAAGCAAACCCACTGGCAGCTCAGTGTTTGCTGGCTGGAGCAGATGTTTGTCCAGCCCGTGGCTGCCCTGAGGCCAGTGCTGCAGAATGGCCATTAAGGGACCTGCCCTTCTGCTCTCCATGGAGCCAGCTGATGGGAGCAAGGCTGCATTGGAAGAAGTGCAAGCCAGCAAGGCCAGGAGCAAGAGAAACAAATGTTTCTACTGATTTCGGTGATCCAGCTTCCCTCTGTCTGACCAGTGACCCATGAAGGAGCAGGTTTCTCCATTGCTGGCTTCTTCCTCATCCTCTGAGAGAACAGAAAATGCTCCTTGTGAGCCAGTGCCAGAAGAAGTCATTGCACAACACTTCCCATGGAGAAGGGAAAATACTTGTTTTGGCAAGTAAGCCAAGGATTTCAAAGAGAAAGTGCAAACACATGCAATAAGCTAAGTAGCTGTATTTCTTCTTACTGGTAAGTGCAGGTATGACACAATCCCTGGGCTGAATAACACTCCCTGTAATGCACAGGTATCTCCCTCAGAAGGAACAAAGTTACTCCAGATTTATGTCAGTGTTCCCAGGAGTTTATTGTATTTTTCAGTCATCTTTAAGAACAATCACTGCAAAGCCGTGAGCTCATAAAAAGGGTAGAAAATATTTTTGAAGCCTAACACAGCACAGACATCAGTGTGATATTAAATAAGTTTTTTCAGTGGCCTCTCCAAAGATTTATATCCATTTATCAATGCCTTTTCTAAATTACCTACATAAAATCTTTACATGCAACATAACAAAAAGTCATGAACAGTATCAGTATTCAGATGGTCTTAGTGACATTCAGCACGACAAACTGCGTAGGAAGCTGGTTGTCAAAGCCCTGTGACAGTGAAAATGGCTCTGCTCACAGTACCAAGATATTACTGCTCTCTCCTAAAGTCTGAAAGGCTGCTAAAAAAAACCCCTGATATATTTTGTAATTATGTTAGAGGGATCAGCATACCACTGAAGTGCTCAGTGTTTGGTATCCATTGCTCTACTGAGGATATGCGGGAGCAGTCCAGCCTTTCCACGTCATCCAACTTCCCCAAGAAACAAAAAACCGTAAACCTGAGCAGCTAAAACTGTCTGTTGTTTTATTTGTTTGGGTTCTTTAACACAGTGCTACACACAAAGCAGTGTAGAGCATCTTCTAAGAGAAATCTGAACACACTGATAATAAATTACTGAGATTACTGCAAATGGCTAATTTCCACACCTGGAAGCACACTGTCCAGGAGTTCAAACCTGAATCTGCAAAGCTTCTGTCCTGAATTAGCTGTAAAAAGGGAAATCCTGAACATTTCAGGATGATGTACAATAGAAGCAACAGATCCATAAAGTTTAATTTTTTTCCTTACTTTAGTATGCTTGGAGGTTAGAAAGCTCCCAAAAGCACAGGAACCAATAGAGTAGATTTGGAAAGGGATTGAGGTGTTTGAGGTGTTCTGTTGGTTTAGATGGAAGATTGACAACTCAGCATCTTTGTACATCAGGTGTAAGGTGCTACAAATGTGCAGCTTGCCAAACAGATGCAGCAGATGCCCAGGAGGGGATGCACCTGACCAGAGGTGTCCACGTGGTGCCTGGAGCAGTGAGGGGACGTGGCCAGCAGTGTTCAGCACACCTGTGGTAGGACCTGCACTGTGTCTGGGCCTGACAAATGATACCTGAGGTGAGTTGGAGTTAAGCCTGAGCATGGTGTGCTGAGAGGCCTGGTTTCCACATGAACCTGAAGGTTCTCTCCATGCCAGAGTTAGTGCAGGAAAAACTGTAAATGCAGGTGTTGCTCTGCTTTGGCATTCAGGAGCATAACCCAAAGTCGCAGTGAGAAGGATGCTTCTCCTGAGTCCCTCTGGGTTGTGAGCAGCACCATGGCCATTTCTTCCATATTTATCCAGTGTTGTTGCTCAAGGTCTGTGGAACATGCCCATTGCATCAGAGAGACAGAGACAGAGAAGAACAGGGGGAACAGCACTGTGTGCTCTGCCAACCTGCAGCTGTGACCTTCCTGTTTACTACATATATATTTTTTTTTTAATTTTTTTTTTTACAATTGTTAAAGGAATGAAGCAGCAAATCACCAATGATAACAGGAAAATCAATACCCGCCTCTGCTTCTTTTGTGAGATCTGGAACATGGCCTCAATCTGTCATACTGAATTACAGAGAGTGTGGGTGTCAGCAAGGGCTCAAACAAATAGACCTGCCACGCTGCTCATTGATAAAAGGCTTAGGTCTGTACCAGTGTCACCACTGCTGCTGCCTCCAAAGGCATGGAGGGAACAGGAACCTTTCAGACCAGAGTCGAGTTACAGAGCCATGAATGTGTTCGCTTGCACTTTGCATGTAAGATTGCACTGATCTCCGGAATAAAAAGGGTAAACAAACAATTTGACAAATACAAGGCTCTGGGGCATTACCTTGCTAATGGATGTTAAATCAAATGGATGAATTTGAATGGAAGGTGATATATCAACACAGGAATGTCATCCCAAAATAGGCCATTGATCCACTAGCTGAGAATCCAGTCTTCGACAAAGGTCAATGCATCAGAGAGAGGAACAACCTCTTCCAAACTCATCATTTTCCCAGGCAGCAGTAAAAGGCTGTATCAGTGTAGAGAGGAAAGCTTCCTCCTGTGACTCCAGATGGTAATTAGTTTATACCCTGGAGCATGAAGATTAACATCCGTTATCACTTTTAATTTTGCCAGTGGATATTAAGCCACTGCAATGAGGTTTTGAATCTTTGAGTAACACACCATGAGATTTTCATCTTACAAAAAGGAGATGGTGGGGAAGTCCAGCATAGCCTTTGCATTGTCCCACTGCCCAAACAGACCAGCCAGGACAACTGCCAGTGGTGGAAGAAGGTGGTTCCCACCAGAGTGCTGTCTGGAGTAGCATCAGGTAAATCAAAAGCTAGCACTGGGGATTTATAAGCACAGAAAGAAGCTTACAAGAGGAGCTGAGCAAAACTTCACCAATACATTTACTGAGAGAAAGACTGCCTTTAATTTTCTCAATTAGAGATGTTTGGCACCACGTAGCACAGTGCAGACTCCCGAGTAATAAAAGTGGCACTGATGGGTTTGTCTGGCAAACTGCAACACACAGAGCAGTGCAGAGCTTGGGCTGCTTCTGGACAGAGTTGCCTGGCTACTGTGCCCTGGAAGACAGAGGCTCAGTGCTCTGCCTTCTCTGCCCCTCTTGCCCCAGGCAGTGCCAGCTCAGTGTCCCCTGTGCCTGCTGCTCCTGGCAGTTCAGCAAGGCAATTCTGACTGGCCCCAACCATCCTTCCCACCGAGGGATAGACAGAGCTGCCCCTCCTACTCCAGAATCTACCCAGACATCTGAAGGTCTTTGGCTTGTTGTCTCTGCATCTCACCCTTCCCTCCAGGGGAATGCCTTTCAAGCATCTTACTCTAAGCCTCCTTCTCTTAAATACATTGTTAATCCAGCCAGAAAACTGAAAGTTCCTACAAGAGCCTTACGCAGACCAATGCCTCCTGTTTCATATTTTCTTTTAACTAAAATATATCCTTGCTACTTTATTTCAAAACATGCTTTGATGATATGAATGTCACTAGATTCCACATTAAAAAAAGGACATGGAAAATATGATCTTGTTCTTCCCCTGCTCTGAGTAGGCAGCAGTTAATTTCACAGACTGGTTATAAACTATGTTTAAAGAGGAAAAGTCTTCCCTTTAATCTGTATCAGCCTTTGCAGCCTTTCTAATTTCATGAAATGTCTCCTCATTCTTGTCCTGTGCTATGGGCAGAATAGGAAAATCCAAGGGGCTTTCATTGCACTGTTCATTATTTCATATGCCTTTGTGATTCTGTATCTATCTATGTAGCAATGAAATATTGTTAATAGGGGAGCAGAAGCCTTTTGTTGAGCAGAGGAGCTGATTGCCGTGGACATGTAACTAATAGTATATGTGGTTAAGATCGTAATTTGGAGCAAGGCTAGCACAGGAGAAAGAGGAGAGGAGCATACTGTTTCTCCTGATGAAAAGAGTCAATGCCATAAAGGAAGCAAAATAAAGATGAGCATCCAGGAAGGGGAAAAAAAAATCCTCATTTTGAGACGGTGTTCACCTCTATACCAAATGCTCCCTTTTTTGCCTTTTTTGTTTCGATTCTGAGTGTAGCAGCAGTGCTGTGAGAAGGGCTAGTCTTGCAATATCCTCATTTTCAAGACTCTTATGGTGGCGTTTGCTCTTGCGAAGTGCAAAAGTCTTGGTGATTTCATTTATTCAGATAGACAGATCTAGACAAGCCTTTGAACTTCTGTGTGCCTGAACCAAACCTGAATTTGCAGCCTGCATTACTGACCTGATTCAGCTTCCCATGAAGTCAGCTGGAGTCTTTCCATTTAAGTCACTGTGGCCACTTGGAAACTAATAGGCTTGCATAGGTTTGTACTAACTTGCTTTTTGGGTAGCTTCTTTAGAGTTGTTTCTACACAGACCCAAAAGAGGAAATGACAAGCAATAAATATTTAAAATAATATGTGATAAAAGATCATGCAGTCTAAGAGTGCTTGGATTTTCACAGAAGTCTATGGTTAAAAGTCAAGCACCATATTGACGGAAATTTGAATGCATATTTTTTATCCCAAGATCTCCAAATCCTGGCCTGACTAGACCTGAATTGGACGTCAGATCCCTGAAACACAACTTTCAGTCAGGTGTTATCCTTATTTTCTGCAGAGATAATCATCGATAGCAAACAAGGATCTGACTGTTATTATTAAAAATAAATCTAGCTAGAAGCTGAAACTCCTGTCTGAAACCAGGATGTAGAAAAAAAATTGAAAACCTGTCTGCTGTGAAGTGTTGAGGAAACTCCTCTGCATAATCAGGGGCAGTGTCCAGTACCTGGGAGCTACAGCCTAATTTGCAAAGAGATGAAAGAAAGTTTGATTTTAGAAGGTAGGACCCCCAGACTGGTGGGCAGTCAGCCTGGCAGGGGGGTTGTGGACACTGAGCAGCCAAGGTGCTCGCTCTGTTTCTGCTGTACACTTTCCTCATTTGCCTTGTTGCCATTATCAACATCTTTCTGCAGAGTGGTTTTGTTTCCATGAACCAATATTCTCCCCTGGCACAGCAGAGCTCCCCAGCTCTGTTTCTGAGGGTGCTGTAGTGCTGCTTCCAGGCGGTGAAGTTTCCTGCTCAGGTTAAGTGAGATGCAACTGGAGGCCTCTTGCAGGCACAGCTAATTCCCTGCTGCTCGTTTGCCAAAGTCTTATCAGCCATTATAATGTCAGCAGAAAGCCAGGCGAGTACTCAGCCTGTCATCCCCAAGGTTCACGAAGCATCGGCTTTGGGAAAGGATTATGCTGAATTTTCTTTTCATCTGTATTTATGAATTTTTTGGCTGGGCTTTGCACTGTGCCAATCTTGTGCTTGCCCCAGGGGGGGCTGTGAACTGCAGCAGTCTTCTTGCCAGCTATTTCCTGAGTACCTGTGGTAACAGTTTCCAAGGGGCCGTGCCACTTACTTGTTCCTCTGAATGGAAGCGGATTGCAGCAGCAGTGCTCACTGCAAACTGGAGGGAATTGAAGGAGAATGAAACTGCTGCAGATTGAAGAGTCAGGAAAGTATGACTTAGCCTTGCCTGGAAAATAAGCCACAACACATAGCAGACCCTTTTAAATGAAGCACACAAATATGGAAATGCCCGTGTGGATGCATGTCTTATGGAATTGTTTTGTGAGCACATTTCTCCTTGGCCAAGGCATTACATGGGCCACATTCAGTCCGTTTTAGGAGAGTGTACAGTCTTGCAGAGTGATGCAAGGCATAGCTGTCCACTAGGCACGTGTCCAAAGCTGATTCCTACACAGCATCAGTGTAGGACCTTGGTAGCTCAGGAAGGGCAAACAAAATTCATATTCACCATGCACAGCACTCTGAATAATTCACAACCCAAATTTGTCCTGAGCTCCAGGAAAGGTGGTAAGCAGATTATCAGAAGTATCCCAAACAGGAAAGCCAGCCGAGTGACAGGAAGCTTCAAGGATGTGTGAGATATACCAGGATTATCTTACACAGCAAAAGGGAGCTAGAAAGAGTTGCTGCTCTTATTCACCCACACAGGCTTTTGAAGTCAAGCAACTTAATGCTGTGGTCTGTGGCTCCAAGAATAAATCTGTGGCACAGAGCTAGGGAGAGCTGTGGTTTTACTCGTGGTTCTGCTTGATTTTAAAGAGGTCACTTCATTGGTTTCCTTCTCCGCCTTCTGCAGTTTCAGCAGGAAACCTCCACAGACAGGACATTGTACTGCTGATCATGGGTGCCATTCAGTGGCTCCTCAGAGGATGGGTATGGCACTATTTAGGGAAATCCCTCCATCTCAGGCTGGACTGACCAGCAAAGCTGGACCCCTGGGTGCTCAGCAGGAGTCACAGTGCCTGGCTACACATGTCCAGGGGAGGTGACAAGTGGCCAGAGGAGAAGCCAAGTACTGTCCTCTCCGTGGCAGTTCGATGTGCAGAGCTGTAAAACAGTGTGAGTTGCTTGTGCTGGGCAAGTTTAGGACAGCAGAGTATTTTCATTAACAGAAGGGGATTACCTGCAATGTCAACCCAGTGTGAAAATTTGTGGTTCATGGAGATATAGAACTTTATGTCCCCTTTGGTCCCCAGAAAAATAAAGCCACGAGTGCACAAATAATGACTCTTGTCTGGCAATTGATTGGTGTCTGGCTTTTCATGTGGTTCTGCCCTTCAGCTGCTGTCTTTGGTGGCACCGTGCCAGCAGTTATATTCCTGCAGAATAATCACATGCAGCAATGAGTTTTCTTTTGTTTGGTTGGGGGCTTTTTTATTGGTTGGGGGGTTTGTTTTGTTTTGTTTTGTGCTTTTTGTTGGTTGGTTGGTTTGTTTGGGTTTTTTTTCCCCACCACCCACTCTTCTAGTTATTTTCAAAGCAACAAATGGTTTTGCTCTGGGTGCAGCATAACAAAATCCCAGCACCCAGCAACACACCATTTGGCAGGTGAAGCCCTGGCCACAGCAGAAGTGTAGGGAGAAATCCTCCAAGTAATCACAGATGGTTTGTTCTTCTCAGGGTCAGCAGAGGCTGGAGGGAGCCGTGACTGATGGGTTCTGCTGCCCAGCACGCAGGAACAGGATCCAGGCAATGCCCTCCAGCACTGACTGTGCTCTGCCACTTGCTGTGATGTTTTTCTGATAGCAGATAACCAGGGGGAATAGAATCCAAACAGGGAGCAAATGCTAAACCTAAGGAATATATTTTAGCTTTAGATCGTTCTTTCTGAGAGAAGACTCTCTCAGAGGCTGAGTGGTTTGAGGTGACGTAGAGACAACCACTTCCTCAAGCTGACTCAGGCCTCCCCACCCAGCATGTGAGAACCATGTTAGCTCTCCTTTAATATTCTTTAGAAAAGGCTTCTTTTCATGTTGGTGGTGGGTTTTTCTGGGTTTTTTTTTTACTTTTTTCCTGAGGCTCTCCAGGCACAAGCATGTTTCACAGCTGGTTTAGCAAGGATGCATCTAATTTAGAGGACACTGAGGGCTCCCACAAGCTGTAGTGACACTGATCGTATGGGCAAAGCAAAGCACTGTGGAGGGTCTCCCCTGAAATATCTGCCCAGCACCCTGATACTAAAAGAGGGAGGTAAAACACTAAGCAGTCTCAGAGCAGCCTCAGAGCAGCTCTGAGTGACAGCTCAGACACAGGACATGCTGGATTCTCTGCTCCCCACTTGAATACGCTTTCTTCTGCCTCTGGTACCGAGCTTTCCACCTTTAATTTTTCCCCAAAGTCTTTCCACAACCTTCTCACTTTAGCACTGGCTATTCACTTCCTCAGTTCCCACTTTTCCTGGTGCCCAGGACACATTGCTGTGTGACAGCTGCTGCCAGCACACCGGCCTGTTGGTTTTGTGCTTCACACAGTCCTGTGAGTTTAGCTGCACCCTGCGTTGGCCAGGCTGAGTAGCTGTGGAGGGAAGGGACAGGTGAAGCTCCCCTTGGGACGTGCAGCCCATGGTGCACCCAGCAAAATGAGCATCCAGTGTGCCATCAGAGCCTGGCAGAGCTGGCTTTAGCTGTGAGGCTGTGAAATGTAAATCCTGAAAAGATCATTGATGCATGTGATCAAAAAATACAAACAAAAGGCCAAGTACACAAGTGGCTTTGAGAGGAGGCAGTGGCAGGGTTGTGTAGTGACTCTGAGCACAGGCCTGGCTTGAGCAGCCCAGGCTCTGCCCCTGCTTTGGTAAATTCCCAAATCCTCCAAATAGAAACAGCTCTTGGAGAGGGACAAGATGTACACAGTTTAATTTTTTTCTTTGCTGTTTTGCAAGAAGGATGTGGTTTCCTGTGCCAGTGCTGGCAGTGCTCAGTTAAGCCTTGGGGAGATCAGAAGGAGCTGAGGACTTCCCTCCCAGTTAATCTCTCAATTGTGGTGCTTAGTGCTTTTTTGTCCTCAGAGAATTGAAGTGTAGTGTGAGTCACATGTGGTTTTCATGTTGAACCAAGACTTCCACATGGTTCTATTTTTAATCCTGAACGATGAAATCCCAGCAGTGACAGCAGGACAGCCCCACAGGTCTTCCCATTGTCACGTGAGAGGACATGTGGTGCTTCAAAGCAGATGAGGAACATGTGATATGAAAAGGCCTTTGTAGCCTGGAGTCACACTACAATAACTCTGTGCTCAACAACAGGTTGTGGTTTGAAGAAATATTGCTTCTGTCAGCCTTGCATAATGGAAACAGTAATCAGCCTCCATTAGGTCAGAATGCATTGTCAATCCACAGTGAAGCAGAAAGGACTACATCTCGGAAAACCTTTTCATTAAGCAAAGAAAATTGATACCAGTGCTTGGCTCAGCCTAACACTTTGTTCGTGAGGCCAAGTGTGGATAATGGCTGGGTTTGTTTTCCTTTCATTCGTTTCTCTATGCACAGTTATTTTGATTAGGAAACATCCACCTTTCATTCTAGATGAACAATTCTAAAAACTTTCTCCCAACATTTATTATCTTGTGTACACAATCAATGTTTGTGTAAAGAACGGCATTAGAACACAGTTCAGGAAAAAGTATTTGGCTTGTGATTGAAGTCACACAGTCTCATTCTGGTTGAAAAACATTTTTTTATCTGCGTAGCAACTAAAATATCTCTTTTTCTTTGTGGATTTTGTCAAAATAGCTATAGGCCATGCTCATGGGGAATGCTGTGCCTCCGAGTAGCTCACAACTACACGTGTGCATTAATGATGTAGTACTGGCTACACAGGGGCCTGCATGGTTAACTGTGCAGCCAGTGTGAGAAAGGACTAAGGGTTGAAGGGTAGATACAACATGTACACAAAATAATACAGGATGATAAAACATCTTTGTAGTGGCATTCTGTGAGAGTAACAAAGTAAATGATGGTTAACCAGTAACAAAGTCGGTTAACCAGAAATCATTGCTGTGTATCAGCCTTGCAAATACCACTATCCCCTCACCAGGATGAGCTGATGATGGTAATGAAAAAGAGTAAATGGATGGGTGGGCTTTTGCATAACACTGCCAGATCTAATTCTAGGAGTGCTGAATCACTGCTACTCCTATTGCTAGGGGGTTTTCTCTCTCAGCTTTTTTCCTGTTGGCAATAAACTTCTCTTTGTAGAAAGGAGGCTCCTTTCAAGCCTTCTTTCTAGCCCTTCTAATTCCATGTGTTTTTCCTGCTTGCCTCAAACCCCCTTTGTTTATAAGGATGTAATTAGGAGTAGCTCTTTCCCTCACATTTATACTATCTATAAACCTCGGTTAAAAAGAAAGTAACTCATTTCAGGAGACACAGAAAGCACTTTCCTTTTGCTCTGTTGCAGGTGGCTTTGGGAAGTGTTGATATTGTGGGTAATGAAACATAAAACGAGGTCAAGGGCTGGGAATTGCAACGCTCTGTGCTCTTTGCAATATCACTTCTTTCTCTTCCCCTGTATCATTCATGAAGGATGTGGAGAAGGGGGTTTGTTGCTGGGCTCTCCCCTGGGGTCTGTGCACTTTTCTCACCCTTGGGCTGCGAGGGGCTGGGCTCGCTTAGGGGGTCTCAGACAGGAGGCAGAGCTGGCTGTGGCGTGGGGCTGCCTCCTCTCCTGCCATCGGCTCATCTTGACTCCTTGATGGCACTCACCCAGCTGCAACGTGGGCTCCACAACTCCATCTGTTCTCCCACCCCTGCAGGACTGTCTTGTTTGCCAGAGCTGGACGGGGATGAAGTGTCCTGCAGTCCCTTGTGGGTATCCTTTGATATTTGGCCTATAGATAGCCACAGTCCCACATTGCTGTGAAAGTTGCTCTCCCCTGGATCGGGCTGAATCCAATGTTTATGAATATGAAGAATGAATATGAACATAGGGAATATGCACAGGAAGGATTTGTACTGATATAAAGTATAACATGATAAAGCATCACTCTGAAGTAGCTGTTCTTTGTAGCTAGAGAAAGTCATCCCAAACTTCTCAGTGCATAAAACCTGTGGGATCCTGATTTTTTTGCTTTTTTCTTGCATTGCCTCCCCCACTGTTTGCTACTCTTACTGCTTGCCTGTCTCTAGATATGAATGTCTCTCTTCGCTGCAGTAACTGAACAACATGAATAAAATGAGACTGTAAATTCCTGTAGGGGACATCTAGCCCACAGCCAAGTGCTATATAAATAATGATCCATCTAGAAAGGAGCTGCTAGAGAAACATGAAGTCATTGTGGTTACTTCCATAGTATGTACACCTGATTGTGGGTGTAACTGGCAAAAAAACTGATTAACAAGTCCATGATCACAGAGCTCTAGAACACACACTAGACTTCCTCCCCACACTAGACTTTTTTCTCTCCCTGTGCATTTATCTCCTAGCATTTTAGACCACAGTCATACATTAGGCTGTCAGCTTTATGCTTCCTTTCTACTATCACTCATAAGTTATGCTTAGTCATAAAATTGCAGCTAAGGAGAAAAATCAGTGCATCTACCATTGTTAGGAAGCCTTCATGCCATCATCTCTACACTCAGTGTTTCTTTGATTCCTCATTTGTGATCTATCACAAATCTAAGTTGCTGAGGAAAGATTTTTCTGGCAGAGAAGATTTTCATCCTTATCTGATGTATTCATTTAAAGGAAGAAGTATGTTCTTCATGTTATTTCCTTATTTTCATATATACAACATGAATCTGACTGGGATGCAGCAGTTTTGAGTTGGGGGCTTTACAATGGATTTGATCCTGAGCTGAGATGTGGAAAACAAAGTAATCCCATGAATTCTTGTGTGCAACACTTCAGAGCTGTGGTAGGGGGACATCTCTGGTAGGCAGAGAGTGTTACAAGAAAGATATAAGAAATATAAGACTCTTGTCCCAAAAGATGTAATCCAAAATAAGTACTGTGGGGGTTGCTTAGGCTTTAATTTGATTTTGGGGCTTTCTTTAAAACTTGCATGTTTTAATGGCACTGAGTTCCTACTCAAGTTCCCAGAAAAATTTCTGCATGAATTTTCTAAATTTTCCCTACTTCAATTATTTTTTAACTAGACCAGAATGTCTTTGGTTTAACTTTGATTAAAATTCTAGATAGAAAAATGTCCAAAAAATCCTCAATAATATCATTAGTCTGTTTCAATATTTTAATTACAATTTTTCTCCTCTGAAAGCAATTGTCTCAAAAGCCTGTTTCAATTATTATTTAAGCAAAAACTAATGTAGAAAGTTAAAAAGTATTGATGTTTTATTCCTCTGCTGATTGAAGTTTTGCTTTCTATTTTGGAATTAAAACCAACTCCCAGATTTATGGGGTTTTCAGCAAACGACGGAATTCTACCACCTTTTCAGAGATTCTCCCACAGGAAATGTACTCTTAGACTGGACAACCTTGCTGATGAAGTTGGTACAAAAACAGTATCTAATTATGGTTGGAGGCTGGTAAGGCCTTAAGGAGTCTATACTGCACCATCTATACCACGTGCCAAAAAAAATTTGCTACTCTGAAGGAGAGTTGAGATCTCCTCCAGTAAGGTCTGGCCTGAAACAGGAGACTTTGCTTTGCTTCCTTGGGCTTTTCCCATTGCCAATGTCCTATTCTTTCACCTCACCTTGAAGCTATCTCTGCTGAATGAGGTCTCTTTGGGCCAGATGTACACAGTTTAATGGAGAGACTGGCTGTAGGGTGAAAATGTAATTTTCCTTCTTAGGTCCAGGAAAAGCAGCTTTCATGGCTGATGTGCCAGCTCCAAAATTGGGCTGGAGACAAAGCAGCTTTTCCTAAGACTGACTCAAAAAAAAAAAAAAAAAAAAAAAAAGAAAGAAAAGAAAAAAGAGAGATGTAAAACTGTAGAAAATGTGGTATTTGCTGACTACCTCGTGCTTGGAGAATGCTACTTTTCTTTTGTTTTGGCCATTATATCATCAAAACCTGGCATGTTTTCCTCTGCCTGCGGGGACTGCCAGTACAGCAAGTCTGTACCTGGAGGCCTGAACCTTGCCTTAACTATTTAATGTTGTGCAATGATTAGGCCATGTCTCTAGGCCCATTTACTCCATCAGATTAACACATCAGGCAAGAACACATACTTAGACAGAAGTATATCCTGACAGATATAATCAAACACCATTTAAATCAAGGGAGACGATGGTGACATTAATCTGCCCTGGTATAACAGCCCATTTAAATGAGTAGGAGGAGGGAGGTGGTACAAGTGAGGATAGATGGTGTGTTTAAGCAGAGAAATGAAATCTCTAGAATTACTTCAGTGGAGATAGTTTTGATTGAAGTCAAGTAGTAAAATGAGCAAGTGAGAGAGATAAATTTCTTTAAGCTGGAGACACTTCAGGTTAAAAAAGGTGTGTGAGTACCAGGGTTCTGTAACTTGCTCAGGCCCACTGAGATCTGTGCTCTTGATACACATAAATTAACAAACTAGAACAAAAAGGGCTCAGATTCCTGTGGAAGCCTAAAAATTGCTTTGTGCATTTTTCAAATAATTCAGTGTGAGTTTGAGTTAGTAGATTAAGGCCAACCAGATTATAAATAAGAGGATTTTTTGAGACTAGAGGCCAGTTTAAGTTGCCAGCTGTGAAGGAAGGGAAAAAGGATAAAGCAGGTTCATAGAGAGCTGTGACAAACGATGCCACCGATGTTCCTGAAACGATGCCCTTTTTTATCTCTTTTTTCCCACATCTGACATATAGCTGTGATCACTAACTGTACTGTCTCAAGAAGCTTGAGGTGGTATGTGCTCTCCTGCCAGGGCTCTGCAGATCAGAACCCAGGTAAATCAGGCTTTTAAGAGACAAAAGCCACATGAAGCATGAGTAGCTCTTCAGAGTAGCATAGGAAGCTATTCATGCTCTGCTCTGACTAAATGCCGCTATAAATTACACAAAAAGAGATTAGGATTGAAAGGTACTTGCTGTGCTGTTCTGGAATGACTAATTAGCTGATGCAAATCCAGTCCAAAGTGCTGTTAAGGAAATCAGACCTAGGAGGTGGGTATGAGTATTGTGTAACTCTCACCAGGAAGCACACTAAGACTAGACTGAGCTTGCTACATACAAATACTAAATTTTTTTAATCATAACGAGACATAAATAATCCTGAGATTACAGTCTTTCTATTAAAATCTTACCTTTTCAAATTCAGTCAGAAATATATCCTGAAGATAAAACTACAAACTACTACCTCAAAATAATTAGTTGGATGAGCAGAAATCAGTCAAGGGAAAGTATTTTTAATAAAGCACCTTACAAACACAGATTTTTTTTTTTTGTCCAAAACTTTTTTTTCCTTTGAAGTTTATTTTAGCTACTGTCTTTCTTTGACCTCAATAAAGTTGATACATGAGGTTTATAGAGCTGAGGGTAGAGGATTCCTGAGAAGCAGATGAGCCACATGTCCTGTCACATACCTCCAACCCTGCTCAGCAGGATTCCTTAAAGCTGGACTTGCATGGGCCTTTCCTTTCTACGTGTCTCTTCTGCTTCTTTTCTCTCTGTTTCAGGGCAGGGGCACTGCTAGAAGAAAAACATATCTCAGTAGGTTTACTCCCTTTATTGGGAGTTTTTCTCTCTAACATTTTCACTTAAACACACACTACATTTTTTTTTAACACAATGCCTGTTTTGTCATGCTGAATAAGTTTTCCTGCTCTCCATCTTCCATTTGGGAATATGGGCTAAACCTTACAACAAAGGACATGATAAAAGACAGGCATAGCACTGTCATTAGGAGGACAGGGAGCTTTTGAAGTACAGTCCTGAAGTCAGCAAACAAAAACTAAGCAGCAAAGAGTGCTGCCTGTTACAATGTGCTGCAGAGATGAGACTAAACCCAAGTGAAATATTATGCTTTTTAGTCACAGGTCCTGCTCCCAAGTGATGAAAGGGATCTGATGACTTTCTCCTGAGTCAGAGCTTTCATTGCCTCTGAGAAAGGGATGCACTGGTTATATAAATGACAATTAATTGAAGTACCCCAGAGCCTGGGAAACTCCAGAGCAGAGACACACAAGCCTTTGTAGGTGGCACACAGAAGTTATCAATCAGGAAAGCTGTAACTTCTTTTTTTTTTTTCCTAAAATGCAATTGTTCCTGCTAATATATTTATTTCTGGAATCCTACATCCAGCCCCTGGAGGCTCAAAGATGATGTGAAATATCATTACAAAACCAAACTCTCACATTTGAAATGCACTGAATATAATGAGGAAACCCTCATCAAACTAGAGCAGCCACTCTTGCTATTTTGCCTGAAACTGTCTCTGTATCCCAGATGAGAGCTCTTCCCCACGCTCATCTTCTAAAGATGTAAGACCTACTTTAAAGAATGACATTTCCGAGTAAGGAGGGCAGAGCTTTGCAAAGCCTTCGGGATATTGGACTGGCTTCAGATTCCTCTCTACCGAGTTTGCTCAACTGTGCTCTATCTACAGTCTATACGATTAATTAATGCGTGATAGATTAGGAACTCCCAAATAGGAAATCATGTTTTTGCCACAGGCTGTAGCAGAAGTGCACAGGGTCTTATTCTGACATTGCTTTTACTGATAAATCCTGGGAGGAACTCTGCTGAGTCTATCAGGCAAAGTCATCACAAGGAAGATCTGATAGGGCACAGCAGCGAGCAAAGCCACCCATCAGCCTGGGATCTGAGTCAGCCACTGCCAGGGAACAGACGCACAAATGCTCTGCTTGGTCTCCATCCTTTTGTTTAATGGGATGACAAATCATAAGCATCCAGGGAATAGCACAGCTAAAAAGGCTCCGGGGAGATGTTCCAGCAGCTTTCCCGTACCTGAAGGGGGCTTGCAAGAACACTGGAAAGGGGTTTTCATGAGGGCATGAAGTGATAGGACAAGGGGGAATGGCTTTAAGCTGAAGAATGGTAGAATTAGATTAGATATGAGAAGAAATTCTCTGCTGTAAAGGTGGTGAGGCACTGGAACCAGTTGCTGTGGTTGTCATGTCCTTGGAATGGTTCTAGGCCAGGTTGGATGGGGCTCTGAGCAACCTGGTCTAGTGAAAGGTGTCCCTGCCCACAGCAGGGGAGGTGGAACTGGTTGATCTTTAAGTTTCCTTCCAACTCAAACCATTCTGATTCTAAAGAGCAGTGAAGCAGTTGCACATAAATATTAGTATTTTATTTAAAATCTTAGGAAAATGCAACCCTAATTGCAAATCCACCCACTATTATTATCCCACAAACAGAAAAGAACTGTGAGTAGCCAATCCTTCGAGACATATCTTTCAGTGCTATACTTAACCAAATTGTTCCTAACAAAACAGATTGATCTGTACCAAATCTGGACGTTGGAACCAAGCACAATGTGTTTTTTCTGGAGAGGGTTTCAGTAAAAGGTCAAACTACATCAGCATTGTGGCTGTGGTCTGCAGCACAGTCTCCCTGTAATTTTGTCTTCCTCAGTGAAATCCCAACACATTTGAATTTACTCACACACAGTCTTGAAATTTTGTCTCTGCTGTAGGGTGGAAACCCACTTATTTCAGTGGGGTACCAACAATGTGTGTGTGGCTTTGTTATATTTGTCTTTGTATCAGTTTTATGACCCTCAGAATTTATAGGAGTTCTTTCTCAGCAAAACCCCCATGTGTTTGTATGTCATTTTTCCCCCTCTGTCTAGATCTCACCTTGTTAATCAGTGTATTACAATGCTTTTATTGCGCTGCAGTAACATTGCTGAGTTCAGTGACTTGAGTTGATATTTTGCCCAGAGACCACCCAGCTGTGTTTGGGTATCACCTTCCACACAGGCACAGCAGTTTGGGCTTATGGGATCTGACACGACTGTGTTTCACTTTGCTTGGATCGTGTGTTCTCTTCCATTTACTTTTGTCACTATTTATCATTTTCTGAAATCAGCTGCACAGAATCTCTCTTTCCATCCGCTACCTTAACACGAAAGGGCTCTTTGCTGAATACATATATTTAAGGTTTGCTTTCCATAAACGTTTCTCAGAATTTGGCAACATGTGCAGGCGAAAAACAATTATGCCAACAAAACTGTTTTGAGAATAGCTGTAGAAAATTTGCATTCTGTCCCAGTTTCTGACACAGACTTCCCTTCTAAGGATGGAAAATTGCTCAGTTCTTATCTGTCTCAATTCTCCAGCTCCAAGGTGGGAATAACAACATTTCCTTTCCCCAGTGCTTTCTCTGTATATTTAGATTAGAAGCACAAAAGGGACAACGGCTGCTTGATTATTTTCTAGGGTAGCTGCTGACACACAGAATTGCTTCTCTTGCTTAGTATTAACACACATAAAAATAATGCTTCCAAATACAAAGGAAAATTAGTTTAAAATTTGAACAAATATTGATTTGCAGTATTATCCAAAGTCTAATTAGTAACAAATGAGGGACTTCTTCCTTCAGGATGTTTGTATCATTGTGCTGCTTTGCCATGTCATGTTAATCCTGGTGCTAAATCACTGTGTTTTCCATGCGTGTTCTCCAAGGGGTTTTCCTAGGCTGCTCCTGATATGGTGTAGCCCTCAAGCCTGCAAATGGACAAGACCTTTCTGGTTTGCCAGCAAATTTTTTCATTTATTATTTTTATGGCTATTTAGAAAGAGGGTTTCACTGTAGCTTTCAGTAATAGTTGCAGATTAGGCCACTAGGTAGTCTGTCATTCCTCAAGAGTATTTCCATACTGTTTCCATATTCCTGTTTTGCTTTGATATTTATGCTTTCTGAACAGTGAGATCAGCTGGTTGGGAGGCTGTATGTCCTCCTTGCAGCAAAAATAAAATAAAAAAATTCATCACTAACAGGTTCTCTGAAAAATTTTTCAGTTTTTACATTCCAGAAAGGTATTGTTTATCTGAAGGGGAATACTTTCCAATTTAAACATGCCGCTCAGATGAGTACTAAATTCTCCTCTGGTTCTGAAAGTGTGACTAGTGGCCATTTAACCTCCTTTATTCCTGTTAACTGTGTGCAGTATATCTAATTTGCTGAGTTTCTAAGATGCTTGCTTTGTCTTTAACAAGCTTTGAGGTGCAGGTTAACCGATGTCTTTATAGCGCATCTGACTACAATCTGCCGAGCTAAAATTTGTAGCTCAGCTGTCTCTTTTCATATCCTAAGCAATTCACCATTTTTATGATTTTACCCCTACTCTGACCCTGGGGGGGAAAGAACTTCTTTAGATCACCTTGCAGTCTGAGCTTTGTGCCTGGCAAGGGACTTTTCCTGCTAATTACCAGAGCTGTTAATTCTGTTGTCGGGTTTGACAGTGGAGAGATGGTGGCTGCCAATGTCCATTTCCTACCAGGGGAGTGAAGAGGTAAGAGCAGCACTGTAAAAGGATGAAAAGCAATTTCAAAAGTATTTGTGCAATATAGCAAGATTTCAGCGATATGCTGTTTCCAAAGGAGGGATCAGCTCCTGCTTGCTGGGCACCCCTGCAGGGATAGTGACCTGTGTGCTGAGGGGCTTGCTGCAGGTTTGATAGGTTATTTACTGTGGTAAATCTTCAGAAACACGGCAGAGTACCTTTGAATGGATGGATGGTAGTAACCCAGCAGCTCCTGCAAACAAGAGTAACCACGTGGTTATCTTGTGGCAATACTGCTGATTTATCTCCTGGTACGATGACAAATAATTTTGATCAGAGCTCCACGCAGTGAATTCAGTCCAGGGCTACCCCCCATGCTGGACATTACATTCTAGGTTTGACTAAAGTACCTTTGCCCCTGCAGATTGCTTAGCAGAGATGTGAATGTCCATCTCTGTATCCACATTGTGGTATTTCCTGCTAGGAATCAGCAGCACAAACAAGGTCATTTCTTCTCGCTGTGGTCTCTGTTGTCACCCTCTAAGCCCCCTTAACTTCTCATGGTTTCCAAATCTGCTATCAACACCTTACTTTGCACACAAAAATGTAATTGCGTGGTTGGATTAAGGAATAAGCACCACTGCTCATCCATGTGCCACGAGCATTGATCTGTTAAAGGGAAGGGAATTGCTCTCTTAGCTCCGTGCACTGCGGGGCTGGAAGAGGTAAAGATGTTTATAAGCACAGGTTGCCAGGGGACAGAACTGTAGCTCTTGTCACTGGAGAGTTTTAGGAACACTCAACATCATGTCTGCTCTTCTTTTATAAGAAAATAGAAAAACATTGACATATACACACACATATGTTCCATACAAGGGATCTTTGCTTGTTCCATACAAGGGAAGCTCTGGATTTTTCACCGTCAAATTCTGGCACAGACTTCTGTTTTAAACACGTGATAACTTACAAATTTGGCTGCTGCAACTCAGTTCCCGGATCAACACAGGTGTCCATCAAAGTTTTACTGATTGTGTTTAGATTAATTTTTTTTTTTAACAAATCATTTCTTTCACTATCCCTTAAGCACATCAATCTTTGAAGTTAAAAGTCTCCTCAAGCGTAGCTAGTGAGCCTGCTTCAATCACAGAGCTAATCTAGCTATTGATCATCAAAAAGCTTCTGAAAAGTGTAATTTAACTTTCCTAAAGAATCTGGACATCTTCAAATACTTTAAAGTTTATTAAGTATTTATTTGTTTTTTACATACAAAGTGGAGATGATATATATTTTACAGAAGCCTGCAGCTCTTTGTACTAATCTGGGAAGTTTGAAACATTTCATTAGAGTCTGGTTCCACTTCTGTGGAGCAGATGTTCTCTCCACAAATTATTTTTTACAGATAACTTGTTCCCTGAGTTTACTCGCCTCAGCTTTCAGCAGGCAGCACACTGTTAATGGGGCAGAGAGATGCAAACAAGAACATCTTGAAAACTTAGTCATTATGGCTGGACCCTGGATTCTCTGCTTTTCTGTAAGCAACTGGAGCTTCCTGTCCACATGAGACAAGTATTTATGGGGAAAATATTCCACTCTTGTTTAATTATTTTTATTTGCATAAGGCTGGATGGGGTTATTATGGAAAAACTTGGTCTCTGAACTTCAAAATAGGAATTTAGCATGAAAATGTTTATTTTTCCTCATGAAAATGCTTTAAGAAACTTTCTTCTTTTGTTTTTTTGCCCATATCATTTTGTATCCTCAGCTAACCCCTGCCCTGAGGGGTCTATATGTCCACTGCCAACCACGACAGCTTCTCTGCTTCTCTGTTCTGTTCCTCACTTTCAGTATCTTGCCTAATTCTAAGAGATATTTCTCTGAGGAGAGAGTCCTGAGGGGAATGTCTCTTGCTCTTCAAAACAAAACCTCCTCTGAGGCTTGGGGGAGCTACTGTAACTGAAAATAGTACTATTGTGTGGACGTCCTCAAACCTTGCGAGTGTTCTTCGCATTTTTGCAGGAAAAGATGATGAAAAGCTTGATATTTTCCCCCCAGTGATATTCCACTTTGAAGATGCATTTTTCTGAATATCGATTGAAAAGCAGAGCACAAGATCTCAAAATCAAGCTGCTCTGAACAGCAAAGCTCTCCTGTGAACCACTTGGAGCTAAACCCGTGGTGTTTTTCTTAATCTTGCCACAGAGAATGAGGAGAGCAGGGGAGCCTGGTACACTGCTCCTGCTGCCTCTGGGCATAACCGTGTTTTGCCTTAGCTGTCAGCTTATCTTTGTGGAACAGAGATACTGCAGATTTTTCTTTTTTCAAATTAAGGTTGTTCATATATTGAAGTCTTCTATCTCCCCACTGATAACTGGAAAAACAAAGCCTGCTGATGCTGTCTCCCTCAGAGCAGACTTTAGTACATTTGACCCACTTGTCACATTCTTGGCATCAGAGCCTGTGTGTTTTAGAGAGGTTGTTTTGGGAATGAGCTAATGGCACAAGTGGGGGATTTGCGTAGCTACAGCGGAGTTGCACAACTGTGTGGAATGAGAGCTTTCGGAACAGGGAGAGGAGCTCTGTAGTCTCTCGCTTGAAATGTAGATCACAGCAGGGCTGGACCTATTTAAAAATCACCAGAGGTTTTGCTAGTTAACTTCCCTTTCATGTAATAGAAGAAAAGGTTGAATGAGTCATGTGAAGCCAGCCATGAGATTAATATAGACAAAGATGTCATATCCTCATGCATGCAGCTGTGAATGGCGTATCTGCTTTGCCATCTGCAGATTAAATGGACATAGTGTCTGAGTGGCTGCTGCAGGGCTTGGTATAACTCAGTTATCATCAGGCAGATTTCCTGTTGCCTAATACCCACATACAATGGTTGTTTAGCGTCAGACTTTGGTTTCTGGAGTAGTTTCAAAACCCGTCAGCCACAGTGTGTAGCTTTATAACAACACCACCGTTAACTAATTGCACTCGCTCACAGAACTATGAAACCCGAGAGGATAATTTGGTGCATCATGAGTCTATCTTTGTGAATTTTTCATAGGGTTATTTTCCTGCAGATCTGTTTGCTCTAATTTCTTTTCTCCTGGTAATTTGGGGCTTTCTTCTCCAACAATTAGAAAAACAACATTCTGTTTAATTACAATATTTGCAGGAACAGCTTTTTTTCCATATTCCAAGCTGTAACAAGTTTTATGTCAATTAACCTCTAAATTTTCAAAGACACACCTGTATTGACCCTTAAGTGTCATTCATTCCACTTTCAAATTGGACAGTTGAATGTGAGCACTCAATTTATAAAAAGCATTTAAGGAGGTAATATCTTAAGCACGCACTTAATCTTGACAGGATGATACTGTACCTCCATCAAATCATTCTGGTCAGGGCTGATATCACTGAGCAAGTCTATCTCTATCTAGAATCTTCATCAAAACTTATTTGTGAGTTCATTCCGAAAGGCCAAAGCTGGGAGAAAATCTGTGCTCTTCATACCGAAATCTTTGATGCAGTCACGTAATTCCCATTTACTTCAGTGAGTCACCCGTGTGCAGAGAGATGAGAATTCTCCCTTGTTAGGCCTCTAAAGATTTTCATGGGAGTTTGCTTCCTTGAATATTTTATTTTCAGCTTTGTTATGGTAAGATGATTTTTCTGACATTTCACTGATCACAAAGCAGCTGGCCCCATAAAAAATAAAGCTCACACACAAAGAAAGAAATGACTGGGTGTCTGGGGGAAAATGTTAGTTCTGTGTCTGAGCTGCAACAGATTGTCATCATTAAAACAAAGCTTCAGCAAATGCTGGAATGATGGGCATGAAAGAGTGGGAGCATTTTCTCAGATTGAAAGACAACAGAAAGGTGGTGCTTTAATTAAGTCATTGTTCATTTTGAGTGTAGCACCTAGCTCTGATATTTTCTAAAATTCTAAAAAAACACTGTTAAGTACAAAGAAGATAACATGTAGAAATACTGCAAGGTGCACTTGATTTAAGAGTGCAAATCACACCACCCCTTGCTGCAGGTCTAGAAGTACTGCTGTACTGATCTGCCAAGATTGGAGCACCATAAAATCCAAAAAAATACAGATGCTTGTCCATGTTGGGGGCTCTTTCATAAAGGAGAGTTGAATTCCAAATTTAAAAATGCAACAGAACCGACCCCAGCTGTAGACGTTTTCTGCTAAGATCTCTCTTCCGTGTCTGTAGTATATTTTTAGCAGAAGATGTTCCCTGTTTTGATTCCCCACAGCAGCCCTTTGCCAGTTCCTTCCAGGCTCTCTGCTTTGAAGAGAACAGACAGATGAGTGATGGAGGGGTCTCTAGTTATGTGTTTGAAGGATACACAGGAAGAATCTGGACTCCCTATTGTACCAGCTCCATCCCCGGGGGAAAAGACGGAGCTCTACCAACTCCCAAAGACTTATTCTGTCATAGAAAAAGACATAGGCAAAACAAATGGCCCATGAAGGGCAGAAAAACCCCAGGCAGTAGTGTTACGTGAGGAACCAGTTCATTTGCTCCCCCTTCACCACGTTTTCATTAAATGCTTTTTCTTCTGAGTTTTCCATTTGTTTTCTATTTCTATTGAATTTCTTGATTTGTTTCTGCTTATCTATATTGCATGAGTCCTCATGCTGTTAAAGACCCTTATTAAGGAAAATGAATAATCTTGTGGAAGTTACTTATAGTGTCTCTGTTCCCCGCTTTTATTGTTGTTTCCTCCCTGGTTATTGGAAATTAAAGGCCAGAAAATGGGTTTGGCATGGAATTCTCATGGGAATTTTTTTGAGGTTTTCCCTTAAAAGCTTTTTAATCAAAAGCTGGATCTAAAACTCAAATGACTTCTACGTTTTCAAAAGGAATAGGTCAGCACGCTGGGTTTATATCAAATGTTACATTTTCAGAAACAAAGAATTGTAACTTCAATAAAAATGTTCTTAGGCAGACAGCATCCTGGCCACTGGCCCAGGCAGCTGCATTGTTTCTCCCGGGGCTGGGTTTCTGGGCAGTCAGAAGTGATGCAGAATCTGGAAACCAAGACTTCAGCGCAGAACAATGATGGAAATGAATGCACTGTTGTGTGGGGATGATCTCCTTGGCCCTTTTTCAGCACTTTCCTGTACTTGCTTTCATTCCCCTCCTTAATTCGCTTTTCTTTCCTTATTGTTCCCTTGTCTCTCACAACTCACTTCCCCGTCCTCTCCTCTCCTTGTTGCCTTTACTGTTCTCATGTCTTTGTCCTTGCAGTGATGCACTGACATGTCCTAACACTGGCAAAACTTTGTCAGGGCACATTTCCTCCAGAAAGCCAAGACATGTTTCAAGGTAGGCTCAGAGTGTTTCTTCTCACAGCCAAAAGAACTGGGTCCATTCCCCAAAACATGCTCCCTTTCTTATGGTGTCACTGCTTAGCTGGTGCCTCACAAAGCCAATATAAATTTTAATTCATAGTGGTTCATTAAGAGGGACCTTTCAGGTCTTGGCGTGGTCTTGTGGCCTTTCAGAGCTTCTCCCTTTCTCTGTAGCTATCTCTCGAAAGGGGTCTTTGTTTTAATTTCAGTTCTTGTTGGCTACTCTCTGTTTGCCTTATCAGCCAAGGAGAAGAAATGTGAAGATGTATGTGTCTGATCAAATATTTAAACTTTTAATACCAGCAGCTCACAAGATACATAAATGGTAATTTATTTCTGTTTACAGCACTTCTGCTGGAAGTATCCTGCTAATCTACCTAATGTGTGTAAGAAAATGCAGACACACCAAGATGTTTTTTTATTATGACTATCAATATTCACAACAATATTGTGAAGCAATAAGGAATGGACTTTCAAGGGGACTAGAGCTCCTATTTATTAAGGACAATGCTTCTTGTTATCTATCAGTGACTGGGTGAGTTTTCTGAAGAAGCCCATTTGAGTCATGTAGCTTTAGATGTAAGATTTTGTTGCTTTTCCTGTTCACACGTGTCCTGGAATGAGACATCCCATGGCTGTTGGCCCCACAGGAGCCATAGGACCAAGCACATCTGGACAAACTGCCTGGGGCCAGCGGAGGAGAAACATTCCCCACACAATCCTTCCCTCAGGTCTGATTCTCAAGGGAGCAGATATCAGACATTAGCCCGGGGACTAAATTTCCATGTTTCCAGAGGGGTCAAAAGCAAGGGTAACTGAGGTCTTTTGGCTTCATGACAGCCAACCCCCCCATCCCAGCTGAGCCCAGGACCTTGAGGCAAAAGTGACCTTTCCCATTGCCCTTCTCCCTCTGCCCCCAGTGGCCAGCAAGCCTGGAGTAATTGTTTTGTAACCATATTTAGCTTTGAGTTTGCTTCCACTCCACCCCTGAACAAAGGATTTATAACTCTGGTGCTGATCACTCTTTTCTCCCACTTGCACTTCTTGGTTTAAAAA
>VZRS01014571.1:144666-158761 GCA_013398055.1 Ifrita kowaldi | reverse complement strand
AAAAAAAAAAAAAAAATCTTCTCCTCGGAATATTATCTTTTTTCTTGGCGGGTGCTTCCCACTTTTTATCTCCAGATGGATGTGGTTTAGCCCTGTCTCTTCCTGTAATGCTTTCATGTGTGTTGTTGCAGTGGCATTAGCAAGGTGTATTTTCGTGCTCAGACGCTGCCAGCGGATGTGGATCTTTGCAAGATATAACATTACAAAATGAAATCTAGCTTTTCCCCCTCCATTTTCTTATATGGGATCCAGTTAACCAATGCTCTGGTGACTTCTGGAGGCAAGAACCCTGGCAAGAAAGAGCAAGGGAGCAGGCAGAGCTTAACCCCCAAAGCAGGGAGACAGGCTCAGGAGTGGGGTGTGAGTGACCCTGGCTTCTGAGTGACAATTCTTCCAGCCTTTACAGCCATGATACAAAAAAAGTGTGCAGTTAAAAATGGAAATACAAGTGGGCCCCAAGATAAAGGAGATGGGCAGCAATAACATGCTTGATTGGCTGAGGTTGGCTGGGTTGTTTTTAAGTTAACTGGATGGCCTGCTCTTGGCTTCAGTATAAAAGATCAAAAACTAAATCCTATTAATACTTTTATTAGAACTAGTCATTCAAACCTTAGTGGGCTGAGCAGCCCTAAGCACCCAGGTTTGCCCAGCATTACTCCTGGCATAAATTGCCTGCACATATCAGAGGCGTGAGAATATCAAGTGAGTTCATTTAAATTAATGGTATTAAAACAAATGGAAAATTGATTTTTGGTAATAGAGGGCTTGATTTAGCCTAGCTTAACTCCATTGAATTTGATGGATTTGAACCTACTTCACTTTGGCATAAATCAGGGGAATACGAAGTCCAGGGAGTGTAAACGCTAAGACCAAGTTAAATATTTACTGTCTTATGTGTTATTACATTCAAAATAGTAGAAAATGTGTTTCCTCTGGTTTATTCTACTGTAATACAGACAGTGGCCAGGAGCAGTAGAAGTAATGATTTGCATTATTGCAGCACTTGGCCTTACTAACTAGTATCTTTTTAACACAAACATAATTACAGATTCAAATTGAGCTTATATTTAAGATATTTATACAGTAACAAGCAGAACTCAGGTGTTGACCATTCACAGACAGAACTGGTTTCCAGCCTCTGAGCTCAGCAGCGTGCCAAGGTCTGCAATCACTCGGGTACCTGACTGGAGTCCTTCCTCCCCCTTTCTAAAATGCCTCCTTACTGCCTCACCAGTGAAAAATTAATGGGCCTCCTTTCGTTTGCTTTTGTGACGAGAAGGAAGCACTTCCACTAATGACACTAAGAATAGGATTTACTGTAACTTGGCCTCAAATGGTATTTGTGGTTCCCACACATCCTGTAACAATAATGCTTTCTAAACTTAAGCGGATATTGCCACACTGACTGTTAGAGAAAAGCAGAAGGAAGATGATGAAGCAGCTCCTCCAAGCTAATTTTTTTTCCTTTCCAAGGCAGATTTATTGGCCTCGTGTTCCACACCTTGGCAAGGAAAAGAAAAAGCCCAACATGAAAGCGAGACAGGCTGCGACTGTGTTTTACCAGCGTGTCTGGAGTGGGGTGATTTCCTGCAAATAATTACTGATGTGCAGGGACAAGTGGAAAAACAGATTTCTACAGCTGTTTTTTCACTTCTGCGTGGTAGTATTATCTGACAAGGGCACAAATACCATATTCAGCTCTACTTTTCCCATTCCCTGGTGCAACCTCTCCTCCACCTCTCTGTGAATTCTTCCAGCAGCTGTATCCTCTAGAAATCTACTGATCACTTGGCACACTCCCCGCCAGGCAATGCTCCTGGGGCAGCTCCAGCACCCAAATGAGGAGTTGGTGGTGTTCATCTCCAGATGGCAATCAGCTGCCTCTGCTCCTTGACCTTTTTCTTGCCCAAGGCTGTCTGCAAAAGAAACATTTTTTGTGAAGTCAACTCTTTAAGCAATTAAGGATCTATATGTAGGCAGCCAGTGCATCTTGCATGGTGCTTGGGCCAGCTAAAACTTCTCTTACCAGCCTCTGAGTAAGCCAGTCCTGCATAAAATAGAGAAATGCCAGCCATCCATCATCCCCTTCATGGCTTAGGAGTGTAATTTCATGAGCTGCCTGTGTGGGAGAGAAGTGTGAGAAGATGCTGCGTCAGTGTGTGGGCAGCACAAGGGACAAAGAGGTGACTTAAAATTTATACTGGAAATAGAGAGTGAGTAATAATGTGCCCACAATGGACCTTTCTTCAGAAGAAATATGCAAATGAAAAATTATTTGAATGATGGGTTTAACTACCAGCTGAAAGTGAAGCTGGGAGGCTGAGGTGTGAGCCAGCCCTCTGGCAAGATGGTAGTGAACAGGAATAAACTACAAAGTGAAAAAAACACTCAGTATTGTGTGAGGATGAAGTTGTGTGGCTTGCAGCTCAGAAAGAGAAATTTTCTATGTATCTGATGGGTTTTGTAAGTTTTCTTTGTGGTGCTTTCCCACAATTGATGGAACCATGGGGAGATTAGGTGACGTGATGCTCCAGACGTGAAACCTGAGTCCTGGGGGAATTCTAAGATTAATCCAGACCACAATACTGGATCCACAGGGTTATGGGAAAGCTATTGGAGGTATGGAAAAGCTATTGGAGCTTGTGCCTTGGACCTTAGACACAGATGGATATGAACCAGACCACCAGATCAGACCCTTCAGATTTTGGAGGCACTGTAAATAGGGTTCATATCCAAACATTACTGCATGACATTTTCTCTTGCAAAAAAAAACCAAAAAAAACCAAAAAAACAAAAAAAACCCCACTTAACAAGCATGCCTGACACAGAAAATAAGCTGCTAGGAAAACCTAGAGACTATATTTGAGCTGATGGAATGTTATATCCTGGTGTGATATTTTTCAGCTGTGGTCTCCTGAATTCACCTATGCAGTTCTCCAGCATTCATCAGTCAAGCTGAAACATGTTTTCAGCAATAAAGAGAAGACTTTCTTCAAAGAAAATCTTTCTTCATGCATATAATCTGGAGAGAGCGTTTCTTTATTTTTCCTGTTGCCATCTGGGATGAATAGGATATAATATTTTTTCTTCTGTCCATTCTTATGCATCTTCCTGCTTGAGATCCTTACAACTGCAAAGTCAGTTTGGTGAAAAACATCTTTCCCATCCCCTTCCTTCATTTCCTATGAAAATAGATACTTTGAAAGGCATGAAATATAATGCCAAGTGCTGCCTTCATAAAGAATGTCTAAAATTCCTGCGAGACAATGTATTGTTTCAAAACAAAGCTATTTCAGGCAATTCTATCCTCATCTGTACAAAGCTATTCATCTGAGAAACTTTTTTTCCAGCACAAATATTCTTGCTCTGGGGTTTTATCTTTCAGCAAGAAAAAAGAAAGTGTTTTGGAAGATCAGTTTCATATTGTTACAATTTAAAATAAAACAAACAAAACCAGATCCTGAAGAAGTTCAATCCATCTGCCATTCTTGCTGTCCGTGTCTAGTCAAAGATAGCACAATCCCTCTGGAACTTCTTTTACAAACATTATTTATTTGACAGCCTCTGGTTTTTTGGGTTTAGGGTTTTTTTTTTTTTTTTTGGTCAAATTTTTACCACGAGTCCTGTGCCATGCATAACTCTAAAAGGAAGAGTGTAGTGAGTTAATTTGATACCCTTTAGGGTTTTACATGGACCTTGGTGGTACCTCCAAAACTGCTGACGGTCTCCATGTCCCCATCTCCAGGCTGCTTTTCCAGGGCACTGGAACTGTTATGGATGTTTGGTGTGTCTGGAGGGAGGGACAGTCAGAGTTCTGGCCTGTTGCAAGCCATTTTCTATGAGCAAGGATTTCTACCAGCCTATAGATTTTTCTTAATTTTGATTCACAAAATCCCAGAGCTGAGCCCTGTAGAAGCTTTGCTATTTCCAAAGGAAATACTTTATAGAAGACAGACCGGTTTTGGCTAAATAAAGAACCTTAGCTGCTGTTTTATGTACTCTCCCCATGCATGAATGAATTCATTGTGGTCATGAACCAGGAAAATCTGGCTAACCTACCATGGGAAAAGACAGAACGAGCTCAAAAGCATGGATGCCTTCACTTCTTTTCCTTATTTTTCCGTAAACAGGGCTTCAGACCATTAGTGATACCTCCTTTCTCAGCATCCAGCCTGCTCACTGAAATTACAGATACAAGAGTACTTCCCTAGCCCCTGCATTTTGACTTCAAGTCATTGGTTTTGTTGTTATTGAGGAGATAAATATTCACAGAGCAAAGGCAGGATGCTATTCCACTAAAATGTGTAACATTCTCCCTGTGAAGTAAATTTGTAGGTGTTCCCCTAGATAAAGATTTAAATATGTCCCTTTAAATTCCAGTGCTGATGGTAACATGGATGAATCCAGTTTTAGCAACCATTGATAATTAGCCAGTTTGCAAGGTTGTCAGAAATATGTGCTTTTTCACAAGAACAAAAATACCCCAGAAGCACCCTTGCTTAAAAAATATCTGTGAAACAAAACCAAAAAGTGGAAAAAAGAAAATTAGCAGCTGCTATTGCAGTAAACTTTAACATACAGACACTGCTTTCCGAGAGCTATCATTAGAGCCAAATTAAAATATAGCTGAGATTTTTCCAAATAAAACTGTCAATGAAGATAAAAAAGTTTTTATGTTGACAGTAAAGCAAATGATTTTTTTCCACTCTGTTGAGGTTCTGTAATAGTTGCAGTATGTCTGGGTGACTTATGGCACACTAATGACAGATTAACAGTTGCAGGAGACACGGCTGCTCCCAGCATCGCTCTGGGACGAGGGAAGCTCGAGACTTGTGGGCAGAGGCTGGGTTTGGGGGCAAAAATGGGTGGAGGATTTACACAAGGCTGCACGTTGGTAGCACAAAGAAGAATATTAAGAAAAGCAATCAGGGATGTGAGAAGTGATTCCTCGAGTGGGGGAAGCCCCATGCTGGAGGTTATGTCTTGGTACAGCCAGAACAGAGGTGCAGCATCAAAGTAACTGAATTTGGGTATTTTCTGTAAGTTAGGGAAGGAGTGCACCAGCAGCAGTGATAATTGCTGGGGATATAAAGTAGGTTAAGTGAGAATTATGATCTGCTGCAGTCTTTTAATGCATTGCCAGCATGTTCAGCCAGCACAAATACCCTCACAACCAGCCTAAAATAGCAATTTCCTTGGGTGTTTCCCTGAAATATTCACATAGACAGAAAAGGTCATGGTAGAGGATTTTTTCTCTTCTCACCACCCAAAACTGAAGGCCTTGTTCCCACTTGGGGGTGTAAAAGGCTCAGAGCTTAGCTCTATCCATGGTCTGGCAGAAGAAGGATTCCTGCCATGGTGGGTAAAGGCTGACCTGTCCTGCTGCTCTTAGGGTCGCTGCATTTCCCTCTGGAGAGAGGTGAAATGAAGAGAAGGCTTTGGAAAGTTGCTGTCTTGGTGGAAACACCCTTTGGATTAAGAGTTCACTCTGAAGAGCTCACTAATCTACTGCTATTTTATTTATTTGGAATTTGTGTTGTTTGCTGCAAACGAGGCAAGAGAACAGTCTGAATGCCATGGGTTGAAGCTGAACAAGCATCCCTCTGCTTGGTACCTCCATCGTAACATGATGGCAGTGGTGGTTGCACGTTTATCTGACACTCTTTGGAGTAAGCAAATGAACAAGGAGGGGCTGGAGTGGTGCAGAGCAGAAGCCATTCATTGTCTCTCCATCCTCTGTGCCCATGGCAAGTGGAGGGAAAGGGGCTGTAAATCCTTGAGCCATAAATTATGCCCAAGCGTCCAGATGTGCTGGACCTGCTCCTTTCATTGCACAGTGCCCAGTTATAATTTTGACCAAGGCCAGGGACTATTGGCAGCTGCACCAGGTCCCCCACCCCTTAGTTCCTGAGTTTCACCACTTTTGGCAAAAAAAAATGCACTTAACTCTTCAAAACTGCGATAACTGGGAGATCCTTGGATGCCTCCCAAACCATGTCTGTGTTAACCTGAATTCACTTGGAGGTATCTTCAACATTTAATTAGATTAGTTATTTCAGCAGGGAGGAGGAAGGTAAAAAAGCAGAATGCTTAGAAAAGAACAGTTTTTCCTTGGATTGTGTCATCTGAATAATTTAAAGAGGTTTTGAGAACTATGCTTTATTTTAATTAGTTTCTGAATCAGTTTCTGCTTTGCCTATTCTTTCTTCCCCCTCTTTGTACTGTTTATTTTTGATGACATCTGCAATCCTGAAAAAAAAAGAAAAAGGAAGCAAATTAACTTGGTTCAAGCCACATCAGCACATCCCTTGGAAGATCACAGCAGTCAGCTGTAAAAAATGGGCTTATGCTGAAAGAAAGTGAGGAGCTCAGAGGGCTGAAAATGAACTTACCTATTTATTAACTACATCTATCTCTATTATTTTTGTACGACACCAAAAGGTGTTCTTGGCACTTCACAGATGTGCACAGAGGATGTGAGGTGAACTGCTCTGGCACTATTTTATTCAGGCCACTCTGCATTAACATTTCCCAAATCAGGAACAAAGCCTGTCCTTTGACAAACTCTCAGTCTAAATGGGCACAGTCCAAGAGCAGTGGGGGAAGAGATGAGCTGCATGGCTGCGATCAATGCTGTGCTTAAGGACTATCACACTAGTTATAGAAAAGCCTTTTTTGCTTCCTTCTTGCAGACCCCTGCCCTGTGATATTTTGTGTTTTGCCAGTAGTCCTTCTTGTGTCCTTTTTCCACAAGCAATGGGTGAAGGGTGACCCAAGGAGAGTGGAGGGAGTGTGAGTGAAGGAGATCTCAAAGACGCTTGAGAAGGAAGAGACCCAGCAACCCAAAGGTGAAGGAAACAGACCTGATCAGTTGGCTGCTCTTGACACAACTATTTTAGCTACAGCTTTGTGTCTTTGCAAGCAGGACAAGTTGTCGGACATGGGCAATGCTATTTGCAGACTGAAGCTGCCCATGTAAAGAACTCCTCTCTAAGTATGCGAGCAAAGGACCTGCAGCACCCTTCTCATAAACCTGAGGGCTACAGGAGTTGACAGAAAGTTATTTGTATCTCTGGCCTATCACTGCCAGCCTACCCTCAACTTTGTTAATCCCATGTGCCTCCTGGAAAGATAGGATGCCTATGGAGTAAAAAACCATGAAATGCAGTTGTAATTTCAAGATAATTTTGGATGAAAAATGAAAAAAATTCTTTAACCAACATATTTTGAAAATTAATATAAGCCTCAGATAACATTTCAGTAAGAAATAAAAGAGCCAAGCAACCTGTCACAAAAAAAAGGCAGAATGACTGAGATGTTTCATTTCAATATTCGTCAAAACTACAAGTTTTGAAATTTTTATTTGAAGTGAACATTTGTGGGTTTGAAATTCATGCCCTCCCTCCTTTCATTGGAAAGCTCAAAGTGAATCATATGTTTTTTCCTCCCTAAACAATTTTTACTTTCAAACTTTCCTAAATGCCAGGCAGGCCAGAAAAAAAGAAGTTATTTGTGCAGCTGAGATGTGGTTTCTGAACAAAGTGTGCTGTGATGAGGTCCTGAACACTGCTCTGATCTGAGTTCAATATACGGTTCATGCAAGGTGGGCAATGGAGGTGATTCTGTTATCGTGTCATTCTGCCCTGCCAATCCTCTCCGAAGCATTATCAACTAATGTGTGACAGTTATAAAGTGGATTATAGCCCAGTCTGTCTGATACAGCTCAGCTGAATCCATCAAACACATATCACTCTGGATCTCAAATTGGACTCGAACCTCGGTCTGTGAAGTTGTGGATTGCTAATTTGTCACGTTTTGCTCACACTTTTTCCCTGCTTTGTGTATCCCTTGTGGTCCCACGCTGCACTTCAGCACACTCATTTTAGCGGTGTTTTCAGGATGTAATATGAAAATTACCAAGCATTATGAAAAGGTCAGCTCTGTTAGACTCATGGAGTAAGTAGGAGGAATGGAGTTGCTCTTAGGATATTAATCATCTGTCATTAGACCTTATTAATCATCCCAAACAAATCTTGGACTGCAGTTCAACAGAGAGCATTTGTCCTACAACTGTCTGGGATAGGTGCCATTTTTGCTGTAGCTTCTCTTTCTGACTTTTTCATCATCTTAATAACTGAGATTCTTTTCATGGCTTTTATATTTGCAAGTGTAAAACACATGCAAACACATTACCTCTGTTAGGAAAAGCTGGAGAGGACAGCTGTGTAGAAAGGTGAGAGCTGGCCTGAGTGAGCAGCAAGGCTGTCTGGGTGAGTGCCTTCATGCACAGCTCACTTTTGAAACTAAGCTCAGCAGTTAGACAAGCTTCAAGAGATCCAAAGCATTGTCAGTATGAGGGAAATGCATAATGTCAAAAATCTTTGACAAGCCTGGTCTAAAGAAGGCATTAGACAGCATAATGATGGAAGTATTTAACGCCCTGGCACAGCCCAGTCTGCTGCTCCCAGCAGTGATGTGGTTTTTGTAAGAGCTTCCTTTGAAAGAACTGCTGAAGCCAAAATGGGCTTTGCACAGACAGATTGGGTGGGGGAAACCCTTCCAGAGGAGTTTGACTGAAGTCGTGTTCCTTGTTTCTGGGCTTCCCAAGCAAATCCCAAACAACACTGTGGAGGGGAAAGGAGTATGTGCAACTCAAGTGTTAAATTTGTTCATGTAGAGCTGAGGAACAAACACACCCTTCAGCACTTCAAAACATCCCTTTAAAAGGAGCATGCAGATCCTGCCACTTCAGAAGGGTTGAGGATTTAAATGGGTTAGGTGAAAGTGCACAGGAATACAGTCAGTCTTCAGGAATTATCCTCTTACTAATTTGGAGATTAAAAAAACAATAAAGCAGCTTTGTGTCTTCTTAATATTCTACTTTCACATCTCAGATGTGAAAGTTTAAGAGTTCTTTTTGCTCTATGTTTTTTGATGGGGTAGAGGGAACAGAGGTGCAAGATTTACCAGAATGGCATGCTTCTTTTACTGGCCTTTTAAAAGGGAATAGTGGTTCACATTCTTCCGAGGTGGAAACGTGCTGCTGAATTTAATGAGGGTGCAATCCCTTGCTTGTCCAGGGAAAGTGAGATCTGGAGCCATGTGTAACAATTTTTTTTGTTTTTGCAGAAATTGCAGGTTTTGCAGAGAACTCACTCACCTGATTTCCGATGTTTGGGGTTTTTTTTACCCGACTTCTCAGAATGCTGAGAATAATCTTTCAGAATCAGTTTTTTTGAAACCACAGGACCAGACTCCCCTCTTGTGTAAACAGGCACAGATGTGTATGAAATAGCTGGAGTAATGCAATTCTGCTCTACTCCAAAGGTTGCCCTAACTCTTTGGATGGTTCTCCAGCAGAGTAAAGCTTCTGATGAAACACTGGGAAAGACAAGGAGACAGATAGGTTTGCCTCTGACCAGTATTTCAGCTCAGCTTGCATAATGCAGTGCTCATCTTGTGCAAACTGCTTTTGTTCAGTAAGATGGAACACACACGAGGGCTTTGCAGCAGCATGGCTGGATGGAACACAATTCTCCAGTTCACAAAAAGGAGGTGAAGACTTCCACCAGGTATGGGAATGCAACATGAAACCAAAACAAAAGTCACCAGTGGGCCCTTTAAATGTAACTGCTTTCCCTCCCAGAACAATGACAAAAACTTTAAGCAAAATGCCCTCTTTTATACATGGAATTAATGCTTCAAGGAAAGGCTTCACATTTCTGGAAATCAGAAGAGTTTCTATCCAGCAGGACAATAAACCCTAGTAACTCTAATGAGTCAAAATGATCAGTGGTGGAGGGGAATGATGTGACGTGCAGACTTGTGTGTGTAGAGGAAGGGACTTGTGCTCGTGCATCAGCCATGGATAACCTGAGAATCCACTCCCTGCATGAATATATTCAAAAGCATACTTTCAGGATTAGTATATTAGATAACCAGAATTGAAGGAGAAACTCTTTTATATAGGAAAGTGAAGGTAAGATTTGGAATCTGATGTCAGGAATTGTTAAACAAAATGGCAGTCAGACACAGCTGCTTTGTCAGCAACATCTACACATCTATTTTTCTTTTGTGAGCTACTGCAGAGATGCTTATGATAAAATTAGATATTATGGTGCTATTGTTGCATACAGAATGGAGAGGGGAGAATGTTTGGAAGGAGGAACTGAAATAATAAAAAAATAAATATTAAAGCCAACAGGACAGCCAAGTTGAATAAGACCAGCTGAGGACCTGACTCATTTTGTGATGTCTGTGGCACACCAGATGCATGCACATGCATTGTGCTTACTGCCCTGGGGGAACAGCTGAAAGAAAGAAAAAAGACATTTCTAGAACAATACTGGCATAAGACATGTATTATTATACTAACCCCCTGATACGTTCTGGTTTTAGGGTAATTGTGTGCATATTTGGTGTTCGAAGGAGAAAGGAGAGATACTGCAGTGAGTCACTTCTTCTCCCCCTCCTGGCTTTTGCACCATGGGCAAGGCTGGTGGTACTCCAAAAGCTTTTTCTCACTGTACCACAAAGAAGTGCATTGACCTTTTAATACATTTTAAGGTCATGTGGGACCATTTTACTTCATTTGGCATAATCCAGTCCAGCGAATGCTCCCTTAGAGAGGGATGTCCTGACTGCCCAGGGTGAACCAGCCATCCCACAGCTCCCCAGCTCTCCCTCCACCTACTTGCTCTCCCTCCAGCACAAGCAGCTCATTGATTCTGATGTCCTTTTCCTTTGTTCTTTTGGGATTTCTGTCCTCTGTAAACGACAAAAGAGCAGACCACTTCAGTCCTGACTGTGCAGGAGATAAGCCTGGACTGTTGGAATTTCTCTGTCAGGATGTAGGTGCATGGGATTTTTCCTCACAGTGGTGTCTTCCTGGAGCTGTGCTCTGCAGCTAAAATCTTGGCCACAAGGAAAGTGAAGGGAAGGCTTCCATTAAGTCTGATGTGGATAAAGCCTCAGCTGATGAGGCAAACACATAAACCATGTATTCTATTTCTACTCTCCATGATTAATACGGGGAACCAAATGTCTGTATCAAACTCAGTGTCTGTTGCAGTTATGCCAAGTTTCAGGGCTCAGACAGCTGGCAACCAGTAAAGAATTTATTTGGAAATACAAATCATTTGCAAATGGCCTTAATTCTTTTACTACCTTTCCCCTTTTCTTAGCTATTTTTACCTCTCCTTTTATTTATTCCTATTGTGTTTGCAAAGGATTTTTCACAATTATTTTGAGACATTTTGGTTTGTACTGCAGAGGAGATAAAGCCCTGCTTGGCTGAGGTGAGGAGCTGCTGGGGATCCCACTACACCTCACTGCCTGGCTCTTCAAAGGGAAGCTCTGGTGAAATGTTTCTGTGGCCAGAAAGCAAAATGAGTTGCATGGGAACAGCTTCATTTCCTTTGATGTTTGGTGGATTTGGCAGTTCAGCATCCCTTGATTCACCAGCTTGGCAGAGAGCCAGGATGCCTCCAAAGCAGGTCAAGGCTGTCATAATTTGACTGTGGAACAAACCCCTTCTCAGATGTGTTTCATAACAGCAGCTGAGCGTTTCCCTGCCCTGTGGAGAGGCTGGGTCCCAGAGGCACAGGGCAGAGAGGGCGCGAAACACTGGCTCAGCATTTTCTGGTCCCCAGCCCCATCTCAGCTCCCAGCCGTGCTCATGCAGGCACCACAGCTCTGCAGCCAAGCCCAGCATCCTTGCTGTGGCTGTACAAGTGGAAACTCGCCCACAGGAGAAATAAACTTAAATTCCTTGCTGCAGCAGGACAGCTGTGTTGCGCAAGGAAATCTGCAGCTTGTCGGCCCCTGATGCTGTTTCTGGGTCAGCCCTGCTCAGGAGAACCAGCCTGGATGGCTGGGGAGTGGCTGTGCAGTAGTGTCTTCTTTTGGAAGGAAATTATCTCCCAAATCTGCATTGACTGCACGGCCCCATATCTCTGAACAACAATAGTGATGAAGAGAGAAGTGAAAGGCAGAGACACAGGTTCTGCTGAGCTCAGGTGGGAAGCAGGTTTGCCTCCTTTATTCCCCAGAACTGGTCATTGCCACAGGGCTTGTTTTGGGCTAAAGGAACCTAAATAAACAATGCTGTCAGCAGTGGGGATTTTAGGGTTCAAATGGGTGTTACATCAACAGAAGCGTTCAGTGACCAGTAGGGGCAAATACGATGGTGCCTGAGTCCGTGGAGGTTGGGCAGCTCCTCACAAGTGGCTCTTGTCTGCAGGACAGCCTGTGTTGGTGCTGGCTCTGCATGCAGTGAAGGGACAGCACTGGTCCCCCAGCTGAGCTCCTGTGTCCCCGTGTGATGGATGGACTGCCTGAATGTGATCCTATACTGAGAGAGCTCCTTTCTAGCTTCCCTCCTCATCCTACAAGGTTAATTGGCCTGAGCTAGAAGCCTCAGGATATAAAAGCAAAATGCCAGCGTGCCATACATTGAAACTAATAATAAAAAGGGTTAATTATCTTGAAACTGGGAGCTGTTGGAGCTGAATGAAATGAGATAGCAGCTTAGAGTGTGTCTGCCTGCGTGAGTGGGAGGAAGGTGTGGAGGATGTTTATTTACAATTATTCCCTTTCTGGAGAGCTGGTGCAAATCAGTGCTCCCTCACCCTGTTCAAAAAATCAATGACAATCCTTCTTGGCTTTGGTTTTGTTGCTGTTTCACTTAACCTTTAAACTTTACCTTTTGGGTAAGCCAGGAATCAGTGAATCAAAACAGTTTGGACGTGTCTGAGTAAAAGTCAAAACCCTGAGCCTCAGCTGCACTACTGCACTGGTATCTATTGCACTGAAGCACTGGCTGGTGCTCAGAGTTTTGCAGCACTCAGTGTGCCTACTGAGACCCCAGGATGCTGCAGGAACCCAGGGCAGCCCCCACTGATTATTTTCATGAGCAGTTTTTGCTAAGCCATCTCTGGTTTTCTTACGGTCTCCACAGAGTGGGGAATTAGGCTGTGATATTGCAGATTTTTCCCCTCCCATCTGAAAGTGCTAGAGGTCCTGAACCAAAGGCATTTGGCCACTTTCCATGCACCCCACAGGACCTCCACCCCCAGGACTGTTCTCACCTTGGCAACCCTCCCCACTGTGTTCCAAGTACAACCCCCAAAAACCCCAACTTTTCTGTTGCAGCCTCTTGTGCTCCCCTTCCTGAGGTGGTTTATCCTGGGACCCACCATGGTCTCTTTGTGTTTTTACCTTTCACAGGTTTCACTGTGATCAATAGGTTACAGAAACTTAAAGGAGAAATCCTATATGTGTATATTTAAAATGAGGTGACTGCAGAGCAGCTATAACTGCCTAGAGCTACCCGTGAGCAGGATTTAAGCCCTTGGTGATGGGCTTGGCACAGTCATGCTGGATTTAAAGGTTTCCTGGGTGGAGAGAGTGAAGTAAGCTGTGAGGCTCTGACTTCAGCCTTTCTTCTGAGCCAGGTAATTCCCTTTGAATGAAGTTTTGGTGCCAGATGCTGTTTCTGAGAGCCGAGATTGCTGAAGATTTCTCTGAGCATCTGTGTTGCTGGGGTGTATGGTGGAATAAAACTAATTTCTCTCTGCTGGGGCACGTGCCAGCTGGGACACAGTGGTGTGGCAGGGTTGCTGTACTTTGGAGTGAGCATCAGCCAGACTGAGTTTTTGCTAAGAGAAATATGGAAGAAATATTTGTATATATTTAACCATTAAGCTGTGCTATTTTCCTCCTGTGCAACACACTAAACACCTCATCTTTCGAGCAGGCTTGGGGTGAGGATGAGCAGAGAGGAGTGGGGCAGCTGTTGGAGGAAGATGGGAGGGAAATGAAATTGAGCTTGGAGCTGCAGGAAAGAGCTATGGCCACGGCAGTAAGGGAAGCTGAGTTCCCTGGCTACATTTGGTGCCCACAGCTGCAAGTGGAAAGGTGTTTCGTTACTTTCGTGCCATCTTTGCTAGTCATTTATCCAATTTTCACCTCTTCCTAAGCTGTCAGCTTTACAGTATACGTTTTCAGGAGTAAGCACTGTGCTCACAGCTTCTGTGCTGTGAAAATCTGAAAACTTGATGTCAACTTAAAAAATGTTATTCTGCAAGAAAAGGGG
>VZRS01014571.1:117984-144589 GCA_013398055.1 Ifrita kowaldi | reverse complement strand
GGAGTGAAGAAAGAAAAAAGAAAGAGGTGTCCAAATCATCTCTATCTGTGGAATTAGGAGTTTAAAACTACGACCAACCTATGCTAGATTTCTCAGGATGAAACCAAATCGAGAGTGTTACTGGTTTTAATAACATGCTGAGATTATGTAGCAGAGATGTGGGTGCCATCATTTCTTTGCAGAGAACACGCTAAAAATGGGTATTTTGGCTTGCACCACAATGCTGCATAATGACAGTGTTATGTTCTGTGCCAGCAATTCAATGGGATGCTCCTTTCTTTGGATCACATATCTGTTATCGCTCCAGACAATGAGTATCTGATACAAAATAAAAGTGATGGATGCCAAGTGAACCAGAGAGTGGGGAGAAGATACTGTGGTTCATTGACTAACCAAATTACTTTGGGGGTATTTAAATGCATCTCTAGCTTTTTATTCTGCATGGGCTATTATAGATGAATTCTGTGATGATTCAGCCTTGGAAAAATTAACCTGTTCTGTTCCACGTGGGAGGCTGGTGATTGCATGAGTGTGGTGATGTGGTTGATGGATTATAATGCAGCTTCCAGGATAAAAAGGTTCTGATGAAATTTTTTTTTTAACATTTATCTTTTAATTTCAGTAGAGCAGTGTAGCTGTTTATGCTTAAAAACTGAGCTAAGACAGAGGAAACAGGAGCTGAACAGCATAGTTTTAGGCAGCAAACAGTGTGCACTACATTAATGCATTCTCTTGGCTTTATCCCCCATTTCACTCCGGGGTTTGCCATTCCACCATGACAGAAACTGAAGCTGATGAGTTTGTTGCAAAAAAAGCAAAGCAGCTGCTAACTGAAGCAAGGAAAATCCCTCACCAAGTTATCTGTAAATAAGTAAATAAAATCCTGGATTGGCAGTGCTGATGCTTGCACCCATCTTGTATTTTGCTCTGAGGAGATTGTAACAGATCAGTTTGTTTGCAAAGACTTTGGTATAAGCAGGGAATTAGAGGTCGGTGGCAAAGAATGTGCGTAAAAAGACATTTTGAACTTCCACAGACAAATACTCACACTGGAAAATTTTTCTCTGAGAGTGGCCAAAATAAGACACAGCCATCTGTGTGTATCTTGTCCAAATAATTGAACAAGAGGCTGCATTTCCAGTATCAAATACCAAATTCCTTATGAACAGCTCCAACTGTCACAAAAAGTATTCAGACTTATGGTAAATCTGTTTGGAAAATCTGATGCTGCTTTTGGACAGTTCATACCTAGAAGAGACCTTATGCTGTCCAAGCAATCAGCTCAGCCTTTCATACAAACTTGCAGAAAATAGAAGCCATCTGATTATCAGGAAAACTCTCTTAACCACCATTAGAAAATAATTTCTAAGCAAAAATTTATTTTAAAATAAATTTTTATGTTGGCATACAGGGTGGACAGAACAGGGCAATGCAGGGGCACTTTTGGGGCACTCTGGGGTTTTTTCTGAGAGGTGTTTGCAGCTGGATTTTGCTGCAGGCAGCTTGTTGTCATGCAGAGATTGTGACCTGGTGTGCTTGCTGTTGCCTCAAATGAGTTTATGGTCGGCCATGAACTCTTTATGATGTTTGGCTAAAACCCATCAACCAGTTAACCTGGAAGTTGCTGCGTGTTCCTCTGCAGCTGTTGAATTAAGATGATGGCAAAATAAAGTTGAACCTAAAGACACCTGAGAGGCTGAGAAGCTGAAAACCATAAACATGGAGAATTATTTTTGCAGATATGCATGTATAAGCTGACAAGTAAAGCCTTTAAATTGAATATCTTCTGTCAGTGAGGTCTAGGAAAATAATTATTGGAATCCAAGGAGTGGGTGAATATACAGAAAAAAAGGAATATTCGTTAGCAGGAAGCCAACAGGGGGCAATCGGAGCCTTCCCTGCCCACAGCTGTAACCCTCCTCCAGCCACTGCCATTAGCCCAAATTGCTGTCTGTTGGACTGTAAAGTGTTACACGTTCCATTTAATTAACACCTTTAATTTGATCTTGATGGTGTGGGAGCTCCTGGTGAAAATGAAACAAATTTACAACTTGTATTAACAAAGGCAGCCTTTGCGAGGGGGCGGAAACCACCAGAATTGCCATGGAAATGTTAAAGCGCTTTGTTGGAGCACGGGGAAGAGCCAGGTGAGGTCTGTGGGCTCGCTGTGCAGAGCTGCAGGTTCTGCCCTGGCTTTGGTGAGAGCCAGCGTGGGTGGGAGATGGTCCCTCTCCAGACCTGCCCGTGCCTGGAGCTGTTCTCCAGGTGCTGCTGGGTTGATGTCGCACCATCCCAAGCTTCCTCCTGCCGAGGGGGACAGCTCTCTCCACACTGAAAAGCACCAGGAATGACACTGCATCATTGAGCATTGATGATTAATCAACAAACTAATTACCATTCCCAGAGCAGGCTCTGAGGAGCGTTCCTGTCAGGCAGAGCAAAGGCTGAGGAAGGAGATTTAGTATGCAGCGAACACCAGCCGTTTCCCACGCTGCCTGCCACCAGATGACACTGGAGAAGGTTCTGATGTTCCAGAGTAGGAGAACGACTTCTCTGGGTAATTGTGGTCTGGTGACCAATGACAGAAGTCTTTCAGAAGAGATGAACTTGAGTTTAAAAATAGAAAGGAGTTGATTTTCTGTGGACTGCCATGTGTATCCACTACTGGAGACTTTTAAAAACATGTGGGGATATTTGACAAGTATGTACATAGGGGTGGGTCTGCTTTGGGAAGAAGGATGGACTAACTCCTTCTTTTCAGCCCAAAACTGATTATTACCATTACTCTTGCCAAAGATACCCAGGAAAAACAAGATTCCAAATTATTTTTATATAAACGTGTTATTCTTGCTTCTTTTATAGTGAAATGATAATTTCTTAAGTAGTTCAATGTGCAGAATATATTCCACGTGGACACATCCTGGCTTTAGGAGCAAGGAATCGCAGGGTCTGCTTTGCTCCCTCTCTGGGTGCTCCGTGGTGGGCAGTGCTGGGTGCTCCCCACCGTACTGAGGAAACACCTTTCCCTTGGGTCTTGAAATTCCTGCCTCCTTCCAGCTGCTGTGAGCTGAACCACCACTATCCTCCTCGGGTCTCACCTTGGATTCCTTCTACGTGTTTCACAATAGACTGGCTCTCTTTGTGGCCCAGCAAGATGCCTGCCCTGCTTGTATTACCCACATTATCAAATTTTCTATGCCCAGTATGTATTGTAGCCACAGCATCAGCTCTGGCTGCTTTTTAGGGGACAGTTTAGGGGTATTTTTAGGGAGATATTTTTTTTCCATTCTCTCCCTGCGTGTCAGTTTAAACTGCAGCTGAAGGAGTGAGCGGAGCGTGGTTGGTGCCACAGCAAGAGCATCCTGCAGGTGAAGCCTGCGGTGGTCGGGGCGGGGAGAGATCCCTTTATCCACACACACAGATCCGTGGGTCTGGAAGGGGACTCCGCCCCGTGTTTGTGGCATCAGCCGAGTCACTCCCGGCGCTCGCATCGCGTGCAGCCCTCGGCAGAGAATCCTCGGCAGAGAATCCTCGGCAGAGAATCCTCGGCAGAGAATCCTCGGCGTATCCATGGGAACACGGCTTTGCTTAAGCGCCTGCGAGATACAGCTCATAACGAGCCGGGTGATCGGGGTGAGCGTGTGGGGGAGAGGAAGAGTGTTCCTCTTAGCTTTCCTCTACCCCCACGCTAATCAAATGCAAGAAAAGTTGCATAAATTAAGAACGAAAGTTTCTCTTTACAGTTTTTCCCAGGTGGTCTATCACTCGATATCACTCCTGCATTAAATACACCACCACAGGGCTCGTTTTCAAACCCTGATGGGGGTTTTTTTTGATGGGTAAATGCCATCAAAAGCCACCGTGAGATGCTCTGTGCCATGGGAGCCTGGTGCAGGTCCAGCAACACCAGTGGGATCCACGGTCATCGGGGCTTCAGCTTCCCTGGAGTCCAGGGGTGGAGCACCATGAGCAGGGTGTTCAGTAAAGACATCAGGCAGCATCTAGTGGCCGTATTTGTGACTTTTAAGGTAATATTTAGGGGGTTTGCTGCTGGTAGAGTGATGTCCATAATGACAGCGTTGCTGCCTTCATTTTTGTATCCTGTATTTTTGCAATGGTGACCACAGAGTTGGTGTCAGAAGTAGAGGGCATACAGCAGCAGTAAATTTATTATTACAAATTGGAAAATCTCTCTCCAGGTTTCCAGAAGTGACAGAGGTGGTACCAGCTTTTGCTGCCCCAACAGACATGTAACAGAGCTGGCTGTAGTGGGTATGTTCTGTGGCTCTCAGAGCATCAAAGGCGCTTTGTCTCAGTTCCTGTTGATCTTTTCTCCCAAGTTTTTCCATGGTAAGAAGTCACTGTAGGATGGAGCTCAGCTGCACATGGACTTATAACACCCCAGGCAACTGTAGGATCCAAACTGCTTTAAGCACTTTCTCCCTAATTTATGGCCGTGTTTAAGGACATGTTCAATCACAAGTGAACAAATATGCTTCAGTGCCACCCCAAGGAGAGGCACCCCTAAACCAGCTCTCGTTGCCCTGGTTTTAGTGGGAGCTGCAGGAGAAGTGTTTTTTCAGAAATGTTAATACAAGAAACATTCCCTCCTCTCACGCCTTTCCCTTTATGTGAATATTCTAATTCAAATTTTATCATCTGCATGGCTGAAGGATGGACCAAAGTCAGTTGGGTTGGCAGATTCATTCCCACAGACTTATATGAGCGCTGAGTAATCACCCAGTTTACTGGGCTGTCCGAGCTGTGCTGAGGGGTCTCAGGCCACTCAAAAGTGAGCTATTTGGCTATCAAATGGCAGAGCATTTTGGATCAATGACTTGTTTTCATTCCCTTCATCTCCTCTCTCCCCTTCAGTACAATTGCTATTTCTCACTACTTTTTCTTTTTTTTTTTTTAATTTTATTTTGTCTGTTCTTTATTATTGTTTTCTGCAAATAGTGGGGGAAAAAAATCCACCTAAAGCAAGGAGTATGCATCGACTATTGCCTTCCTCCTCAGGAGAAATCATTTGAGAGCACTGTTTTATATATATATACATGTATAAATATATAAATAAATAAGTATATATATAGTTACACAGTTATAGCTATCAAGCAGTGAACTGAGACAAAACTGAACTTTCATCCGTGTTTAGCTGCTCAACATGTGTGATAATTGCAAAAATATACTTCTTGGAGTGAGAAAATGGCAGAGATTTAGGCAGCTGGATCAATTATTTTTCACATATTGGATTGGTCTGTGCTGATGTCCTGCCAGGCTGCTGTAGGCAGGGGGGTGGCTCACTTTCACATGGGGGTGTGCAAGTCAGACACGAATTTGTGGAAAATCTCTGTGGGACATGCACATCCTCCTTCAGACTTCACATCTCCACCATCACATCGTGAAATTGAGTGAAAAGATTGATCCGTTAAACCAGTTTGCTAATTCCTTCCCTGAAGCTGAATCTGGGCAGAATTCCCAGTCACTAAACTTTGTCACCTAATCTTTGCGAGTCCTTGAGGCAGAATGAAAATTCTCCCCAGCTTCTCACTCATGGGGCCCAGCCCTCTATAAATAAAGTTTATGGGGAAAGCCTCATCATGCTGACTTTAGGGAACATTGTTTGGCTTTCACAGCTACACCCAGTATGGGACTGGGACCAAAATCTCAGAGCTGCAGCCTTTCCATCCTTTGGGATAGTCGAATGTGCATTTGCCTGTTGGTGCTCAGGCTTCCCACCTGTTCTCCAACCTTGTCTCCACATGGTCTGAAGCTGGGCAGCCCAGGGAAGGGAGGGTTTGAGCACACAAGATCTTTGCCTTTCCATGGACACACGCTGTGAGACACAGAGTGCTGCCCCTGTTCTTCTCTGGTTTCAGGCAGAGCTTCTGGAAGGCAGTGAAGGGCTGAGAAGGAGGCTGAGGTGGAGCTGTGTTAGAAATTCAGGGTTTGGGCACTGACCTCAGGGGACCTGGTGGCATTCAGGTGCCATGTGCTTCAGCTCCATAAAGAAAACATGGAAAGACAATAATGATGATGATAAGAATACTTCTTTGTCCATCCAAGAATCTCAATACATTGAGGCCAGTCTGCTCCTTGTAGTCAGCTTTTGGTTTTAGACTCTTTGACAGCACCAGAAGATGCAGTTCAACTCAGTTTTCCTCCTCTTCCATCAGCATCAGCCTCTGTTCACACAAGCCCTTCGCTGGGAATGAAAATATTAGCAAATTGAGTTGAGTGTGAGAGGAGGCCTCCAAGAGATGGTTTTGTTGTTTAACCACCTCTTTGCTAAGAACAATAGTTTCCCTGCAGGATATCAAGCTGCATGCCCTCAGTGTATATGTTTGCACCTCTGGGGGTAAGTCACACTCCAGGGCCCTTCTGAGAACGGGGAGAGGAGAAGGAAAGGAGAACATCCAATTTCACATGCCCTGGAGAGCTGCAGCACTCTGCTTCCTTCCTTCCTTCCTTCCTTCCTTCCTTCCTTCCTTCCTTCCTTCCTTCCTGACGGGGAATGGTTTGGGATGCTTTCAAAGTGTCTGTCACTCTCTGGGATTGTATTTTCCCCCATTTGTGAAAAAGCCTGAGACTGTCTGACATCTCCGCTGCTCACATCATTGTGGCACATGCTGGACTTTGCAAATAAAAGAATCGTGGCATGTATCCTCGGGAGGTGTAACTCTCTTGGTTGCCCTGAAGGCAGAGGGAGGAGCTGCGAGCTGCAGAGCTGGCCCCTGTGCCTGCTGCAGGAGAGCACGTGTGCGTGAATTACGTGATCTGAATCTTAATCAAAGATTATTTGCATCACTCACTGATACCGACTCAGCCCCTGGGCTGGGTTTTCCTCTTGTTTCCAGGCTGAAATTGGGAGGTGTCCTGGTTTTGTGTGGGCTGGGACAACACGCAGGTTCTTGCTGTTGGACTTAACAGAGAAAGCAGCGTTTGGAATGAGAGGGCGCCTGGGACAGGGTTCATGCCAGCTCTTTTTTAAACCCATTTCTATTTTGCTACACTGAGCAGTGGGACAAAAACAGCATTTGTCAAGATAATGATGCATCTCCTGTCTAATATCATGAAGACACCATCTGATTTTTTCTCTTTCTGGTTTTATTTTAACAGAGGACTTTACCTTATTAAAACAGAACAAGCCTGTTAGTGGGCTGATGGTAGTGTTGTTTCAAGGTGGATGAGGAAGATTCAGAGAGTTGGACTGCATCCTTTTTTCTGACATGCTGAGTGATTTTGGCCAAGACTCTTGCCCTTATACGTCATCATATTTTTGCTTGTAAAATGAAGACAAAAGCGCTGTGTTCAGCTGAAAGGACCTTTTTTATTCAAAGGGTTTTGCAATACACAGAGTAAAGGGCTGTGGAAGGACAGATAAATGACAAGTGGTAAAGCAAAGTAAAAGACACAAGCCTTTGTAACCATATGCAAAAATTATTTGGAGTCACCAGATGGCAGGATTCTAGACCAAATTTGTTTTTGTTTTGCAAATCAAAACATAGCATCTTTTACAAATGTCTGTCAAGTGAGGTGTGGATCTCATTAAGTGCCAGGAGTGTTAAGAGTGTCACCACAAAAGATCCAGGTGCAGATAGCCTGGGAGATATGATGAATAACCAGTAACTTGCTGCTGGGCATGGCGGTCGTGGGGAGTGCAGATGGCTTCGGAAACAACCAGCCCTGGGCACTGCAAGCTGTGTGTTGCCAGGAATGCCACCAAGGTGGGGTGTTTTTCTGGAAGAGGTGCTGCAACCCAAGCAGGACCCAGTGCTTGGAAGTAGCTGGAGATGAGGCCATCAGGGCAGCTAATTGCCATGTTCTCTGCACCCTTTCCTATGTGCAAACCTGGAGTGTGTCAGCCGTAGACCTGAACAGTCATTTTTCTGGGTGGCAATAAAACAATATGCATTTTCCAATTAATGGTGCAGGCAGCGTTATTTCATTTTTCATTGCCTGCATGAGTTAGCAGTGCTCAGGTCATAGTGGCCCTTCTAAAGAGGCAGGAAGAAATGGATAGGCCTTCTGTGGGATGCCTTTGCTAGCAGCTTTCCTTGCCTTTAGTAGAAGACATCAAAAGAGATCACAGAGAACTTACAGTAGAGACTAAATGTGCAGCACCAGGATAACTAAGGCATACAGTCTTTTGGATTTAGAGGACATCCCTTCATTTTTGCTCAGTGCAGTCCAGTCTCTCCTTTTCCAGTTTTCATGACAGATCTGACAAAGACAATCTTCTCTTTTAGTGCTGAGCTGTGAGTACTGCCAGACGCTCCGTTCTGTAAGAGCACGCAGTTTTGATCAAACCAAACCAATTATCCCACCAGAGTGATAGTTTACCATGTGTAGAGTGTCCATCTTACAAGACCCTGCTGGAGCCTTTTTTTTTTTTTTTTTTTTTTAATGTACATATGTATTTTTAGCCCTACACCATTGTTACTCTGCTGGAGAGCAAATGACATGCTGCTGTGCAGGTAAGCTGCCTTCAGCCAAATAAAGACTTAATTGTGGCACAAGCAATTCAACATATATAATAGAAGACAAGTGCATTCAGTCTGGAAGATCGATGATGTTGACAGCTTTTGAAAATTGTAAAATGTAACTGTTATTAGAGCAAGGTGGTGGGTGAGAAACAGCGTGGCCCAAAGTAGATCTTGTCAGCAAGGTAAAAAAATATATATCTCTTGAATGACTTGAGAGTTGCTGAGGAGGAAATATCTCTGGTTTGGGTCTCCTGATCAGGTGTGAGATGCCTGGGAGTTGGTCACAGAATAATTTTGGAAATGTAAAACTGCTGGGCTGTAAAAATAAGAGTGAAATCAGGAAAGAGCTCAGCAATATTAAGAGTGCTAATTCTGTGGGGCTCTAAGCAGCACATCTGAGCATTCTTTATTTTCTCTTTAATTGCTGAAGAGGTGGTCAGGCTGGTGGAGGTTTATTCCCAGGTACCCACAGAGGCTGTGCAGGGAGGGCTTTCAGAAGCATTGGTCTCAGCAGACCCTGTGAGCAGGCTCCTGTAATTGCATGCAGCAGGCCTGGGAAGGAGGACTTTCAGCCCAGGAAACGAAGGAGAAGGACATTGCAGTAAAAATAATCTAGGCTGCTTTGCAAGTCATTTAAAAGCTTGAAAAGAGTTGGTGTTTTTTTTAGAGCCCCTTGGAAAGTGTTCATCAATGGAATTTTTTTAAAGGTCGCGTATTTCCTGAAAGGAAATTACCCCTCATTCTGAGACTCTCAAATCCACTGTCACTCCATCACTCTCCTAATGTGTGGCACTCTTAAAAGCACTTGGCTTTAACTTTTCAGCTCTTCTGAGCAGCATTGCCCTCTTTTCCTCGCAGCACTTCTGTGGTTTTTTTCCAGCCCTCTCCAATTCTTACTCAGTTGTCAGCCTCCTTCACATCGAGCCGCCTCTGACTCTTCTCCCAGGGCTCCCATGTGAGCTCTCTCATGCTTTTATACCTCACGTCTGCTGATGAGTCCTTTGAGACATTTTTTTAAATGCCTTTTGTGCTTGTCGCAAGCTCTTTGCTCTGAGCTCCTCTCCACAGTGCCCCTCTGCCTTCCCTGCTGGAACCCAAGCACACTCCCTCTTGAGTCTTTCCTATTAAAGCTGCAAAAGATGATGTGTTAAAGTGGTGTGTTAAATTTGAACACACAAGGCCTTGCATAGGGCTGACATTTTTTCAAAAGCCCATCTCACGTTATTATTTTTCTTTGTCACGTGGTCCTTCGCTTTGTTGTGGCTTGTCTTAATTAGTTTACTTGCTGTTGTAAACACACAAAAGAAAGGATTCACTCATCTCTGAATTGATTTCCACACATGCAGTAGAAAGCATGGTGGAAATTACACTGGAAATTGAACATTATATGGTGTGATAAATAGTAATTTGGAGGTGTATTAACCTGCTTCCTTTAGGTAAAGAAATGTCTTATATAATAACTGTCCTCATTCAGGAGCTGACATTTCCTCCTGATGAGGCATTTATCTTATGGCTTGATTATCTTTCTGTGAAAACATTTCAACTCTGACCTTTCCAGATGCTGTAGTGGGCTATACTTTCTCACTGACTGGCAGCTTGTGGTGGCATGAGGGCAGCTGGGAATGTGAGGTGTTCTGCCTACCCTAAATCATTAAGGTGGTGACAACTTGTTGAAAAGCTCGTTGATGAAACCTAATTCCCTTCCTTTCACTGAAAGATAGCTTATCTGGCACAGTAAAATGGGTTGATGTAAAAGAAAATTGTGTGGAAGTGTGGAGCAGGATGAGTGCTGGAGAGGGGGATGCAGGGCTCCCCAATACTGCCGAGGGTCATCCCTCCTGGGAGGGGAGTGACAGCTCAGGGGGTGACAACCTGCTTTGTGCCCGAGCTTCAGTGTTACCAGAGAGATTCGGACACAAAGCAGTGCTAAAACAAAGCCAGCTGAACAAGGTGCACTATTGTTTGCTACTTTGGGAAGTCAGACCTCCTCTGGACTTCCCCTGGCTTCCCCCGACCTCTGATGAGCACAGAAACTGGCTGATTTCTCTAGGAAATGTGGAAGGCCATGGGAGTAAGCTGCAACATTTTAATGTTGTGATTATTGACTGCTATATGCAGCCAGGAAAGGGGTAAAGCAGGACTAGGGATGGCTCATGGTGCCCCAGCCTCTCCCAAGGGCAGGCTGTGCACACACAGACTTTTCTCTCACCCTGGTCACTCGAGGGTGAGCTCTGTCCATAGCACAGCTCCTGCTGAAGTCACTGGGGGATCTGCTAAAATCAATATACCAGCACCCTGCCCTAATTTATTTTGCAATTCCTGCCTGACTGGGCATAACATAAAGGCTGTCTTTAAAATATCTACTTAAAAGGAAACATGTGAAACGAACCCATGCTCTTGGGAGTACTTTAGATCCAACCAGTGAACCCTTTTACAAAAACTGCAAAACACGAAAACATCCACAGAAGATGCAGCTCTGGTTTGGTGCCATCTGACAGAGCCAAAAGCTACTGGTTGTGCCCTGCACCACCAGCATGGCTGCAGAGGGCCTAGGGCAGCATGCCTGGGGGCAGAGGCTGGCTGTGCAGATGGACTCTGAGTGACTCCTTGTGCACCCCACTAACAGCACCACGAAGCCACTGTGCCCCACATTTGCATCTGACCCTCCTAGAGAGATAACAAGAGCTGGACCTTGAATATGACTCCAGATTTTGTGAAAGGCTGGTGCAGTGGCAGAAGGTCAGATGGGATTTGTTTGCAGGAGCCTGTGCTGTTGAAGACACCCAGAGCAGTTTTTTGTGCCTGTTTCTGTGTACAAGGGAGCTCATTACCCAAACCAGAGCACCGAGTCCTTCTCAGCAGAAGCAAACCAGCAGCGCTGCTGGTGCCCCGGTGCCCTGGCAGCTCATTACAGCACACGGGTGGCAGAGCTGAACACATCCATCATGCTGAGATTGGATCCCACGTCCTTGCTGGGTCCTGTTGAGTCACCCAGACTTGTTTAGGTTCAGATCTGTTATTTTCACCCAACAAACAGCAGCTTCTACTGAGTAGAGGTCTCTTTCCTCCTCCTGCCTGCTGCTTGGTCACTTCCAAGTTATAGCATGAGGACAAGTGAGTTTTAATCCTATAAAATCCTATAAAAAATCCTCTAAACTACACAAAACCAAGTCTAATTTCACAGGAGATACCTTGGAGGTGTCACTGGTTACTGTGGTGTGGTCATTTTGGGTGGAGGACACTACCCATGGTATACCAGTGCTGGGGATAGCACGGTCCCACATTGCTCAGTCAAGGCATGGAAAACCACAGCAGGGAAATGCCAACATGATGATGGCCAAAGCTGGGTATTGAGGGAACAACCTAATTATAGCTGTCAGGACAGACCTATAGGCAGAGGATTGCTGTTTCAAAGGGGGCTGTGTTGGTGGTGCTGAGGGGAAATGTCTGTGCAGAGAAATCTGAGCTTGGGACTCGTTTGCGTGGCAAATGCAGAGGTTCAGGCATGGAGAGCATTCCCCAGCAGGGACAGTGTTTGCAAACACAACCAGAATTAATATGTTGGGTAAATAAACTCCAGAGATGCTCTGCTCTGGATTAAAAAGATCTGCAAGAGATGAGAATCCTCGAGAGTTGAAAATGGAAGCAAAGTCCGGAGCTTGGTTTTACTTATGCTAGTGAGAATCACGAATATATCTGTAGAAGTTAATGGAGTGATGCTTATGTGACCGAGGTGTAAATGAGAGGATTTGGTCCCTGCAGTCTGTCAGAGGAGAGTGTGATATTACCAAGAGCTGTCCTTTATGAGCTTTTTCCACATGCTGGAAAACTCCATTAACAAAATGTAACATTTTTTGAAAAAAATAAATCAATTGGGCCAATTTTCTTTCTCTCTTTTTTTTTTTTTTTAAATATTTATAGCAAAGTGTCTCCTTACTCCTACACTCACAGCACTCAGTAGTCAGTGTGATGATGACTGGTGATGAGACCTGAGTCCAAATTCCTTGACAGGCACAAGAGACCCCTTGGTGCTCAATCTGCCAGACAGGTTCCCCATCTGCCCGTTTCTCCCCCTGACCATCCCAGAGCTGCTCCCGGGCTCTCTGAGCTAAGCTGAGTTCCCAGGCTGCTTTGAAAGGCAGCTGCCAGCAGCTCCTTCTTGCATTTTTTGTTTCAAATTTAGCCAAAGATCCCTCAAGACCCACACCCAGGTATTGCTGGAAAGATGAACACCACAGGATCCAGCTGTGTGAAGAAGCATCAGGCTGTGAGTGTTCTGCCCCAAATCAGCACGTGGGGGTTACCACCCTCCACGTTTTGTGAAGCTGCAGTGGCCCTGTCCCCACCACTCTGGCACGTGGCACACATCCAGCACTGCCAGCAGGACTGACTGGGTTTTGTCAGCGTTTTGCCTCCTCTCCTGCGGCACCGCTGAGGTGAGTGGGAATTGTAATCACTTTCTCCCACTTCCTTCCAATTAGTGGTCCCTCTTTTGTGCATCCTAAAATTGGTCCCTGGTGACATTTGCATGTCTACATGGCATTAACATTTCCAAACTGGCTTGGAGCAATGCTGTAGCTCAGCAACACAACCACCTGAGGTGCTTGTTTTAGCCAAAATGAGGGTACACGTGTGTGTGCTGGGGGGGTGCAGAGGGGAATGGCTGAGATGAGTAATTGCTTGGGGATTTTAACCCAATTAAGACCAATTAATGGAATTATGAGGTGGATCATTTGTAAATATAGTCAAAAGTTGAAACAGTTTAATTGAAAAGGTTTGGAAGTTCCTGAGGTCTGAGTGGATATGGGCTCCTGTAGCTGTGAGGTGTCTGGTGGGGCAACCGGATTTTATATAATCATCCCTTTCCTGTACCTGATGACTGAGCACATTTTGTTAGGGCTGTCCTCATCTTTTGGAGCAGACACGAAGCCGAGGTCCTGACCATGTGTGGTCAGAGAGGTCCCATGGTGTTTGGAGCAGCGTTGCTCTGGCCAGTTTCCAAACTGGGTTATTACATTACATTTCCCTAAATTTCCCTGTAGTTTCCACTGGATATACTTCTCTTTTTCACATCCTGCCCGAACCTATAGTTTAGCTCTGTAACTAATTAATTTAAGTGCTTTGAAAGTATAAAACGCTATGTCAGTGCTGTGAGTTCTGTTATTACTTGTGCCCCAGTGTGATGTTGAACAGCTGTCGTGGGCCAGCCCCAGAGGTGGCTGTATCAGAGAAGGGAGATCCTTTGGAAGAACTTTGAGGCTCATTGCAAGGACACTGTACAACCCTGCAACAAAATAATATCCCTGGAAAAACAAACAGGCATGTTGACAGCATTTATTGAACTTTGATAAGTTTAATAATAGTATAATCTTCTTCTCTTAATCTCCTTGAATGAAACAGTTTAACTAATGTATTCTTGTGATGTTGATTTACTCTAAGTTACCCACACAGAGATTAGCATCTCCTTATACTAAGAACTGTATAAACTGTAGTGAGGGTTGCAGTTTAAAATCGAAATAAATCAGATGGGCAAGGAGATGAAAATAGAACTAGTCATCCCAAACTAGGAGCTATGGCTGCATGGACCAACATTTTTAACTCCCCTTTGTAATCCAGGCTTCAGGTTAGCCAATTTGCAAAATACTCACGGGCAGCTTTTCAAGGTTGGGGCTTCTCAAAGGACAGGAGCAGAACGTTAGTGGGGTTAAAGCTCAAAGGAAAGCTGCTCCTGGAGAGGCAGTGGGCAGGGGCTGATGCACGGAATCTTTTTAGTCCTTTGGCTTCACCTTTGAGAAGACCAACAGTTCTCCATTGAGTTGCACATGTCTGGCCAAGCACCAGCCTCAGCCAGGGCAGCAGTGGCTGTGCCATACCCACCTGCCCCTTCCTTGGCACTAGCTCGGGAGCTTGGCATGAATTCTCGGAGCTGCTGAACTCTTTAGAAGTCAGAGTTTAAACTGCAGGATCTGTTGAGATGACTGAATACGGCTTTGTTGGTCTCTCTTCAGGAGCCCATGCTCGTAGCTGTTTTTCCAGTGGGAACAAATGTCTTTGCTCTGTAAGGGGTTTGCAACCTACACTGCAGGGCTGAGAAGGTCACAGCAGAGGGGCATTCAGTTTTCCCAGTCGTTTTCCTGAACATGTGTGGAAAGCAGGACAGCAGAGGGTGATGGGGGGGAAGCAGAGCAGGGCTGGTCCTGCCCAGGATGAAGCTGCCGTGGCTTTGTTGGCATGAGGCTGCCCACACCCCATCTGCAGGACCCCATGATTTATATTTTTTTAGACCCTGGACAGAGTAGGTGGGCTGCAGTTTAGTTTTCCCTCTGAGCAAAAGCCCAGATCCAAAGGCACTCGTGTTTCTTTACCCATTTTCCTCACTTTCCTTGTTCTGTTTCCTGTGTGCCTAATGCTGCCTCGCTGCTGTGAGGCTCAGGTTGAGGTTTTTAGGCCTAGTGGGAGTGAAGCACAAGGGCCACACTAGCAGATAACAGAACCCATGTCCTAGAAGCATCTACATCACCCTGGCACAGCCATGACCATCAGGCTGTGGGACAACAGGGTGTGAAAGCTCATGTGCCAGCCATGGCACATCACTGAGACATCCAGGTCACTGCTGCTTTCCCTTTCTCATGCTGAAATATTCACTCTCTTCACCTCTGTGTCATAAGGAATTGCCACAGGGAGTTGATTAGCTCCAGAAAAGCGTTGCTCCAGTGAGTCCAAAGACAGGGACTTAAATTTGAGTTTAGTTCTCAGCATCTAGCCCAGACCACCTTGGGTCAGTGTGTGTAGGACCCTCTCCAGTCACCTCATCTGCTCCTGAATTTATTTATCTTGCTCATTCAGGGACTGAATGAATTGCTTCATAGCCTCTGTATTTATTATATTTCATGTTTTAATACAAAAGAACATACTTACTTCAAGGGGAGCTATTATTTTAAAGGGATGAAACTCAAGCCTGAGGAAATTGCAGGGCTGCAGTCTGCCATCTGCTTAGCTGCTTTGGCTATGGTAGGCTTTATGAAAGCCATTTTGCTCAGGAGGATGAACTGGATGTGAGTGGTTGACAATGACATTTAGAAGAGACAATCTGGCAAATGAGAAAGCATGAGAGTCTCCTGTGGATTGTTAAATACCGAATAAAATATGAACAGTGCTGTGTTGTTACTAAAATGAGCTATTTTTAATGATCCCACTTATAACCTGCCAGACCTCTGATGTGACGGTTAGCAACAGCACTCAAAAAAACCATGAATAATAAAGAAAGCAGTTTAAAAGTTGGACTGTATATTAATATATAGTCTGGCAGGGGTCTCAGGTGTCTTTAATGAAGAAAGATAATTGCACAAACAGCTAACAGGAAAATCATGGATTTCTCCCTCCCACCTGAAAGTTATTGATTTAATTTAGTGTAATGATGCAGAGAAAAACCAAACAAGTTTGATTAAAATTTTCCGTGCTGTTTTTAAACAGCGGCAGAGAGCTGTGCTCCCACTAGATGAGGAAAAGGAAATAATTTTCAGATTAATAACCACTAAAGAAAATGCTCAACAAGATTTAGTAGAGTTACACTTTTTTGGTTTAGCAGTCCAGGGTAATTGGCACTCCAGAATTTTAAAAGTCTGGATGAGATAAGAGTCTCTGGTTAACAGATGTTAATTTTTAATAAACCTTGAATTAACAATAAGGAGTAATAGACCACAACAAATATGGGAATACAATGTTCTAGTTGAGAGAGAGAGCTGAAAGTCGAGGAGTTCTTTTTGGCCCCAGTCCAGCTTCTAGCTGAGTAGGTTTGTCTCTGAACAGGTTGCTCCAACAATTTTCAGCCTGGAAAGTCTCTCATCTCCTTGCCAGGCTTAGCCAAAGGCAGAGGGTTAGATATGCTCAGTGATTTGGGCATTTTCAAGGTAGCTGCCACCCTTTCTGCCATTTGGTAAGACCCAGGGTGACAACCACATCCCAGGTCTGGCTGGCTTCTCTCCTGCAGTGTGGAGTGGAAACCTAGGCAACATCTCCAGTTTGGAGTGAATGGGCCACAGGATATACCTAGGATGGGACCATGCTTTAAATATTGTCTGTGCAGGCATCTGCATGCAGGCTGCAAGCAGACACCTCTCTCCAGTCGGATCAGCATCCTGGTTTCCTCACCTAGACTGCAAACAACTGTTATATTAAAAAAAAAGAAAAAAAAAAAGGAAATTAGACCACATTTGGTCTTTTATGTTTGAATCTCAGTGGAGAAAATACAGAAATTGTGCTGGAAGCAAGGATCAGGACCCAGGAGTGGGGTTCAGTGCATTGCAGGAATTGTAAAATGTGTTGTTCGAGGCCCAGAACAGATGTCAGTGCCTTTTCTGACACGGCTGCTTCTTTCCCTGCGGTGATGTGGCTCCTCCTCCACGGTGGCATCACAGCAGAGTGCTGTGCTGTGCTGGCAAACCCTGCTGTCCCCCAGGGCAGGGAGGCTTCTGGGTTAGCAGATGCCGGAGCCCTGAGTCAGGAAAGCAAAGGTTAACCGGGCCGGGAAGCAGCTTGGGGATGCGTTAGTGCTTGGGAGCATCCTTAAGGAGGAGGAAATCACCACCAGGGATGGATAAAGAGCCACGGTGATGGGCAGCAGGAGGATCAGCACTCTCCAGGAGATGATGTCTGTGGCTTTGAAGAAATTATTCCTTGCCACTGGGAAAGAAATGCCCTTTTGGTCCCTTTCCCATCCTCAGTCCTTCTGAGTTTGAGAGGGAAGGTGCCTCCATGTGGTCCTGGCAGGGAAGCTGGGAGCTCTGTGGGAAAGGCGTGACTCAGGAGAGAAGCTGGTGCTGAGTGCTGGGCTGCCCCGAGCCCCTGTTTCTGTGGGCCTGAGGGTGCACAGGGAGACAGAGCTCCACTGGTGCAGGGTGTCCTTCGCAGCTCCTTGGCTCTGCCTGTGTCCTTCTCTTTGAGCACTCTTTCAGTCCTCACATGGGAGAGCCACAGAGAGAGCCCAGAGGGAGCCACGTGTGGCTGTAATGACAGAAATGGGCCAAATGTCAGGCCAGGTTAGCTCAGAGATGAGCTGTGGTTGTTGCAGCTCCTTGTGCAAGTGCAGCTTCTTCCACCAGCCACAGCTGGTGAACCCGTGATTTATGCACTTGTATTTTTGCAGGGCTTTGACCAAGACCTTGTCTCCATCCAGAAAAATTAAGGTGGATGATTTCCAAACCAGACGTTCATGAGTGTAATCCTTATTTATGTGAGAACTTCCACAAGCCTAAGCTTTTTACTGCCATTGCACTTGTAGTGCCTGTAATGGCTGTAGATCCAGAACAGGCAGACCTTCAGAAGAGCAGCATCATCACTCAAGTTCAGTAATCGTTTTCCAAGCAGATGTTGAAGGATTTACCAGGACCTCATGATATGCACACCTGGAAGCCTCTGAATTTGATTTAAAGGGGTTCACGGAGTTGTAATTAACTCAGAACTGCCAAGCACAAATACATTCCAAGGAAATAATATTTCAGCTTTTCAGAGCTTATACGGAAAAATGAATTAATCCTTGGCAATTACTGAGTTAAAAGACTTAACTCATGACTCAAAATACTCCCACACAATCTTGTTTCCAAAGCTTTCATTAACTGAGCTAATAATTACTACTACAATTAGAGATGTGAGGCTTTAAAAAGTCCAAGATAATAAAACATACGTAGTTATTAAAAAAATTTACCAGTCAGTTTTGCAGTGTGTAAGAAATTCACCTTGTCTCTTGTTTGGAAACGTTCCATATCCACACAATACTCATTTTTTTTAACAGTAAAATGGTCTCATTTGCTGTCACAAACCATCCCAGGACCGCCCCAAACCAGTGCTTTTGCTCTGTCTCCTTGTGTTTACCTAGAGCAGCCTGTGGTTGACATCAGGGCTCTAAATTTGTGGAAAGGTTATTTTTTTCTGGAGGATGTGAGTGGAGATGGAATGTCTGATGGTTTCTGATGGGGTCTTGTATCATCATAGATGGGATTTTTCATTCATTTCCTTGTTTTTGTCCTGTTTAATACAAAGGCAATTCAGTGCTGGTAATTGAAGGAATGACATCAAGTGCTGAACTAGGCCAACACTGGGATCTCAAACAATCGTGTCTTTATGGAAAAGCATCTCCCCCCAGAGAGGCGGGTTCTCAGCAGAAAGGAAAGCTTGGAAAAAGGAAGACGTGGGTGGGAAGGGAGTCACGAAGATGCAAAGGGTGCTTGACAGCAAACAGTTTGGGAATTTGCCTGGTGGAGAACAAGGCAAGGGGGGGGAAACTGACTCCTTTTTAAAATATTCAATATGGTATTCTCAGGTACAGAGTAGCCCAGCTTCAATCAGGCCAAGGGTTAACAAATGCAAATGGACTGTTTAGTCAGATCTTAAACAGATACCATTTTTCTTTTTTGCTTGTTACCACAATTATCTCTTGCCAAGAAAACATGGAAAAATGCTGCTTTGAATCAATACAAAGTGATTTTTGGTTTTTTTTCATTCCCTAACTCTTGGGTTAGACACTCAACAGGAAAAACAGTTATTGACAGGCCTGTGGTGTGTCTCGGATGTCCCCTGGCCACCCCAGGACACGCACACTCACCCAGTGGGGTTTGCACAGCCACTCCTGGGGCGGGCAAGGGACCCTGGTGCAAGGCCAGTGGAAACTGGGATGCAGCCTTTGGGAGCAATGAGGGCTCACTCTGTGATCCTGTTGCACCATCCATGTTTGTGGGGTGTTCCTGGGTCGGTAACTGAAGGTGCTTGCCATAGTTTTGTACAGTCTCTTTTAGGAAGAGAATGAGACAGCACTGATCTTGATTTTGTTTAGCAAAAAGCAGGACAGCAGAGGACCAAGAACCTAATGAGTAAAATGAGTTATTTGGAAGTTGCTCTACAGCTATTTTTTTCTTTTTCCTCCCTCAAATGGTGTGTGTACGTGCATGAGCATCAGTGTGTGTTTAATTCAGCAGCCCTGAGCAAGGGGAACTGGAAAATTCACAAGGCTGTGGCAAAAGGCAAGAAGTTACAAGGGGGAGGCAAATGCATCTTGAGGTCCTCTCTCCCTCCCTGCTCATGGGCTGATGGACACTCTGGGATAGAGCTGTTCTTTGCAGTGGGGATGGCCTTCACACAAAATATTACCTTTATGGCTTGTCTTACCTTTTTTTGCTTCTTGGTGATGGCTCATGTCAGAAATTCTCCCTGAGCGGGTCTCCCAGCTGCAGAAAGCCCCAGTTAGTGACAATTCCTTCATATAAAGTTTCAAGGTTTTGGGGAACAACGGGAGAGAAACAGGCTTAAACCAAAATCAGAACATGTCTAGGCAGTGAAATCCTTTGCCCTTGTTTTTCTTGGACACTGCAGCCTGTCTTTGTGGTAACAGCCATTAGGCAAAGCATTTGCAATAATTTATTTGATTCATTTTGTCCAATTTTACTTTTCCTAATTATACTAAAAGAGTGTTTGATGTCTCTGCATTTTGGTTTTTATATTCAAATCAGATCCGAAGCATTGTGCCAGCATATTCCTGCCTGTTGGGGCTATGGGTAAACTATTCACTCTGACTATTTACCATTCAATAGTCATTCTTCCAACCCCATGATTGAGAAACCATGTGATCTAATACTAATTTTGGTCCTTGGCTGACTCTCTGAAAAGCTTACAGAGAGGAAAAGAGATTTCCAGCTTTTCCTAGCAGCCTCTCAGTAGGAGTCCTTCCATGAACTTGCTTTTCCACCCTCAGCGCTTCTGTGATCTGTGATATCTCTAGAAAACTTTACAACTAACATTTTTATGAACACAGATCTCTAATAAATATTTGAGGAAAACTAATAAAAAGGGTCACAAACTGAAGTAGTTTCATGGGCTTTGCTCACATCACTGAACATTGGTATATGTTTTCCAAGCTGCAATGTTGATGGCTTTTCATCTGATTCATTTGATTTCCATATAATAAGAAAAATAAATTGTTTTTTTCTAACTGTAGGCAATTGGATGAGCCATAAGTCAGAATTAAAATGTGATTATCTGTTATGAAGATCTCAGATTTCTTTCAAACTTTCATTATTTACAATCCTTTCCTTGGTGACATTTCAGTTCTCTGGAAATTATGTTCTAAATTGTACCTAACATGCTCACCACCCACATGTAACACATGCAATAAGCTTATAAGATAGAAAGGGTGAATGTTTCCATTTTAAATTTGATTTTTAATGAGATTTTGGAGTGTAGGGTGAGTATTTTGCTAAAATATATGGCAGAGATTGCACAGCAAGAGTCTAACAAGGCTTTCAATGGCAGTAATCTGCAATGTTATTTTTCTGCCATCTGGGTAAAATCCACCCCGTTCTCTCCAAAGCAGCGTAAAGGTTCTTAGCGTAGGAGAAGTGCACAGGGTCAGCAAAGCAGGAATCTCATCTCAAACCAACCCCGAGGCTGTGGTTGGTGCAGGGGGAAGGAGTGGCTGCTGAACGGGAGAGCCCCAGATTTCCTCCTCGTGCCCAGCATTGTGTGGAAGGTGCTGGGCTTTTCCCACTTGGGTTTAAATCATTTAGTAATATGAGTACAACCTATGAGAGCAGTAACTGTGCAAAAGGGCACACTGTGAATGGATTTTGCATTCACAGCCCTTGCAGCAGGGGAGGGCTGGATTCGTGGTGTGTAGAGCCTCATCCCTCCTGGTCCCTTCCTCCCTCCAGAACCCCAGTGGTTCCCCGCGGCTTTATCACCAGCACAGCAGGGCTGAGCTCCTTATGCACTTTGGCACAGTTTTCTCAAAAATGAAACCACATCCTCTTTTTCAGATGAAAATTTAACATGTGTTGAGGGGAAAAATAATTAGAAATTTAAATTGGATCAAAGTCTGATCTCTGTTGCTTTGGCGTGACCCTGAGGTAACTTTGTGGGACTGAAGCCAAGTGCTCCAGTCATTCTGCCTTTCCTTAGTTGGAAAAGAGCACAGAATCTGACCTATTATCTACTGGGCAATGTACCATTGGTGGTGATTTTTGTCTTTCTGGATTCTCTTCCTGGAGAATAATTGGCTTCTTTACTTAGAGCAGGTCTGAAGATCAGAGGTCTATAGATAACATACCCATAATCATGAAAGATTTATATAAAGATATTCCTTTCTCATTTCATTCCAGCAGCATAGCCTAAAACCTCTTTCTATAGGCTTACAAATCCGGCTTCTGAAACTAGTATTTAATGCACTGTTCACTGCTAAGTCCTTATGGGATCTGGCAATATTGAAATTACACTATTCCCATATAGCAATTGCAGGCTTTCCAGTGGGCTGAGAGAGACTTCCTGGAAAGACCATACGGATTTCACTTGTCTTCACGTTAGAAAAGTATTCCCATTTTATACACCAGTGTCCAGATTCTCAGCAAGCCTCTGCTGTTTACAGCCACAAAATTTGTCAGCTCATATGTCTGAATGCTGTGATACCATAACAATGGATGCACCAGAAATTCCCCAAGCAGCTCTGTAGTTACATCTCCCGTGTCCAACAGACAGCTGCAGAATGTGCTCGTTACTGCACAGTTGTGCTCAAAGAACTTCTGCACCCCAAATATCACAGATGGGGCTGCAAAAGAGTTGGGCTTGGTGTTTGTTGTCAAAAACAGTTTGAGAGCTGTGGCTGGCGTAGGGAGGGACAGCTCTGCCTGGAAATTCCAGGGTCAGTGTCGTGTCAGGATAGCATGTGGGGACAAAGCGAGGTACGAACTTGCCTGGGACATTATTTGTGTTACTGTGACTCTCGTAGCTGCTAGTGAAGATCAGAGCCCACTGATGTGTGGCAGAAGTGTGCCAGGTCATCCCAGCCTTGCAGGAGGGCTGGGGGGAGCAGTAGGGGTTGTTGGGTGCTGGGATGCACAGAGGCAGGTCTGAGCCCACATTCCTGTTTTTTAAATCTTGCCTCTGAGGCAACCCTTCCTCGCTTGTAAATTTCAGAGCACCCTCATCTAGATTTTTTCCAAGCCTGTCTCTGATCCGCTGTCTATAAATAGTCTTTGCTTTTAACAGCTTAAATTTAAAAAAAAAAAGGAAGGGGTATGCGCTTTGCTGCGGAGCTCGCAGAGCTCGCCTCTTCAAAACACTCTTGTTAGTGGGAAGGGGAGGAAGTAATGGGCGTTTGACTAAGTTAATGTACTTGGTGAACCATTGGAGAGCTGCCAGCTCTCATTTTTAAATAAATGCCAACATTAATTTTTAAAGTTTAAATGCATATTTTGCATGTTTGCTCTCGGCTCTCCTGGGTTGGATTCCCTGGCGCTTTCTGAGGTGCAGGAGCAGGAATGGCCGGGCGTCCCTGGGGACCTCCCCGTGGAGGCAGCTGAGAACGGGGGCTTGGAGCTCTGCCGTTCCCATGGCATTTGCTACGTGGGTGTAATTCCTTCCTTGCAGAGAAAGCCTTACCTGCTGCTTAACTCACTTCAAAAAAAAAAAAAAAGGAAAAAAAAGAGAAGATTTTGCGTTTTCCCAGTGCTGTTTATTCCCTTCAGGCGATAAGAAGCTGAACCCAAGCAGAGTCCATGTTACAGATATCAGTACAGTGGCATCTTCTATAAATAGGGTCACTGTAGCTATGCCAGAGCTTTGCTGAGCACAGATTTAATTTAATCTAGGTATCTCTTAGTGTCAAGGCTATCTGTTTAAAATTAGCACTATGATCTCTCTAGGCCCTCTTTAAAATTGTGACGGTTCAGAATCTGTATCCCTTGAAGGCTTTTGCCAGGCAAACAGCATCCAAATTGCTGAGGGGAAGGATGTTTTCCTAAGGCTGAAGCACTCTTTGGAAAGCTCGTAGGCAGGCAGTAAAAACAAATCAGTAACAAGGGAGTTGTGCGTTCGCTGGGGACTGCAGGGAGGAATTTGGCAAGAAGGAAGGCTATGGAGGGCAGGGGAGAAGCAGCAAGGTGTAAGCAAGCTGTTCCTTGGCACCAAAGCAGGGGGAAAGGTATTTCCAGATGGCAGTCAGAGGGACCAGGTGCAGAGAGGAGAGGGAGCAGCCCTGAGTGTGGAGGATTCCCCTGGCCCCGGCTGAACCTCCAGCACAGCTGTGGCCACGGGAGAGGGGAAGGCAGCTGCCTCCACGTTAGCTGCTGCCTTGGCTCTGCAAGCTGCAGGGTTTGCAAGGTTTTCCCCCTGGGCAAGATCTCACTGAGCAAGAGCGTTTAGCAGGCTGATGTTCATGTCCCCTCTCCCCTCCTCTTGCTGCATGGCACAAGCCAAGGTCCCCAGAAGTGATCTCCAGCTGCCAGGTCTCATAACCTGAGTCCCTTCAGTCAGCCCACTGAGGAGGACAGGAATCACACAGGGTTGATTTTATTACCATGGCACTGTAACACATGAGCCTACCCAGGAGCTGATTTCAGTATAGGTTTGCTAAATATTTTTTGGATTAAATGGGTCTATATTATCAGCTGGGAATGTTTCACTCAGTGCATGAGCTTTCCCTTCTGTGAAATGCAAACACTACAGGCTTCTTCCCAAAATCAACAGCCGTATCAATCCCCTTGGCCACCACAGTTGTCTCCTTGCCCCAGGGAGAAAAGCACTCGGTGCTTGCAGCCATTTCAACCTGATCTGCCTGGAGATGCTCCCCAGCCCCCACTGCACTCCCTCTGCGCCTGTCCTTTTCAAAATATCAGCAGAATTTAAAGGCAGAGCTTGCAGTAAAAAAGAGCTGTGTCTTAGCAAAAAGAGCACCTTTAATCACAGTTTACAATGGCAGCTTGCACAGTAAATAATAGTTGTCTTAAAATCATCTTGCTCCTGTTCAGCACTCTCTCCTGTGACAGGAACGCCCCCCAAAAGGCAGGGCAATGACAGTGCTCCAGCCAGGAGATCCTCATCCATATGTGCTGCTTGGGACAAGCAGCAGAAGCCCACCTGCACCCCACAGTAATGTGAACACGAGTTGGCTACATCTAGGGTCAAAGATTTAGTGGACCAAGGCCACTAAACCGTTTTTTATGGGTTTAGGCATTTCTTAACTCATCTAGTTGAGAATTCCCTTCCTGACAATGAAACCATGTCCCCAGGCACATGGGTCAGAAAGGCAGGAGTTTCTGTCCAGCTTTGCATGTCATCCAAAGTGCCCTGGAAGCCTTTTGTCCCCAAAGTTTTCCTGAAGAAAATGCCTTCACACTGGCTGTAACTCCACAAAATGTTGCATTTTGGATGAAGCAGCATATCTGGTTCGTGTTGTTTTGGTGTAAACACACAGCCAGGCTGGGACAATGATCCAGTGCCTCACACACACCCTGCCCACCTCAGCCCCATGCAGGCTGTGGCTGAGCAGAACCACCTCAGCTTTTCCTCACTTCCCTGCCTTGGCTGAGCTGAGGCATCTCCCCAAGCACTTGTCTGTTGGCAGCTCTGCCTGTGACACCTGCTGCAGTTTCTGGGAGGAGAGACAGCACTAAATTTGTGATGAATTACCATATTTCTGTGGCTGATGGCACAAGTGACCTGCCCAGGGGAAGGCAGGGCTGTGATGAACCCCTCTGACTCTCTGAGTCACCTCAGTGAACTGCAAAGGCGGAATAAATTCCTTAGCCTCAATGGTGTTTACCCCAATGACTCAAGGCTGCTGATGTTTTCCATTTGTCTTTTTGAACTTGCATTTTAATATTAGCCAAAGTCATTATTAATTCCTTTCTTAAGCTAAAATGAAGATTATCATGACTGTCAAGTATGCACTGGCACTCCTTAAAAGCAAGTATTTTATATAGCACCTTCAGATTAATATATATGCAAATAAGGTGTTACAGATTAATTAGTATGCAAATTAAGCCATGTGTTATTCGTGTATACATATCTTTCCAAGCCTACTGCCTGGTTGGTCTAGCAGGTAGCTGGTGTTCTTGCTTATGAACTCATCTCTATTTCTCCATGGTAGCAGGGAAGGTGTGCATGTCATTTCACCTGCCTCTGCCCAAAGACACAGTGCTGAAAGTTCTCATATTTTTCAAACTAATTTTTCATGCCTGTAAATGTTTGTAACTGAGCTGCTGATCTCCAGCTAAGTTCATGTAGTTAGATTTCAAAATATCATCTTTCCCAAGTGAAATCATTATGAGGACACCATTTACCAACTTCAAGTCATCAAAATCTCTGCAAGATGACAGATTTACCCAGGTCACTATAACAACAGCGGCAAAAGCTGCAGGCAGGTCGTTTGCAAGTACAGGAAGGAAAACCCAATGCTATCAAACCTAAAATGACTTGGGAGCAGCTGTTCCCAAACCAGCAGGTCAGTGAATGACAGGTGGGAATGACATGAGCAGCTGTGCTGGAAGTCCTGCATGAGAGCCACTTTCCCCCTGGTTTCCCTTGGATGAGCAGGGACCAGATCCAGCTGGTGGCTCCTGGGAAAGCCCACCTGGGCCGTAGGAGGTGCAAGGAGTAGAGCTGAGACCTCTGAGGATGACTGCTCTGAGAGGTGCATTTCCACCCCATTTGTCTTTCCCAAACTCCAGGTCATGTTCTCCACTCCACATGGGTTTGCATCCTACTTATCCCAGAGAAATATGGAGCTTGGATGGAGATGTTAAAAGCTGGGAGCTCAAGGAGGGCATTCATAAGGTCTTCTTGTGGTCTGCAGAGCCGTCGTGGTATTCCCAGCATCATTTTCTTCCTCTTTTCCAAAACAGCCTGGCTGATATCTGAGAGCATCTGGAGTAGCAGTCAGCTTTTCCAAAGCCTTTTTCCCCTGCTTTGCATCATTCAGCACACAAGCAAATGTGGGGCCAGTCTGGTGGGAGGCTTCAGTACAGCCAAGAGTAATGATGAGCCGTGGGGTGGGGACCAGCCTTCTGTTTAATTTAAGAACCTTTTCCCTGTGTTTTGAGCCCAGCAGTGAAATCCCTGCATCCAGCTGCATTTCACTGACTCATTACTTCATAGATCATCTCAATAATCTGATTCCAGAGCTCCCACACTCTATTCCCACTTCTCCAACCATCAGCCAAGTGAGCTGGGTTAAATTTCTTGCAGCACGGAGGGGACTAGAATAGGCTACACAAGACCTAATTAGCAGTCTTTTCCTTTTACAGCATATTGAAGTTTTCTAGGCATCGAGCCATATTTTTTCATAGCCTTCTCTTTCC
>VZRS01014571.1:0-117951 GCA_013398055.1 Ifrita kowaldi | reverse complement strand
TTTTTTTTTTTTGGTAGCTTCTAATTTTTTATTAAAGGATAACAGCATTATTGACAGTACAAGACACTTTCTTACATGCTGCTAAGCAATAAAAAGGAAAATGTCAGATATACAAGATAAGAGAAAAGTGGAGCTAAGTCAGTCAGGCACATTACAGGAGCTATACTTACAGCCATAATAAAAGCTATACCAGTAATTTGCTTTTAGCCAGTTCCTGTCTTGGGGCTTTCCTCCAAAGACACTCCGTATTACCTGCCTTGGACAAGCAATAAAACTTTCCAATTTTCTTTGTTGTTTCAGGAGTGAGACTCTTTGGCTTGAGTTTCCTGCTGCTGGGGTTGTTCCCCAGAAAAGTGGAATCGTCTCTTTCTGCCTGTGCGTCCCTCAGGCCAACAGCAATTAAAACTTGCTTGGGCATATGGTGTGCATTCAACTGAAGTGCAGTCGCTGTGATTTCCCTGGAAACCAGAGGGAAACCCTGGGTATTGCATTGTGAGCCTTTTAAAGATCTATGTTTCGGTCTTGAGGGCTGGTCACTGACCATCTAGAGCCCGGATGGTCCATGTGAATCAGGGGTAGCTACTGAATCAATGAGTGGAGTGAGGAGACGAGGTCATTCAATAGTTGGTTCTTTGCCATGAGAACTATTCCCTTTCCCTGAATGTGCTGAAGGAAAGTGATTGTGGGAGGTTCAGCTCCATGCCCTTCCTCTACCTCATGTGAGACTTTAATTCTTCTCTTGCAGCCTTAATGAGTGCCCTGAGCAGCCAAGTTAGGTGTTTTTTCACTGTCCCAATCAATGTTTAGCGATCCCCACCAAAATGACCCACGCAGGCTCACCTTGAAGTGTCAGTGCTGTGTTGGGCCATTTCCAACTCGTTTCTATAAAACTGGACCTACCTCTTAAAGATTTGATTAAGTTCCCACTGAATTCAGCAGCAAAACTGATAATAAAATCTGTTGGAGCAGGTCACATGGTAACAAATGTTGGATTTTAATTTATTATAATAATATCAAAGCTAACGCTGGCTTTGCAATGAACCCCTGGACTGCTGGCATACAAAAGAGGTAAAAAAGAGCAGTGAAAAAAACGCTATTAATTCAGAGACAGATATATTTATTTCAAGTAGATTATTCTTAGAAACACTCATAGCATTATTTACAAGAATATTTTAAAAATTGCAGTGCTACAAAACTGAGATTCATCACTGAGGTAAAACATTTCATTATTATTTCTCCAATCAATTCCCCCAGCAGAATATGAATTACAGGATTTCAGCCAGCCTTTTCAAGAAACCTCTTTTAAAAATTTACATAGCTTATAACAGATTGCCAGAAATATTGCAAGCAGCCATTAATTTACTCCTAGCCAATTAAAGCCTATGCTAACACATGCACTGATATGCACACACTTGTTCCTAATTTTTCTTCTGCAGTTAAGCATGAACAAAAAGACATGCCTTAGAACTAAAAAGAATTTGAAGGCATTTTCATGCTTTCTTTTTTCAGGCTCAAGGGCAAATGTGCCTTTGATAAATATCATTTTGTGTTTTTTCTTCCAATGAAGAAACATCTTTACAAATCATTATATTTTTTTTCTCTTGTTGATTGGCAGGCAGATTTGCAAACACCAGCATACCCTCCAAAATAAAGTGTCCTTGAGCTTTTAAGTTTAAATTGTTAGGGTTTTTAATTGAATTAATTTCTTACAGATACTAGGTTGAAGGAAGACATGAAACAGAGGGATTTGGGCTTTTTATATTACTGAACTGACAAGATGATTTACAAAAATGGTGACAACCACCAATGTTCTCAAGGGAGCGCTGAGTCTGAGCCCCTTTATTTGCTCTTTTTGTTTGTGGGGATGGTGCTACTTTAGTTAAATGTCATCACTAAGTAGTAATCTACATACCCAAGAGGTTAGTGCAATAAACCTTTATCAATTATGATATCAACTTCCTCGTGAGGGGAAGCAGAGGGGCAGGCACTGATCCCTTGTCTGACAGGTCCTGAGAGAATGGCACGGAGCTGCATCAGGGGGATTTTGGATTGGATATGAGGAAAATATTTTTCACCCAGAGGGTGGCTGGGCACTGAACAGGCTCCCCAGGGAAGTGGTCACAGCCCCAAGCCTGACAGAGCTCAAGAAGCATTTTGGACAATGCTCTCAGGCACAGGGTGGGATTGTTGGGGTGTCCTGTACAGGGCCAGGGGTTGGAGTGATGATCTTTGTGGGTCTCTTCCAACTCAGGATATTCTATAATTCTATGAACTGTGCCTTCAGGCTGGGAATTTTTACATACCTGTGAGAAAGAAGGGATTGCAAGGAGAAACATCTGCTCTCTCAGCTGCACGTCCCACTGAGTGTCTGGGGTGCATGAGGTTTGTTCCATGAGCATCTCAGGGTGCATCCTGGTACCGTGGAGCTGAGAGTCACCTGGTCACCTGCAGCCAGCCTGAAGGAGCCTTGGCTTGCCCTGCAGTTCAGGCAAGGAGTACATCTCGGAGTCAGTGCAGCTCATGACAGAGCTGTAGGAGTGCATGAAGGCTGGCATGGCCATCGAGGCTTCATCCTTCACACTCATTCTCCTCGCCAAGGAAAAGTCAGTATGCAAATTGCTCTGTAAAGCTGTGGTCACCCCTGAGAATTATCCATCTGAGCTGCTGGCTGTGTTCCACAGGGCAAGAACTGGAGCTAAGCATTTCCAAATTATAACAAAACCCAAGTAAGACAGATGAGGTTTAAAACATTGTGATCCATGCTGTGAACTTTCCACTGTGTTTCAGCTCAAGCTGTAATATGATCAGCATAAAAAGGCTTGAAATGCTGGAATTACAATGGAAATGCTGCCTTTTGCACACTACTAAACCTGGAGGTGTTCACATACTCACATACTGACACGATTAAAAGCATCACAAGCCTCTAGGAAGGCACCATGATTATTTTTCCTTCTTCTGTGACAAGGCTTGCCACCCTTCCACATCTATTAGTATTACGAATTTCAGTAGGAAAAAGAAAATCAATTCCACTTGAATATAATTTTTGATGGTTGCTCTAACTCTTCTGATGGGCCCAAACAAAAGACTCCAGTTTAATGTGTGTGTATTTTGAGCTGTGCCCCTTGCTGACCCTCCAGTTTAATTTCCGTCCTTCAGATGAGATGAATGAAGCGTGAAACAGGTCATATCTCAAAACACTGACACATGGGTTACAGACAGAACTCACAGGCAGGAGAGGCAGCCAGTTTGTAGATTAAATCAAAGCAGTTCTGAATAGATGGGAGGTCAGCGAGGGCCAGCTTTGACATTTGATAGGACCTTGTGATCCATCAACTCTTTCTTGGGTCTTACAGATTTCTTGATGACAATGCTTCTTAAAATAAATAAATAAATAAACAGACAAACAAACCCAAATGGAGCTTCTTCAAATCTGCCAGAGGAGCTCTGGACTGTGTAAGCGATAAGGATTAATTATTATCAGAGATGATAATAGCAGGAGTTGTTTAGAGCAGGCAGCATGGAAGTTAGTGCTTTTTAATTGCAAGCATTTTCTCTACTTGCAGTGGTAATAATTTTTTTGCATGGTGTGTATTATATCACTATAATTTTGGTAATAATCCAAACCATGATAGCAAATCCTGGTTGTTTATGGCACTTGGGAGTAATCAGAAGGAGTCCCTGATTGAAAACCTCCTGTTACACTGAAAGGAAGGATGAGGTGATTTCCTGGCCCCTGATGAAATTTATCCCCTGCTGAGTCATCCCTGCCAGGATGAGTTATCTGGAGGGAGTAGGAACATCCCTGAGAAGCAAATGTTTGGCTTTGGGCATGGATGATATTACAAGAAATTAAGCCATTTTTCCCATAGGAGGAAGGCCCTCACTGTCTGTGGACTTTGCCACCTAAACACACTTGGGCATTAAAGCTGCTTAGAGGAATATTTGCAGCGTCACTTTGCATCAGACCTGGTTTTGCCCTCCTGGGAATTTTCCTACAGGTAGACCCCAATGGAAAATCATTCATTTCAGTGGTTTTGGAGACAGAGTTAAACTTTCAAGGAGAATATGCAGCCTAGGAGTTTGTCATGACCAAATGGAGCTGTGCTCTCACAAGGTTTCAGGAAGATTTTTTTCAGTTGTATTTTTCTGTCCTTAAGAAAATAAATGATATGGTTTCTTACTCCCCTTCCTTGCTTTATGCAAGAATTGGAAATACAGGATCTATTTCTGGGGTTGGCTGTGGAATCTCATTAGAGATCATTGTGAAAATATTGTTTTTCAGGAAAATATTAAATTCAAGAAAGACTGCCAGAAGTTTCTTTTTGGAACATAAAAGAAAAATAGATGCAAAAGCCTTATTTGATGTCAAGGGACGTGCTGTAATGAAATGGAGAAGAGCTGATGAGGAAAGCAGGATTTGGAAGTTGGTTTAGAGAACAGTGAATTTCCCCAATGAGCTACAAACTTCCCTGTGTGGTCTTAGCCTGTAGCTCAAGGTTCATAGGCTAGGGCTAACATTTCCTTACCTTGGGGGATAAATTCCTTTCATCTACAACAATATGAAGACAGTAGGTACTGCAGTGATGGAGAAGCACATAAGTAACTTGACAGGCAGAGTAATGGGCCTGTGTTTCATTGTTCCGCTAAGTGAGGCTCCCTGGGCATTCCCAGATACACACTTCCAGGAGAAATGAAAGCACCAGAAGCTCTCTTTGCAGACATTCAGCCGAGCTGTGGTCCCAGGGACACGGGCTGGGTGGGCAGTGCCCTGCAGGGGCACAATGGGGCAGGGCCCCTGAGCCGGGCAGTGACCATCGGATGTTAACTCTCACAAAAACACACCGGTAATGAGAAAGTAGGAGAAGGGAATTTGCTAACGATAGCTGAAGAGATGGAGCTGGAAACTCCTGAGTTCCTCTTTCACCTCACCATTCCATCTCTTCTTGACTCTGCACAGCTCTAGTTCTCTGTGCTTTTGAAAATCATGTCAGGAGACTCTTGGCTATTAGGTCCATTTGCATGACTGCCGTGCACCCATTCTGTGCCAGTCAGCACTCTTCTCACCTCAAAAAGGTCTAGGGCTCAACACTAGGATGTTGCATACAGCATGATAACTTACTAGGGTTACATGAAAGCACTGCCTATAGCTGATGAAGAATAAGGTAAAATGATACTGTAAATTAGCAACTGACATATATTTCAGTCATAGGCCATAGAATGTGCTGAGTTGGAAGGGCCCCATCAGGACTATTGAGTCCAGCTCGTGGCCCTATGTAGGACACCACGAGAATCACACCGTGTGATGCTCTCCCTTCCTTATACCTATACCTTTTACTGGAGCCCCTCAACCTACCTCACCCACACAATGTGCTGTTGGACTCTTGTCTAGTTCTTACCAATCTCTTTTCACCTTGACAATCCACATCCTTCTTGTTTTCATCAGTTATTTCAGAATAACGATTTGTAAATGGCCATTTTTTTCATCAGGACACCCCAAATCAACATCAGCTCTGTGCTTGGGAAGAAGAGCAAAGCAGCAAGGTTATTGAAGTCACCAAAATGCCAAATATGTATTCCCTGTGTAGAATACAGGTTTGGTTTTCATGAAGAACTCAAAGAAAATGCTGTGCATTTAATAAGCAATGCATACAGGGAACGCTGCTTGTGATCAGTGATTTGGAGAATGTTTGTGAGAGCCTTGGAGCAAGAGGCTATTTTAAGCTAGAAGGATTATCCTGGCAGAGGGACAGAGCACCCTTGGCTGGGAGAAGAGCCCCAGAGAAGCCAGCCCTGGATTGAAGCTCAACTCACTGCCTCAGCTGAGGCTCTGAAACAGCTCAGAAAGAATCTGGTTAAATACAATGTGTAGCTGCATTTTATTGCTTCATTTCACTTTTTTGGAACTCTTCTCTCCGTTTTATAATTGAGAACTTAACTCTTTGCCCACTGGAATAGCGGGCTGTCTTCCTTTCCAAGCTGGCAATGGTGTGCAGAGGTAAATCCAGCATTTCTCATGGCTTTACTCCTCGGAGGGCTTGCAAGGAAAGCAACGATCAGCACTGCAGGCAGATCCTCAGGGAGCCTCTGTTCAAGGGCAGAGCAGAGGCTGGGGGTGGGGTTATGCAGGATTGTTTACTGCAAAGCTAAAAGAATCAGCTGGTAGAGGTCAAATGCCGAGACCTGGGGACAGCTTTTGCTAGGCAGTAGTGTTACTGTCTCCTGGAGAACTGTGGATGTGCAAAGACGTGCCCAGCCATAGGAACCTCTCTTGTGTCACTATAGCAAGGTCCGTGAGCAGCTTGCTGCAACGCTTTTGCCTGTTTGCAGCTCTTGGTCTTTATCCTGGAAAGCCTGAGGCATTTAACATGTTGGCTCCCAACACCGTCCTTTGCTCTCCTCAGGCTTCAGGAGATGAGCCCTGGCATTAAAAGTGAGCAGTGCAAGCCGCCTGCAGGCTCCTCAAATGCCCCCTTCTTCCATAAAATCCCCAGTCCATCCTGTCTTCAGAGACTGCTACTAAAACTGTTTCCATTTTTAGGGATCTGTGAGAAGCAAGTTTTTCTGAAACCATTACATGTTTTGTTCCTATTCCAAGTGCTGGCTTTGATAGCTAAAGGGCAGCAACCAGAAAATGTTCTGAATTCCTTCCAGTGGAAGGAGGAGCAGATGCAGACCTGATGTGATGGAATACTACATTTGGTGCATACACAAGTGCTAGCAGTGAGGTAGAAGACTCCCCAGGACCTTTGGGACACCCTTTTCCCAAACTCCCCCCCAGTCCCCAGTAAGTCTGTGCCTGGTGTAAGATCCATCTCTTGCCTGCCTCATTGTAAGGAGCTGTAAAATACAAAACTCACTCTTTAGATGAAGTCTGATGTTGACAGATGCAGAAAGACATGAGGCAGGAGAAAAAGAAACTGCTTGATAGAGTTGATCTTTATTGCTATGGTTTAGCAAAATATGTCTGAGGGAAGCAAGAATGGTCCTTTTGAATCATTTCTTGCATTTATTATACAGCCTGTGGGAGAGCGGAATGCTTGAGGCAAGCTTGCTGCTCAATTTCTTGTAACAGTGCCTGCTCTGTCTGTATGTGCTGGAGAGCTTGCTCGTGTAGGAGAGCCCAATGTGATTAGAGCCATTTCTTTCCTCCCTGAGATTTGTCCTTTTGAAAGCATCTTTTGACTCGAGCACCTGGTCTGAGATAAACCAATTTGTCACCACGATGTTTGATCATCCACTCTGAGGAAGGACAATTTTGGCACAAGGTGCTTATTCAGATAGCAAAATCAATATTTAGGAATTTGGTCTAACCCTTGAGGCACTGAATTTTGCTTTTTTTTTTGCATTAAGCAAACATTTACAGCACATTTATTGTGGAGCCGCAGATTTCCAACCAGGTAGCCATGTGTTACCATCTCTTTTTGTTTTGTTTTTGAGGGATTTTTTTTTAACTGCACAATCATGAAAATTAAAAGGCAATTGAAATGCTGTAGGAGGAATTAAGAAGTAGGATCGATACATTATTAGTCACACCATAATTTCTTTGGGAAGTTTCTGCCCTATTTTTTAATTTTAAAATATCTTGCTCTCTCCTAATTCAAAGACTTCCCAGGCTCTACAGAACACTATTTCTCCATTTTTATTCACAGTCTGAAAAGCAAATGCCACTGCAAGCTGCCATGTTTTTCATGCTTCATTATTGTACATTTTCTAGTACGTAATGAACTATCCCCATGAAAATTTGCAGTGAATTGTCTTGTAATTGCCTAGATATGAAGGAAAATGTGGTTAGAGTAAAATAACATTAACATTAAAAATAGGAAAATTGCAGTCAATCCATGTGAAGAGAAATAATACATCTCATCACAGAAAGAAGCAAGGGTGCTGGTGGAAACAGGGAGCTTGGCATACCTTTGGGATCTGGTCTGGGTGGAGGAAGAACACAGCAGAGGCATTTTCCTAGGGGCACACCTGCCCAGGGGCCATGGGGAACCTGCTTGAGAGGCCACCTCCAGCCTTCAGGCCTCTGCTTAAGAAAGACATTAATTAGTAGAAGTAAAATCTGAAAAGCTCACAGTCATTACGAGGAGATGGATGGGTTACCTTGTGAAAAATCCTACAGCAGGGCCAAAACAAGAGTGGGAAGGAATTAGTGAAAGGGCATCCTAGAAGTGCAGTTAGAAAAAATAAGGGTAATTTTAAGAGAGATACAGAAAATACAGATGTAAATATAAACGTGAAGACAAATGTGCAGTCCACAGGGAGGTGATCCTTGTGCTGCGGGATTTTGCAATTTGGACTGCAGAAAACTCCAGGGGCTGTCACTAAGAAGCAAATCATTTGCCTAACAGTGAGCAGGACTGAGTGATCTAATAAAGCTTTTCCGTTCCTCGTGTCTGGGGCTGGGAAATTAATGCTGGATGCGGTGCCAAACTATGTATGTTAAATGTGTCTCTGTCAGCCTTGGGTAGAAGTTAATTTCGTATGTTGATGATAGCACAATCCGTACCACACTGTACCAAAGGAAAGGCAGGCACTTAACCTGGGAGCAGGGAATGTTTATTTCATGCTTGCCTTGGGGTAAGAACTAATGGTGAATCATGTAGGAACAGCATGCTAGATACCATCTTGTCTTTTATTTAAGTGTACTGATTTATCTCCGACGGGAGGTGGTGGAGTCCCTATCAGCTCTTGAGTCATTTAAAACTGGAATGAACAAAGCGCTCATGAATAGACTCTGGGGAGCAATCACGAACTGCTTGGGGATGGACAAGATTAAATACCAGGTTTTTATCCAACTCTCGTCCTGTGGATATAGAGCATTAATCGCTCGGGTGAGAGCAGGGCACTGAAGTGAGAGGCTGGTGGCCCCTGGCTAGGATCTCACCCTGTCTCAGTGTGCAGCGGTGAGGAAAGTCCCACCGTGGTCCCTGTTAGAGAGCTTTTAAAATCAAAATCTTAAAAAGTATTCTGCAGGTATGTAAAGTAAACACACTCAAGGTGTGGAGCTGTGTGTGCACTTGCTGTGACCCGACATCCACATTCCTGGGCTCCTCTCCCACCCTCACTCCATCACAGCAGGATGGAGCGGCGCTGGGAGAGGAGCTGCAGAGAAAGTGCCTGTTTGTCACATGTCTGCAGGGCGTGAAGCTTTCCAGCCATAAATACACATGGCTGTCAGCGTGACAAGATAATTACTTTATTGGTGGGTTTTCAAGAAAAATGTGGGCCAAAACTTCCTTGTTCTACTCATCAGAGAAACTTCATTGAATTTAAAATCACCATTCTTCCAAGTGAAACAGATTTGGCCCTAAATCATAATTCATCAGTTGTTGGCACCCTGCAATTTAAATCTTTTCTGCAACAAGGAAATAAATCTTTTAAAAAGTATATTAAAATCAGTATTGATTATTCCAAGCAGGAGCGCTGCATTCAGAGCTATAAATCTCTTTTTTAGTTAAAATATTTCAGCAAAACTGCTGTATAAAAAAAAAAATCACTATGGTTTAATCATGTGGTAAATTGCTAGGATTTTTGTATGTGGAATTTATAGGGCACCATTTCTTTTAGATTAAATGGGAACGTTCCTGATTTAGCTCTGATTACTCATCTACAGATGGGGTTAATGTCATGTGTCTCTTTGGGGATGTATCTTCTTAAGTAATGATGTCCTTATTGTGTGCTCTATGGATCCGTTGTCAAGACGTCTTTAAATATATCCTGGATGGCACATGGAGGTACCAGTAAATTATATGTTGAATTAGCAGGTAATTCAATCCACCTTGGTGTTAATCTTATTGCAAAATAACAAGCTACATAAAAGCCATTTAAGTGCAATTTAAAAAAGAAAAAAGCTCTATGAGATATAATCTCTTTAATCGGAAACAGATTTTGTTCAATTACTTTTAGTCTCCTCTATAAAAACAGTGAGGCCAGATCCACCGTATCTCCAGAGATGCTGTGTCCGTGCAGCTGCACACAGGGACTGGACTGAGGTGCCATCAAGGCAAACTTGTTGTGCTCCATCACCGTGGGGGATGGAGTAGGGCGTGGAAGAACAGCAGTTCCTCTGCTCCCCAGCCACCTCCCTGGCCTGTCAGGTGTCCCTGGACCAATGCTGTGGTCAGGGCTGATATAACCTGCACCCTGTTCCTGACATGTCACCTTTGCTCTGGCATTGTTGATGGACTCAGGGGAGATGTGGGGCATGAGGTGTGAAAATGCTCCTGAGCGCCTCAGGCGAGGAAGCCTTGCTTGGAGTGAGGATGAGCAGGGCAGTCTCCTGAGGCGGTACCTCCCCTGCTGGGGCTGTTTCCTTATGGGAGTCAGGACACCAACAAACTCCGGTGTTTTCAGTCCCTGGAACATCTCACACTTTGCTGCAGAGCCAGGGCTCTTGTGTTCCCCTTCTGCTCCTTGGGCATCTGCGGCTGAGGGGCCAAAGCAAGGCCCTTTGCAAGGGTTTGCGCCAGCACCGAGCAAATTATATCCCACAGAAACGAGTTCCTTTGTGCTTTCTCCTTTGCAAGTTTCGGGCTCATTAGCTATGCAAAAATTATTTGCTCATCCACTCACAAATGCCTTTCCATTGCATGAATAATTGCTTAGTTTCCTGAGAAGTGTGCACTGTTTTGGTTAATTTTCAGGCTGCCTGGTTTGTTTCTGCTCCGACTGCTGCCAGCAAAAGGGTTCTCAGCTTCTGCTGGTCTCCTGCTCTGCTGCCATGCATTCCTAAAATTAGTAAAAGAATTACAGGTTTCACATCTTTAAGTCAAATGCAGGATTCAGAAATGTGTTTTTTCCCCATGAGTGAAGAGCTTCTTGTTTGTGAGTGCGCACTGTGGGGGCCTCATGGCAGGTTAATTTGAATGGTCAAAATTTAGAATTAATTCCTGGAAAAAGAGCTGTATTCTTGGAAATGCTTTGTGCTATGCACTCCTCCCTTGGAACAATTTTCAGACCATCCTGTCACAAACTAGCAGCCAGCAGATGGGAAATTCAGAGCCTAAGCAATCCCTTTCATTCATTCCACTGCTTTTCTATACACAGACAGTGTTAATCCTGTTTAGGTTGGTTTTTTTTTTTTTCCCAGAGGGATATGGAATCCCTTTCTGAGAAATGGCTACAAAAATACCTCAGTGTGAGCCTACAGCTGGACTGTACATGCAAAGGTATCTCAATTTGAAAGCATGGGCCTCAATCTGCTAAAAATGCATCTGTGGTCAAGTCTTGCTACACTCAATTTGTTCAAAAGGGAAATTAGTGGTTATTGGTATTCCTTGCCCATGGAATTTAATTCACCGGGGAAGATGGACAACTATGGTAGCTTACACACAGGTATGGAGGTCCAAGTCAGGCCACCACACTCTGTGGGACATAAGGTGTGATTAATATGAGCATAAATGGACAAAAAAAAAAGTTTTTGAGCAGTCAGGACTGCAGAAGTCCCCCAAGACCTGTGTTCAAATCATGCTTCTTTTTGTATCAGCAGCTCACTAAGAGGTGAGCACCAAAGAAGCATTGCTAGTCCCCAAATCTGTTCTTCCTGACCACTGCACTGCCATGAACAAAATCCTGTCTTTGTACCCAATTTAATGCTGTATTCCCTAAGGAAAATGGTATAGAAATTGCAGTCACGGAAGGGAAAAGCAATAGTAACTTTATAATAACTTTGCTCCTTCTGGATTCTGGCTCGTGGAAAGGCCAAAGTGACACATGATATGTGTCAGCACAGTGTTTGCAGCTGCTCTAACAGCTCACAGGAGGCTTCCCAGGGCTGCCATTCCCTTGCCCAGCCCTGCACACGCAGGCTCTGTGCCTGTGCCCTGTCCTTGCAGCACCCTGCAGCTCACAGCTCAGAGGGACAGCCCGGACCACCAGGGCTGGCTCTGCTCCCCTGCACAGGGACACTGTCACCGTGTCCTTCAGTGTCCTGCAGAGCACACCTATGGCACTGGAGCAGCCAGACAGAGCATGAGTGGGGCAGGAATGAGCTGTACTGTCCCTGGCCAGAAGAAAATCTGTATTGTGAATACAGCTCTGCACAATAGATAAGGCTTCTCAGATGAAAAGCTGCTTCCCCTTCCCGGCAGAGTCTAAAATTTCTTCTGATGGCGATGACGCCTTGAACAATGACAACCTTCATTCATCTCTTCTGGCCAGGAGAGAGCTGAGAGTTCACGTTTTAAGCTCTTGCACAGTGCTGAAGGCACATGAAAGCCTCTCATCACTGTTCAAACACAGTCCTCCATTAGGAGTTATTTAAGCAGGAACTGCTTTCCCTGCTCCAAACCTCTTTGTATGAAATCCTTCCAGCACCGCGTGTGGCATCGGCCAGCAGCTGATCTGGCGTTTGCTGTGCTGGACACACCAGCAATGGACAGTTAATTAACCCAATCCATCAGTCAGTCCCTTTCCAAGGCTGCAGTGATTATGTTACAGCCTAAATGTCATATCTCCTTTCTACCTTTGTGTCATTGTCATATGTTAAAAAAATGAATAAATGAGACTAGAGGCCCCTTTTGATTACTACAATTTTTCTTCACATGCTTCATTTGCTGGGCCATTCTTATCAGCCAAGTTGTCTTTATTTGGCAAACTCTGTCCAGGACTCTGGGCTTGCCCTTCTGGCAAAATGTAGTTTGATTCCACATTTGTTTTCATCTTTTGCCTCAGTATCTTGTTTTCCCAAAAAGCTCAAATTAAATAAAACCAAAAAAAAAAATTAGAAGTCAGTAGATTGTGTTTTAGTTGCCAACACTGCATTTGTTTCTCCTTAAGAGCTCTTTTAGTCGTGAAAAGGACAACCTTTTCCTGCAAAGAAAGCATTTCTTTTCTACTGGAGCTAACACAAGAAGAATGGTCTTGCAACTAAGGTGATTTTGAGCAAAGTTTACTTCATGCCTGCCTTATCCCAGCCTTCTTGTGTGACCTTGGATGTATCCCCCATCTCCTGACCATTCTTCTTTCACAAAAATATTGTCGAATTAAAGATCAGGTTTTTTAAAAGAGATAAGTAGCTTTGTTCCTCTGAGTCCATCTGCAGAGGCTATGCCGGCACCACTGAAAATGAAGCCCTGTTACAAAAATTTGCAGTGAAGGGAGGCATCCAAAAATGCAGGCACATAGAATAAATAGTTGCTTTTGAAAAACTTGGCCAACACCCACGAACACTTGTAAAGCACTTTAACTTCCAAATGTTGAAGAATGGAGAATGATTTAAATGTTTTGAAGTTATTCCCAGGACTAGAAGTTTGCAGGACTGTGTCACAAAAAGGGAAAAAAATTAATATAGCAGATGTAATGAGGAAATTCTCAGAAGTTCAGGGGAAAAAAGGATATTTTCCTAAGATGCCGTTGATTTGCTTTAGCTTGGTCTGGTTCCCTTCTTTCAAGACTGACATAAATCTTCTGAGCAAAGAAGCTTTCCTGGGAGCCGAGCAGATGCCTGCTGAATCATGGAATTTAACTCTTTCTCGGCCGCCTGCAGGCAGCACACATCCATTGCTCCGAGTCTGGGCACGGTTTGCTGATCTTCACCCCGTGAGGATCTGGCCTGTGACATGTCCCTCTGCTTGTTGTCTCTTGTGCACACCGATGTCCAGGCCTTGCCGTGGGGACACCCCCTCCCTCCCTCCTTCCCTCCCTCGGTCCCAAGGGTGCTCCTGCAGGTGCCCCCCACCACACCTGAGCAGGGAGTCCCTGCTCCAGCCCAGCACCATGCACAGCTCAGTGAGGGTGGCTGCTTCCCCGCGGGTGCACAGCGGTCCTGGGGCAAAACTGGGGCAAAAAGGGGCTCAGAAGAGAATCTCAGCCTTGACCAAAAATAACCCTGCTGTTCAGGGGCCGCCTGAGAGGTGGGATCCCTTTCGAGGAACTCCATGCTTGAAAGGTGAGACAAGTCTCCTGAACAGGTTATTGTCTCGGGGAGACAAATCCTTCAGCAGGTTGGGCTTTTTTTTTTGTATACTTCAAACAAAGAGCCAGCACAATCAGAGAGCTGTAAGATCTTTCTTTTTCCTTTTTTTTCTTTTCTTTTTTTTTTCTGCCTCTGTCATTCCCTTTCATTTCTGCTGCCCACAGAAACTACCGCGCCTCCCTGTCTTGTGCTGAATATACATCAAATAGGAGGTGAAGCACTGGCGGTCCTCACAGGAGAAGCCAGGCGGTGAGGGGGAGGGCGTCTTGCATGCTGTGGTGTTTCATTAATTTATTTTTCCCGTTCTTCAGGGAGAAAGCAAATGTGGGTGACCCAGAGCAGACTGAAAAACGCAAGTGACTCGCAGGCTGAGAAGGAGCCTGAGAAATGTGTGATGAGTGTAGGTTGTGTGCTTCTGCTGCCAGCCTAAAGGGGCGCAGGTCTGTGGTGGGGCTGGTGCTAGAGGGGTCCAAGGGGCTGCCAGGACCCCTCCAGGTCAGGATCAGTTGCTGCAGGCGGGTTCTCTCTCGTGGGTAACAGAGGGATGCTGCCCCGACCTACACCTGGCAGGATCTACCTCTTCCCCTTTAGGAGAATGGATTTTCTTGAACCCCCCGGAAAACCAGGCCTGACCTCGGGACCACTTCAGGCCACTGTTTTCCCCCGTGCAAACACTTCCATCGATTCTTTTAGTCTCACCTGTAAAGTGTAATTTGCCTTTTCATACCAAGGCTGGCGCATGTTCCCTTCTGTGTATGCACTAGACAGGGTAAAGGCAATAAGCATTACTTGGCCTGGAGAAAAGAATTGCTATCAACTGGCTTTATTGTGCTGTTTATTAAGCATGAATTAATCTTGGAAATGATATCACAGAGGCCACTGCTGCTCTTGCGATGTGCACTTGCTTTGTGAAGCCTTTGCTTGAGGGGCTGTTTCTAACATTTGGTTAGTTTTATTCAAGGGGCTTTGTTAAGTTATCTTGCTTGCAAACATTCACTGACTACCTGGTGGTAGATGTCACACTTATTTTAAGGGAAATCAGCTGCACAGGCAGGTACAAGAGCTGTCAGATACAAGATGACTGAATCATGCTTGCTTTGCTCACGGGTCAGACAAGAAAATCTCTGGATGTAACGCCTGGAACTATCACAGCAAGACCCCTGGGGCTTGGGGAAAGCCAACACCACAAACACCTTTGTGCCCCAGCTTGTTGCACTGGGAAACAGCCTTGGAAGTCCTTATTTCTGAGACCAAACCTTTAGACGTGTGGATGTCAGCCAAGCCTTGTTCTGGATCTTACACTGGAAGGTGAACTGAGAGCACGTTTTGGCTCAGGTGCTGTAATGTGCTTTTATTGCTGTGCTTTGAAATACATCTTTTCATTTCTCCCCAGAGCACCAGGCCTTTCTGGCGGCTTGAACAGTCTCACACAGTGTTTAGGCCATGAAAATATTTGGTTTTCTTTTTTTCCTGGTTTTTGTGTTGCTTTGCTGAACACCTCCAAGGACCACCCTGACGGGGATCTCCCTGGTGATGCTCACGTGAGAGACACTCACACAAGTGGTTTCAGGCTGGTTCTCAGCCCACCCTGGTCCTGCCCTCCTTGCTTGATACTGATGACCTCCAGAAGTGGAAAAGGTGTGTTTCCCCTGCTCAGCCCCTGGCACGGGGAAATTTGCTTTATATAAGGTTTATATTTCTACCAAGCATAGCCTAATGAGCCTGATTCTGCTTGCTCTGACCTGAGGAAGGGCTGATAGATGTGCACCATCCCATACAGCAGCTCTGTGCCACGAGGAGCTGACAAATCCATTATGTGGTGCTGGCTGTGACTGGAACATGCTGCTGCAGCTCCAGGCTGGCACGTGACAACCTGAGGTTGTGGCAGCACAACCCTTCCACCAAATTTTGTTTTATTTTATTCCACAGATTGCAAAGGGAGTGGCTTTGTTTTTAAGCTCTGCTACTATAGAGGTAGCCAGATGGTTTATGGCATGATAGTGGGTCACAGAAATGTCTCTGGAAATGCTTATGTGTCATGTCTGTGTGAGACAGGTCATCTGCAAAGACGCAGATGAGATCCTCCATTTAGAGCAAACAGCAGCAGCCTGATTTATATGGAACACGCAGCAAAGGTTGCAGGCTGTTAAAAAGCAGCTCTCCCTTTTTTTGTGCAGATAGCCTCGACTTCACTGCAAATAATGCATATAAACCAGACAGGAAAGGTGTGCAGTTCTCAGCTTGCTACACTACAGGTATATTTATTCTGCCTCACATCCCGAGGTTTCTGTGTGAAGCAGTAGATAGCTCTGGAGGGCTGTCCATCTTCCCCTGTCACTGTCTGCTCTGTCCTAATTTAGATCTGGCACGTTTCTAAAAGCATCTCGGACGTGCTGCTGCACTGAGGCTGTTGATTCATTAACAAACATCCTCCAAAAGCCACATGCAGCTCTGTGCCCTTCCTGGGGTGGGGGGGCTGATATGTCTTGTCCCATATTGACCCTCCCTGGATGCCCTCCCGGGCTCCAGGCATTGGAGACCACGCTGCTGCTGCTGCTGCTGCTGCTGCTGAGCTTGGTGCTGTGCCCCTCATCTAAGAATAGCCTTACTGTCTTGAACGCCTGCCAGTTCCTGAAAGCTTGGCAAGCACAGGGAAGAAACACAGCCATTATGTAATGGTTTCTCCTGGCCAAGAAAAAAAATCCCATTTATTGATCTCCTGTCTGAAAACCTCAGTAACTCTGCGTAATTGATGACCAGCTGTTAAGAAAAGCTGTTTGGAGGAAGAACATTTATAATTAAAGAACAGACACTTCAAATTCAGCTCTCCCTCCATTTTCTCATTGCATTTCTCTCTGCTGTCTCAGGGAACAGCCAACCTGCCTGGGCCTTTAAGCTTCTCATTTCAAACCAATATATGCCTTTCCCAGAGAGCAACACTGCGTTCTCCAATTTCACTCCCTGTGCTACAGAGGGGAACTATTCATGGAGCTGTGTGAGAGAAAGAGATTAAGGAAATATCAAGACTAACAGATGGGAAGCAGGCAGTGGATGACGTGTAGGCAGGCTGATGTTACAGCAAGTCTTATCTTGTTAGCAGAAATATGTTGCAATAAGCAGAGTTCTGGGAGAGGGGTAGGTTTTGAGCATGGAATAGGAGAAGACCTTTCTGTCTGATGAGGGACCTGCTTGTGTCTAAAAATGTCGTATTAAGGCCCTGTTACCCCTGAACCTTTTGCTCTTGATCGTGTTTTTCCAGATGTACCCATCTCCTCTGTGCTTTTGGGGTGAAAATGTTTCTGGGCTTCTCTGCTGAAAACTGTCCCCATTTTGTTTGAGGGAAAGCAGAAATAAAGGTCAGTCAGCTCAGCTGTACAGCACAGCTCCCCCAGACCAATGGATATCCACAAGTCCAGCTATAGCCTTCCTCTCCCCCCACCACACGCAGTCTGAGTAAGGCCTACACTGGAAATAGACAATTTAGCATGAGAATTGTATTGTGCATTTAAATGTAAATTGCTGGAGAATTGACAATTGCTTTGTTTGAATTGTAATCATTGGAGTACAAGCGTGTTGGGTTTTTTCTTAGAATACATTTTAACTGGTATTTATGTCCTTTTACATTCATCTCAGGTGCAAATATATGCACGTGTCCTTAAGCTTTCATCTGTAATTCCTTGAGCTGTCACATTTCTGTTAGGAAACCCATTTCTTTGACCTATCCAGCAATTGCAGTCTGGCACTCTTTTCCCCCTCCCCATCTTTGCTTTTTGGAAGAATCTCTTGTTTTAATTCAAGTAGGCGAAAACCTCAAGTCCAAAATGAAAATACAGCTTGGGTCCCCTCCTGCTCCATGAGCACCAGTGGCAGTGATCCCACTCCTTTCCTCTTTCCCTCAGTGCCTGCAGATCAGATCACAACCTTGACAGCCAGGGAGAGCTTCTGCAGGGTCTGCTAAGCCCAGAGATTCCTTACAGCCCCACCAGCTGAGGGTACCGAGCCCATCTTGCAGGCTTGGCCACCCCTCCCATCCTGGTGCTCACCATCAGCTCAGGATTTGGGTGCTGGGGCTGAACCATTATCGTGCAGGTGGTCTGCTTGTGCAGAGCCCTGGCAACAGAGGCTGAGCAGACAGCATTTTTCCCCCTGGTAGGCAGGGGGAGAGGTTAAAACCAGATGTACACAGATCTGTTCTCAGATCTGGTTTCATCCGTGGATGCTCCTATGCTGTTAGCAAGGTACTGAGCACCAGCCCTCAGCACAGATGAAAGAGACTAAGAGGGTGGCCAAGTCCATCCCGAGGCTTGTCCCAGAAAAGGATTTTTTTACCATCCAAAGAGCCAATAAAATGAGGGAAGCCAGGGGTTAATCAGCTCTACCTTCCCCATCCAGTGGGAAAAGCCTGAGTTTCAGCTCTGTTTGCAAGGAGGGGAGCAGTAAATACCATTATTTGCAGAGTTTTTCTGAGGTGCAGCCAATTTTCAGGAATGCTGTATTCAGTCCAAACAAAACCTGCGTGTTTCTCCTTGGCCTGGCCTTGTTTCTTGAGACTGTTTCACTGATTGATACAGGAGATATAAACAAAAATTGAAATAACACATGCCTGGTAATATAAACAAAACACTTTCACCAGAGAGAAGAGATTGCAAAATCAGCAGCTTGCAGAGCTCAAATGCAGCCATCCAGCACTGAAACCAAGCCATTAAGAAAACAAATAAATAAACAAATAGAAATAGAACTGACTGCCGTAAGCCCCTGACCTTAATTGTGTGGATATATGTCTGTGAAAGCTTGAGTCAAGCTTTTCCCTCCCAGCCCCCACACTAATTCCTTTGGCCTCAGTGCCATAAAATGCTCATTAGACCCGTCTGGCCACCCCCTCTCTCCCTTATCCACACAAGCAGCCAGGAGGTCAAATCTGTCGCTGTTCCTCTGCAGAGGAGACCCAGAGGTTCACCCTGGACTGCTCTCCCAGTCCTTTCCCACCTTCCAGCAGAGGTGTCTGGAGCAGCAGTTGTGCATCTCCAGACCTGGATGGAGCAGTCAGTGACAATCACACGCTGCTGATGAGTTTTCTCTCACTAGTACAGATCAACTTCATGGGTGGGGAATGGCTGCTGGGGACTTGGAGAAGCCTGCTGTAATTTGTTGGGCCACAGAGGTGTAATTATAGTGAGTTTCATGCAGTACTTTTGCAATTTGTCACATTTGAAAAATCAGCCCCCATGATGGTTAATGTTTATGTAGGACTCCAGGTGAGAATCACAGAGTCAGTAAGGCTGGAAAAGACCTCTAAGATCATCGAGTCCAACCATTTACCTAACTCTGCCAAGGTTTTTGAACATTTCCACCACTTTCCTGGGCAGTCTGTTCCAGTGCTTGACAAAAGCTGTCTGTTCAGCTTGGGCAAAAAGCCAGGGATGCATCCCTGGGTGCACCCTGCAGCTGTATCCCCACTGCACGCCCAGGTCCAGTCCTGGGCTCATCCCTTGGGTGCACAGCTGGATTCATCTGCATGGCCATGGAGGAGCATGGGGTGACACCTCCCAGTGATTCAGAGACTTTCCAAGATCCTGAAAGACTGAGCCCCCAGTTTCTGGAAGCATTTCCATGGGAGGTACAGACATGAGAGCTGAAGGAGCCCCTGAGCTACTCTGCATGGGAAAGAGGGTGCAGGGTCAAGCCCACGCACTGTTTCTCTGTGGTACATTGAAATTCACCCTTGTGCCCTCATTCATGGACCTGGCAGCACGTTTCCCAAGCAGCAGCTCCTGCCGTAGCCAGGTGGGAATTCTCCCCAGGGTGTGAGTTGTTACTGTCTTTAAATATCTCAGTCTTCAAATTCTCTTTTTCAAGCCTCAGACAAAAATATGACAGCTATCCCACAAATCAGCCATCTAAAAGAAAAAAGAAAAGCCACATTTAATTACTCCTGAAGGGGAACTTATACACAAGGAGCACTTATTAGTGCAATATATTTTTTCTTTTGTGGCTTTGAGCTGATCTCTAATAGCACCAGCGAAGTTCCAGTGTAACCTTGGAGTGTGTTTCATTATCATTCAGATGGAAACTGCTGTCTTATGACTGCAGTTTTAAAATACAGTACATTTTTATAATTTCTGAGTAGGCAATCAAGTGGACATAACACATGAAATTATATCCAGTCCTGGCACCAAACCCTGCCCTTCACTTGCCCATGCTGCTCCCAGATATTAAAGCCTGAGTACAGCTGAGGGCTGGATTTCAACCCCAGGGTGATCCTGCAGTCCTCTGCTCTGACAATGCAAACATGTAGGCGTTTATGGATTCACTAATTTTAATTTTAAAGTCACTGTGACTTTTAAAGTCAAGCACTGGAGCAGGCTCTCTCCCTTCCTCCCCTTTCTCACCACGAAGGCAGCAGCGCCGGGGCAGCAAGTGGCTCCTGGCTGGAGAAGACGTGACCCATGAGCTGCTCCTCACGACACTGAGTCGCTGGGAGCTTCAAGTGCTGCTGCGTGCTGTCAGCACTGACCTGAGGGTACCAGTGACTTCAGCTGTTTTCCTCCCCTCAGGCAGCTCTCTGGATCTGCAAATCCATTCCTTTAGCTAATTAGCAGATGGCAAAGGCAAAACTAATCAATCATTTCCCAGTGGGGCTGCTGGTAGCCCATCAGTTACAGCAACCAGAGAGGCTCTGCCCTGGCCCCACTGCCCCAGTGTTCCCAGGTGGGCAGCTGAGCATCCTGCTTCATCACGGGCTTCATTTCAGACTCAGGACAAAGGAGGATGGCTGTTCAGCCTGGAGAACACACAATCTGTAGGAAGTTCCATGGTTTTTTGTCTACACTAGAAACCTGTTCAAAAAAATCCTGTGTTTCAAGAGAGAAGAGTAAAAGAGGATAGGAATGTCAGGGTGATGTTTGGAAGCCAACAAATATTGGGAAGGACAAGTGTCTCCCTTCTACTGGTGACAGAATTAATACATTTCCATTGTTATTTAATGCATACGCAGGGAAAATTGCAAAGATGGGAAAACTCCCCTTGATTTTACCTCTTCTGTGTGCTCAGGACATGATGAAGTAAAGCTACAAAATTTGACATCTCACCTGGGTACCACTGTAACGACTTGGAGCTAGATTTGCCACCAGAGCTGGAGGCACAGAGACATCTCCAGGAGTCTCCCACGGCTACCCAGTGCCCAGAGGCAGCCTGGGCTTGTCTCCCTTGGCTGCCTGAGGTGATTATCCAGGAGCAGTTGGCATTGGAGGTGCTGGGAGGGCCTGTGCTGGTGAGTGTGGGCAGCTCTTAAGGAAAGCTTGTTGGGAGAAGATGCAGTTTCATGTGCACTGGGTGTTGGCACTCTGAAACAAACTCCATAAGGCTCCTAAAAAGTCCACGTGATCATCCCACGAGGCATATCTGCACTGGTAGACACTTGTGCCTCTCTTGAAAGGAGCTGAAGTGGGGTGGAGACACGACTCGTTGGATGGGACACCTCCACTCCACCGCATCCCTGGCACTCTGCCCCTCCTCGCTCCACTTCCATCTGCCAAACATTTCCATGAGCCGTCAGCACTGCAAGTGGATTAGGTTTCCCAGACTCAAAAGAGAGCTTCTTTGTGGCAGAAAAATGCCTCCATTTGTTAGTTAAACCTCAGAAGCTTTCCCCTGGCAGAGGTTCAAATATGTGCCACAGGAGCGATGGTTTCACTGCTGTCTTTGAGGTCTCACAGGTTTCCCAGGTCTCTAAGCCCAGCCATATTGCTTCTCTTAGGTTTCCTCTCAGTATTTCCCAACATCCCTATCTGATTTTTGGAGAACACCACCTTCTTAAAGCCATGTTTTTAACCCAGGGATCCAGCAAGTGCTGCCCCAGATGCACCAGCCAAACAAGCTGCCCAAAACTGTGAGCAGGCACCAACCTGACCCTCCCAGGGCATAAATGAGAATAAAAGAGACTAGAAGTCAGGTGGCTTTGCCAGGGGTTGACCTGCTATTTTTTTGTGGTCTTTTTTGTTTCTAACTTTCTCCCTGCCTTCCTAGCAGCATTGCTGCCTGAGGTGAAGCCCTGCCAAAAGCCTCTGGGGACAGCAGGCACTGCCATGTGCCGAGGCTGGCCAGAGCAAACGGGTCATAGACAGTCTGAGATGCTCTCCTTCCCTAAGGAAGGGGATTTAGTGGAGCTGGAGAGTATCTGCCAAAGCCATATTTAGCACTGGGAGCTGATTGCAACACTCACATTGCTCACTGCAGTTTTATAAATATAACCAGCCCAGAGAGAATCTCTTCTGACACCGAGTGAAGAGATGTGAGGAGAGGCCCTGATATACTGTCCCGCTAAATTGTTTGAAGCTTTCATCTCTAACAAGGCTCCCTTAGCATACAGGCCATGGTGGGTGGGTATAGGGGCAGGAAGGGAGGCCAAGGGGATCTCCTTTGCTCTCCCTGTCTGCCCAGAGCCGGAGGATTTTCTTGCTTGTCTTCTGCATTGCTTGACTGGGTGTTTGCTCCTGAAATTTGCTCCTGGGCCAAGTTCAGGAGTCACAACCAAGATCCTCTGTCCCACACCCCATCTGTGCCTGACCACAGGCATGTATCTTGGGGCAGAAACCTTGGGCTGTCCTAACACACACTGCAGAAGGCAACGCTCAGAGACTGCTTCCTTAAATACCTCCTGATCAGACAGTACTGCTAATCAAGGGAAGCTCTTTCCCCCTCCTAACGAGCTGACACTATGACATTGAAGCATCTGATGCAGTGGTGATCACACAGGGGTGAAGGTCTGGGGGAGACACTGCTGTTTTGGTACCTTGCCAAGCAGAAGCAGGATCCATATTCTTTAAAAAGTGCAGATATTTTCCCCTGCAAAAGTCAGGATTTGTCAGCAGCCGCTTGCAGGCTCACCACTGGAGTATCCCAAGGTTTGGTCTTTTTCTCCTTAAGTTTAGAGGTGATTCTGAGCTTTATTGATTGCAGACACCAATTTCCAGGGGAGCTGCAGCTATGGTTGCAGTAAATTGAAGCCAACTGAAAGCAGAATCTCTTTCTTAGCTGTCTTTCACAAGTGTCCCCAAAGCAGCTGGTGGAGGCCAAGGGGTCACAAGCTGTGGGCTGCTCTGTGTGAGAGTGGTCCCTACTGGGATCATGCCCTTCCCAGTTGCCACGGACAGAAGGACCACAGCACTCCTGGTGCACTGTCCATCCCAAAGTTTCTAAAACATTGTGGGACAAATGAGAACATTTAGGCAAAAAGGAGAGGAAGTGTCGTGCGACCAGAGAAAGTTTCTTGCTTGAATACGTCTGCCTGTTTTTAATGCCTGATGGAGAAAGACCCCTAATGGTTTCCAGAGCTCGGTAGCCAGATAAAAACAGAGTGCAGAGGTGGTGGAGTGACAATATCTGTTAATGCAAAACCAGGATATATGGCTGGGGCTGCCGGGCACTTGGCCCAGCACTTGGCCAGAGCAAATGGGCTGAGCCACGCTGGGATCGGCACCAGCGACACTCAATTCTCCTCCTTGTCAAGCGCCGTAAATTAAGAACAGAATAAAAAGCTTTTAAGGGATGTGCTCACTGACAATTTAATAGAAGTGGCTGTGGCATCATTTTCTACAGATAGGTTTATAGGGGGAAAGAAATTGCAACTTGCTTCCTAGCAGGTATTTTACTGTTATTGCAGAGTTCCCTGCCGTGCTTATTCATAAGCGGAGATTTTCCGAACGAGCATCGTGTGGAAGTTGGTGGGATAATGGGTTACTGTGACCTGTGCCAGGCTGAGATGGGGCAAGTGCAGCCTAAAGGTCAGCATGGCTTCTCTTTGCTCCAGTGGTGGAGCCAGCCTCTGCCAGGTGACACCAGGTGACATCCCCAGCCTCCCATTGTCACCTTCCCTGCCTCCTGTCCAGCTCAGCTGGCACAGAGCCCCAGCACTGCCCTCATCCAGACATGTTGCAGTGCATAAATCCTCTGCCCATCTTACAGTTTGGTTGAGACAAGAATGTCCTCAGAAAATACAATTTAAATGAACAGAAGCTGTGTATGAAAATTAGCCTCTAAAGTTTAAATTATTAGTTTTGGCACTCAGACATGAAAATTTCTTTTTTTTTTTTCCAGTATTTTAAATTAATTAGTTTAAAAGTTTCTATTTTTAATTCCTTCAGAAGCTTAAGCTGAAGATGGGATGAAACAGATTTTAGTCAATCAAATACTTACTTCTAGATCTTTGGGGTTTTGTTTTGGGGGGTTTTTTGGGGGGAAGGGGGAGAAGAACAACTTAATGACAGCCTAAAATATTTTCCCTTCAATTTTCCAATTTTAACATTTTGCAAAAATCACATGGGTGAAATTTCTGAATAACATTACTGCATTTTCTTGGCTGTTGATACTCAAGTCACCAGCACAAACCACATATGATCTGTGAGGCTGTGGTGAAGTAATTTGTGGTTGCTCTGTAGAACCTACCCCTTTCACTGTGCTTCCATTCAGAATAAATGTAATAGAATTTCACCATTTTGCCCACTTTCCTGCTGCTTTTTTCTCATTGTAGTCAACTTCACAACTAAGCAGGGAGAGGCCTCTGGACCAAAGTTGCAGGAAAACTAAGGCAGTGTCAAATGGAATATTATTGTCCCTGGATTTACAACAAAGGTGACACCACTCATAATGTTATTATTACTATCTAAGAAATTTCATTAGTAGTATGGACTTGGCTCAGTGCTGATGAATGCCAGAGGAAACCCTTCTACTGAGTCCAGCAGGCTTCGCATCAAATCATATTTGCATATGAAGATATACATCAGCTAAATTCAATCTAGGACAGAAAAAGGTCAGCTTCACTGGAAGGAAAAGATTAAGAGAGTACATCCTTCCTTTTATGCCTTTGTATCCATAATTTTTAAAAGCACATAATATGTAATCTTGTTTACTGCAGATTTGACCATTTCTTTTCTGCCTGGATCTTTTTTTAAAAAAAATTAGCATTAGGAGAAAAATATTAAGGGATATTTGTTGGAAGTGTCTTGCCAGGAATAAAAAGAGTTTTGGCCAGTCAGTACTCTTGAGTTATTTTCCAGTAGGTAAGTGCCCTAAGTGCAAAATCAAGAGATTTCAAAAAATGCACCAGGGGGAATTCCCTTTGCAAGGAAGAGTCAAACCAGCCACCTTCCTTGGCATCTCCTGTAACTGCCTGTGACACTGAAATTTCTACTGCCTGCCCTTCCTGTGCAGTGGTGCTTCACCCAGATTTGCATTTGAAATGCTTTGGCTTTTTTCTCTTTCAGAAGTATGAGCCCTTATAGCCCTTGCAATCCTTTCTCTTTTTAATTAAAAAAGAAGTTATTCTGACTGTTTTGTTGGCATCACTGTAAATTGTGAAGCACTTCCTTAAACAGGTACTGCAATCTGGATTTTATTTCCATTACTTTAGTGGAAACAGTGGTGCAAGTAGGGATTTGCAAGGAGACAAGTATGGAAAAAGCCAAGCTGCTGCCAGGGATGCCTGGGTGTTGGTGGCATTTGTGCTGCTGCCATGGTAATCGTGTTATTAGAGAATTCATTCCTCACGCCTGACTTCTACCTGATTTGTATCTGCCTGGCTGCAGGTTAACCTTTTGGTCCCGCAGTTTTGGTTATGTTATCCTGATCCAAGTTTTTCTTTAGACTAAGCCCATTTTTGCCATCCATTGCTGCCCCTGCCCTGGGGGGCACCTCTCACCCTTTGCTTCCATGCCTGCTCACGTGCACTCGCCCAGGATGGGAGCTGCTGATGCAATTATTACTGTTCCAGCTTTCAGCAATGCCTTAACTCTCCCGAATGGGATAATCGATTCTCAGCTCGTCTGGGAATGTCAGTGGCTGACTGTGCCACTCTGTAGCGTCAGATGAATGGTTAAACACCCAGTGTTTTCATCTGGTGCAGCCCAAGGCTCCCAGCTGCCAGCAGCTCCCAGCTCCTCGCTCCCGTGTACGTGAATTTTCCACAAGCCTGTGCTGTACAATGACCATTCAAGGCAGAGATTCCTTTGTTTCTTTTGTGTATCCTTATCCATGTTTGTTATGTATTAATCATTTTATGGTCATCTCTGTGTGATTCCTTCTATAAATAACATTCTCAAATCTCTCTCCTATCTTGTTTACCGTAGCTAATTCTTTAAGATGGGTGTCTCCACCAGAGCTGTAGTCTAAATGAACACAGATAAAAATCATAACATTGGCTTGGTTGTAGTAAACCAGGATTTACTTGGTTCTGCTGCAAATCAAGCCTTTCAAATAATCTTTTTCATTCCATCTCTATAAATACTGTACTGGTGACAAAAGACAGGTGATAGCTTCAGCCTTAGCTATCGTGTTAGTGGCTGGCACTAAATACATAATTCCTGCTGTGTCTGCATCGTCTCTAAATGAAAGTCTCCTGAAGGAGAAGTCTCCAGGGAGGGGGAAGAGCTGTGAACCAGTGACTGCAGAGTGTGCCTTGGAGATATGAAGTTAGGAGGAGAAGCTGAAAATGTGATATGTCTTTTTCAGTTTGACCTCAGCCTCTAATAGTGTTTGGCAAGTCAGCCTGGCAGATAAATTGGTTCATATTAGAAAATGGGGTTGATTTATTATGAAATTGATTGCAACCCTGTCCTGTGCTGAAGGCATTAGCGATAACAGCATCGGGTGCCTCAGCTCTTAACTAATGGGCTTTCCCCAGGCTCTCCACTGCTGCCAGGCTTTTACCCACAGCCAGCAGCATCCAAACCACACAGCTCTGCTGGTCCCTCCCCACGGGTGCAAAACCCTTCCCAGGCAGGGCTCTGTCAGGAAGCTGAGATGCCCTGCAGGGAGCTGGCCTTTCCCAGGACATACAGACTTGCAGGAGCAGGGCCGGTGCGACATTTGCAACCAGCACCTTGAAATAAATCCAAGCATTGTGTCTCTTCTTCTTGTGACTGTTTTCTGAAAATGGGAAGAGTTACTGGAAACAGGGAAAAGTATCCACCAAACTCCTTCTGTTCACAGAATCACAGAATGGTTTGTGTTGGAAGGGACTTCAATGATCACTCAGTTTCAATCCCCCCTGCCATGGGAAGGGACACCTTCCACTGTCCCAGGTTGCTCAGGGCCCTGTCCAGCCTGCCTTGAACACTTCCAGGGATGGGCCAGCCACAGCTTCTCTGGACAGCTTTTTCCAGTGTCTCACCACCCCCAGAGTAAAGAATATTTTTAAAATATCCAATCTAAATCTATCCTTTTTAAGTTTGAAGCCATTCCCCCTTGTCCTATCATTATGTGCCCATGAAAAAAAGGCTTTTCTTCCTTTCTTCATTTTCTTTGGTGAAGTTGAAAGCTGTTTTAGCCACAAAGAAAAGCCATCACCAAATGTAATGAGAGAGTTTCACTAACATTTTGCAATGAAAGCCACTACATGCAGTGCAGTTGCCTCAAATTTCTCAACACACTGGGGAATAGACTTTCCCTCTGGGACTGATTAAAACACAAATGAACAAACCAAACATAACGACCACTGTGACCCTGTAAACAATTTGGGGTGTATCTAATCTGGGAAACTCTGATCTACTACTTGGACTATTGTTACAGATGTAATAAATTTTAAAAAAGAGTATGTCTGGTGTCAAAAACATCTTGTGTTCCTGCCTTTCTCTTTGGACACTTCTGGGCTGTACCCAAAGGAGCAAAGGATTTTCCAGTTAATTTGCTGTAGTGGTAGTTAAGGCTCTCTCAGCAGTTGTGTTTAGAAATCACTGAATAGCAAACACTGAAATATTCAGTGGCTGGCCTAAGCAATACTTTTCAATATTTTTGAAGGAAAAGAGTTTTCAGTGATTGAAATGCACCTTTAGACATTTTCCAAATGAAAAATTTCAATATGAAAGAACCGTGCGGCTTGAAAAGAAAGCTCATTGCAAGACAGCGTGTAATTGGACAAAACTGAAAATAAACTTTTCAAAATAACTGAAAACAAATTGATTTGGGAATGAAGGAAGGTTAAATTTTTATAAATGTTTTCCAACAACTCCCTGCCAGTCAATCGCATATTGGGTCTCTTTTGGAATAAATTACTTTTCAGGTAGAGACGACATTTGTTGCCTCACCCACATGACAGCCCCTGCTCCTTACAGTGGCACAAGGTTGTCTGACTCGGCTTTTGCCATCAACTTCAGCAGCATTTTGAGGTGAAAAAGCCATACAAAATAACTGCCCAGCAGTGAAGAACAACTGCACAACACAAACTTTTTCAGAGAACAGCTATTTCTGCAGGAAGCACTCAGTATGTCTTCAAACCAGCTTTGGAGATAATGTCTTTCTCATTCCCATCCTAACAAAAAACAGGGCACATCTGGCAACAGCTGCTACGAAGCCAAGAGGCACTAATGTGTGTCTTTTGAAGCAATATATTCATGTGGCCAAGAGTCACAGTCATCTATTCCAACACCCAAATCCTCTCAAAGCGGTGCCACACTGTCCTCTCAGGGTCATTGCTAGTGCTCACTGAGGGTGCTGAGCCCTGCCTGTGTTCACCAGGAATTGTTCCTCTCCCACATGGATGTGCCTGAGCTGGAGGCCCTGTAACAGCCAAACTCTGCTCATTTAACAGCACTCCTGGGAAGAATTCACCACAGAAGAGCACAGGGCAGCTTTCCCTCCACCAGCATCAAGCAGGTAGTATACAGATATGAGTAAGACATCTGGGATCCCCATATATTTTCAAATTAATTTTTATAGGATAACACCTTGGCCTGAGAAACACTTCTGAATATGATGAGTAATTGTCTAACATGTCACTTTTCCAGGCTTGTGCTTTTATCATTAACACCTCTGATTAGTAAAAATGCAGACTCTGAGGTGTTCCTTTGATTTAAAAGGTTATAAATTTTGGATGCAATGTCAGAGAGTAAATTTTACAATGCAGCCGAGCTGTGGACTAATTAAAAGACTACCCCAGTACTCTTCTCAACCAATACATCTCAGATTTGTGACAGCCTTCAGGAAGAGTCATGAATTATGCCATGTGCACCATATGCAATCTATTGATCTCTCTGTGTGTGCATATGCTGCATGTGTGTGTATGTGCACCAGAGCCCATGTTGATAATGGCTTCTTCACAACTGTGTGAAAGTTTCTCATCCCAGAGAATTTATAGCAGTGCAATTAAGGATTGCAGTCATTTTGCTTTCTTGCTACTGCAGGGCTACTACTGCTCTTTAATTCCAGATGCCCTTGGAGTCAGAGCTGGGCGTCACCTTTCCCATGAAAAGTCACCTACTGGCATCGCTCTGGTGCACAGAGGTGAGTTTTTATCCATCACTGAGCTGTTCCTTGGGTCCTGACTGAGGTACCCTGATCCACGCCTTGTGGACCTTGTTGATTCTGTACATTGTAAAGTGAAAATAGGAAAAACACCCGCGTTTCACTTGACACCATGCATTGAGTGGTGCCATATCCTTTAGGCTTGGCAGTCAATGTTTGTGGTCAGCAGCAGTGTCTCCCTTGGTGCTTCACCCGACACAGAAAATCAGGATATGTCCAGGCTGTGCTTCCCAGGGCAGTGGGAAATGGCTTTCTGCTTGCCAGGGTCTCTTCCGAAGTCAGTGCCTGCAAAGGACAAGCTTCACACGACAGTTGGCAAAGCAAATACATAAAGAGCAAAAGCACAACATATGTTTGAAAAATAAGTTCTGGGGTGACCAGGTGCAAGTGGGAAATTATATCAACCAGCTTTAGGTAGAAAAGCCCAAAGGCTTTTCTTCAGAAATCTCTGAAGTTTCATGGATCAGGTTTTCCTTTTTCTCAGTCATTCTCCTCCTGGCTGTTGACGTCAGTGGATTTGGCACTAGATCAACAGGGAAACAGAGGGACAGTTTCCTCCTACACATGCAGAATTAGAGACTCATACCAAGATAGATGAGCTAGATTTAGATGAGAGGGAATTTCTGTTTGAGGGTGTTCGTGCAAAAAGTATTATATAGTATTAGGCTTGTGTGAGCTCCCAGTGTAATAAAGGAGAATTGTCTAAGCCTTGGCAGGAACATATCCCTAGGACTTTGTTTTGATGAAAAAAAACCTGGAAACCTGCACTTAGCTTTTCTGCTAGCTGTAATTATCTGGCTGTATTGATCATGGTGCTAAGGTTATCTGATGGGTAGGGTGTGAGCAAAGATCAGCTTCAGTCCATGAATTAAAGCTGCAGACTGTCAGCTCTAATTTACACACATACAGTCTGAAAATTGTCCTCCTGCAATGGCAGAGCTCCCTGGAATTGACACAGATAGGCAGCATATGGAGCCTGTGCAGCAGGCATGGAAGCACTGGCACTTGGCATTGCTGCTCTGTTTTATGCAAATATCTGGGTTACAAAAGCAGGGAACAAGGGCAGAATAAAGTGGGGGGATCTGGAACTGGCAGACATAAAACCCTTGGTGGCATTAATGAAATTCACAGGCTTGTGGAAAGCAGGACAGGCTCCTCAGCTCTGATTTCAGCCTACAATCATGCAATACCTTGAAGGCAAGAGATAGTGATAACTGCAGTTCACACACAAGGATTTGCACAGTGGGGGAATCTGTGCAGCCTGTGCAGTAAAATATAGTATTCCACATTCTCCAATACCACAACCAGAGCCAAAGCACAAGAACCAGCAGTTTCAGGGAGCAGGGCTCTCATTAACATGCCATTATTCTCTTTGGAGACAAGCCTGTCCTTTCTGCTGCTGGTCTGTTAGATAGGGTGGAGACAGGAGGAGAAGCAGGACATGATGCTCCTCCTGGCTGTGTTTTGTACCCTGCACTGCTGTCCTGCATGGATAAAATATAGAGGATCCAACTCATCCCCTTCAGGCAGCTGTTCCATCAGGGTGCTCTGCAAGGAAGATGTACAAGTCAAATTAGCTGTGACCCAGTAAAAGGTCCCCATAAAAGGTGTTCACATCACCAGGAGAAGTGACAGAGCTGACCTGAGGCCCCACCCCACTCCACTGCTGTCATTTGACTTTCACCATGACTGCTATGTAGCTGTCTGTCCATTCACAAGCATTTGTTGTGGGCTTTATTTGGGCATATCTTGGCATTTGAGAGGTGTCAATCTGCTAAAACTGAAGTGGCAATAGCTAATCACAGCTTTATTCTCTGCAGAACATAACAGCAAAGCATATGGCTCAACAGCATAACTTTCTCTGGGCTAACAGCATGGTCAGTTCTGCAAAAAATAAAAAAAACTGGCAGGAGAATGCAGTCTCTGGTCCTTGCTGGAAGCTCCAGGGATCCTGTACTCAGAGATACCTCAAATGAAGGAAAAAACCCCACCCTCCCTCACATCATTATTCATTCAAAAACTGGCAACACCAGGTTTTCTTCTCACCTCTGATATCTTGAGAAAACACTTTGCTTTCAAAAGTGAATTATTTTTGCTGGGTCCTTGAAATTCAGTGCCACTCATTTGGGATTTGAAAACTCTCAGTAAAGGTTTAGAGATGGAAATTTCAGTGCCTGGACTCTAGAGGCCATGCAGAGTGGGTGTTATACTGTATTCATTCAGAACACAGCCATACCTACCTGGCCATCAGAATCTCAGGGCTCTGTGTGTGTATGTGCAGTACAATAGGCAAGAGCTGCAAACAATATTTGCAAGGTTTCCAACATCCTTCCACAGAGAATTCTTTACAGCACGAATCTTTTCCATCATAATTTACATTTCATACCTGTTTTCCCAAATCTTCAAAGTCAGAGGAGCAAATCCTTCTTTTAGCTATGCTATGATGAAAGCCACTGACTCACAGGAATAACCAGAGCACAGGATTTGGCTTAACTTCTTGGCTTGACGCTGATATAACATTTCATGGATCTTTTTTAGGTGTTTCCTATTGTCATGGCAACTCTAATCAAAACCCTTTCCATGAATAGCCCTGTCAATTGCAGTACAAGCTCCTGGCTGACTACAGCCTGCAGTTCTGCTCCAGTGTGGTTTCACAAGCTCCTCTTGCTTGACCTTTCATCTCCTGGCATTCCCCAGATCCCTTATTGCTCAAGCCAGAAATATATCTTTTGTTTTGCAAGAAAGCTTTAAAAATCTTTATAAGTGATAAGTACCAGGCAAATCTGGCAGCTGACTCCAAGGAGGGAGTTGCCTCAGGAGGGACTACAGGCTATAATAAGCACCTCTCCTACACAACAGGGCACGAACCACAGTAAATCCCTACGAGCAGTGGCTCTGGCAGAGCCTTGAACTCTGCACCTGCCCAAAACTGCCCTATAACACAGAGGAATGACCAGATCTCTAGGGAAGGGGTGGGTTTGGTAAGGGAGATCCCACTTGTGAGCAACAAATCCAACAGCAGGATTCCCTGGCAGTGCCATGGCGGAGCAAAGAGACACCACCTGTGTCCCCAAAGTCTAACACCACCCTCCTTGCCCAGCTCTGGGGCAGCAGGGTGGAGAATCTAGACTGCTAGGTTTGGCTTTTTGTCTTTGATTTTTTTCCTAAGGTGTTTGAACAGCCACATGGCAAATTGCAGCACTGTGGAAATCAATAGGAGTTTGCCCTTGGATTTCCATGGGGCCAGGATTTCACCAGCTCTCACTAAGGTATTCAGACCAGGAGCTGAAAGAGTTTATCAGAAATAATGCACACTTTGCACATGCATCTTGTCTGAGTCAGTATCATCCCCAGACATGGAAAATAAAGCAGAGAGAGGTGTAATCTCATGCCTTAAAGTCAGTCCATCCCTAACCCCAGGAACACAAAAGAGGTCTCTGGAGTTTCCAATCCCATGTGGAAGCCACTGCTACAATTCATTATTTTAAATACTCAAAAAAAAAAAAAAAAAAGGAAGGAAGGAGGAATAGAAATTACAGGGATAAAAATCCTTCTTTATATATACATATATATTATAGATATTCTATATATATAGTTTTGTCTCGTCTTGTACCTTCAACCCTGCTTTAAATAAAAGCTCACAGACTTGTTGGTTTCCATCAGGCAAAAATTATTATTCGGCTTTAGAAAGAACATCTTGCCAAGTGTTGCAGTTCAAAAATAAGGAAAACAGCTCTGCCAAAATGCAGCAAATGTGATTACACAAAGCCAAGAAGACCATAATTAGATCATTACCATGGAAACAACCTAATTACATGTGTAATGCAGCAAGGTCTGAGCTGCGCATCCGAATGTGTTTTGCTATTGTCTAGCAGGGCCATAGCACTGCCATTTGCCTCGTGTTATTAAGCCACCTTGATCATTTTGGATTGGGTTTTTTTGGAATAAGTCCCCCTCCCCACGATGCAAAGAATTAAACTGTGCATGAAATGACTTGAGCAAGGCTGCCTGAGGCTCGCACTGTGTGCAGGCAAACAGGATCCTGCCTGCACCACCACGGGGATGGGCAGCCACCACTTGAGAGAACCTCCCTTGCAGCAGGATCTGGAGCTCCCCAGGTAACAGCCACATGCAGGAGTTGACATTTGATCTTGAGTGCAACCTTGGACAAGAAAGCTGAGCTTGCCAAGGACTTGCTAATGGTTGCTGCCTTCCTCTGCCTTCTATTAATTTCTCCATTGCTGCAGTAATTCATCACCAGAGCAGTGGAGATGGCATGGAATGGCCAGGCAAAGATGCCCATGAGGTCCCCTGATCCACATGTTGCTTTCTTGCATAACTGGACTATTCTGTGGAAATGGGGGTTAAGCAGAGCTGGGTTATGATATTGTCTCACTGGTGGAAACCAAATCACTCCTGAAGGACAGTGCCATGGATCGTTTCCAGGCAGAGAAAATGAGGCAAGGTCAAAGAACATGTTTGTCAGCTTGGAGGATCAAAGCACAATTGTGAATAAACTACATGTAATCCAAAACAATTTCAGAGAGGAAAGCCAGGCCCCTACACACATGGCTTCATGCCTTGCAGCATAAAATTAGATGCACAGGGAGAGACAGGGGAGTCATCAGTAAATCTCTGCTATTATCTCCATAGGCCCACAGCCCACTGCTGCTGAATCATGGGGTTGTAGTAAATATGACCTGCAGGGTAGGTACACAAAATGATGGCAAGCACTGCCACCCCCTTTCATGCACATTGGATTTCTGTGCCCGTTCTGGGGCAGACTGGCCTCACTCAGCAGGAAGGGAAGAGGATGGTTCATTAGCTGATGGGTAGAGTAACAAGGCAAAAGCCAATGGGACTGTCTGGCAAAGCTACTGCTTCTGCTAATTAATGAGGAGAGATGGTTGCTGGGCCAGCTGCAGATGTTGCTGCAAATTATGCCATTGCTATCCCTGCCAGCGAGCTCTCGCTGCAGCTCGCACATCTCCAGGTGTTCTTGCCACAACAATAGTCCCTGCTGTTCGTTTTGTCTCCTTACAGGGAAAATAAAATACTGCCTTTTGGTGGGGAGAAATGCTCATTTTGAAGAGTTTTTCAAGCCCAGACTCTACTCCTCTAATTTCTGTCCCATTTTCCTTCCTCAAACTCTCTTCATTTTCCATTCAAATTGCTTTCCAGACCACAGAATAAGGCTGGGGAGAAGTGCCCTGAGCAATGCCAATTTCCCTGCTCGGTTTCCCAGCCAGCAACACTGGGACCATGTCTTGAGGAAGCTGCTGACACCTCTTCCCACCTCAGCTCTGTCACTGTCCCCCATGGGGCTGTTGGTGATGCAGGCCAGGCTGGTACTGCTCTGGCTCTGAACAGGCTGTTTCTCCCCCACATGTCTATTATACAGACTCATTTAAGTTCACTGGGTAAAACCTGACGTTCAACTTTTGCACAAAGTCAGCAGAATGAAAGAAAAAGAAGGAGAAGCCCAACCCCCACCGCGTTCTCCAGTTTTGCTCCGTATGCAAAACCTGTCTGTACAGTTCTGCTGAGCGCTGATGCCCTACTTTCATCCCTCACATAGCTCAACTAAAAATACACTGAGATTTCAAGCAAGGTCCCTGCTGTGAACTGTCTGAGCGAGCAGGCATTGCTGCAGCCCCAGCCCCAGCCATGCCTGCACCGTGCCGTGCTCCCGGCACAACTTACACCAGCCCTGGGCACCACACAGGGTGAGAAAAAGCCAGCAATCTGGAGAAAATCAATACCCCTCCTTCCCATCAGCTCCAGCAAAATGTCCTGACGTGGTGTTGCAAGGGCAAAACTGAAGGAAGAGATGAGATAACTTAGGAACTACTCGCTACTATTGCTACTATTAGTGGTGTTTCTAACACAGTGGTACCGACAAAGCCCTGCTGGTATCGAGGGGGGTTTAGAGCAGTAACATCTGGAGCTCTGAAACAGTCATAAAAATAAAACCATGGCCAAAACTATTCATACTTGCTTTATGTGCTTAAACTGGGAAGAGACTACCATGCTATTTTTTGTCTGATTTGTGCAGTCCTGAGGAAGCAAGATAAATAAAAGTTTGTGGAAAGCAATTTTAAAAACAAGGGAATCTAATGGTGATTATTTGTGTTGAAGATAGGGTCAAAAATTTTTTCTGCTCTGAAACAAGTGACTGAATTTTAGCAGCTGGTTTCTCAAGTTACCCTGAACAATGGTTCTTTTTGACAAGAACATGGTTGTCTTAGGGGGCTTCAGCTTGAAATTCACTTTAGCTGTCTTCTGCCTCATTTTCTGTTACATAAGGAAGGAAAATGGAAATTATTTGATGATACCTATGGGTTATTTGCAAATAAGGACGTACGTACATGGGCCTAATTTATTTGAGGAATGGCCATTACTGCTGTGACAAGTCAGCTGTTTCCACAGGCAGAGCATTAACCTCACAGGTTCCTTGCAAGGGGACGTTCCCTGGTTATGGCCATCATTTGCAATACCTGGGATGTGACCCCAAACGTTCCAGCTGTGGGAATGTTAACCTGATAATCCTGTGAAATGTGGCATTTGCGTCCTGCTGGGGGCACAAATCTCAGCCCAGAGCACTGCCTGCACTCGCACAGAGCTTCTGCCCACGGCAGGACGGGGGCCAAAGGGGCTCTCCTACCCACAGAGAGGTACCCAGGTCCTTGTTTAAGAAGAGAAATCAGGCTCTGAAGGAAAGCCTGATGGAGGGTGCACTTCCCGGGGCAACCCCCACTGTTGCAGAAAACACCTATGATGCAATTCCTTGGCAGATTAAAATATGAGTAAAATACTTGTAAAAGCCATGAAGGCACACGCATTTAATTTAGACTTCAGGATGCTGTTGCTTTTTTTTCCTATTAAATATTAATTCCCTTTAAAAGAGTGCTTTTGAGCTGTTTTGAGAACACAATTGGTAATCTAATGTCATCTAATTAATTAAGAATTTCATACTCATATGTATTAACAGTCTGCTATTATTGCTGAAGACATTTCACTGGTATTTAAATATATTGAACCAAACATGAATTGCACTTAAATGGCAATGATCCATACAGCTTCCTGGAAAGGCATGGCTGGGAGATAAAGTCTGACTTCAATGTCCCGACAGTACACTGAGACAGCTCACTGGATTTCACTCCATAAATCAAGAAATGGCAAGGAAACAACAGAGTTTCTCCCAAAACACAGCACAGACAGGGTACTTTGTGAGCCCACTGGTGACAAACACAATCTTATCAGTCAGTGACACCCTCATTAACAGTGCCATGTCTCTTTGCTGCTGTGCTGTCCTTTCTCACCTGGCTTGTTGATTCTTTTGACATACTTTTTATTGGAGATGTTAACAGGAGACCTGCAATATCCAGAGTCACAGATGCAGAGGCAGATCTGGTGGGAGGTGAAGATTTGAGCCTCTTTGTCCCCTGACTCCAGCTCCCATCAAGCTGAGGGGGGTACTTTTGGTGCATCCCTGTCTTCTTATGTCCCCAAGGATGTGTTAGCTGGAGAGAGAAAGGGTGTAGAAAGGAGAAGGTGGGGTGTGGGGGTTTAACCACAAGAGATGCATCAGCGGGATGTGCTCTCCTTTAAGGACCATCTCAGTCGTTGCCATTTCCAGGATGAGTTCCCAGCACTTCTGCATTACTCTTGTCTAATACAGCACACATCGATTTTTCCCCTTACTCTCTGCTGACTGCACAGTCTGAAACACCAAAGACCTTAAAGTCAAGGTCAAGTTTTTATTCCCTGAGTAAACAAGCCTTGGAGAAGGGGAAAGAAGAAGCAAGCACTTATACCAAAAGATAGAAAGCTATTGAACAAATATATTCCTTCTAAAAACCTCTCCAAGGAAGAAGGCATACAAAAGATTAATTCTTTCAGTCTGCAAATTCTGTATTAAATAAAATCCTTACACCTGAGGAATAAATGTTAAGAGCAGGCCAGTGTGCACGTGATCAAAACAAAGCCATTCTCTAATGCTTAAAGTCAAACATGACGTTAAACACTGTGTAGTCAAGGTACAATGAAGCATTAAAAATTGTTTCCATCTTGCTAGCCAAGAAGCTTTTCTTTTTGCCCATGCACTGAATACTGCTCTTCCTCATCGTTGTATCTAAGCATTGATCCCATTACATCAAATTCCCAGTGTTATTCTTGAGCAATTAATGACTCCATCCATTATGTTTGCCCATTTGTAATTAGAAGCAAAGTTAGACAGAAAACGTCTGGCTGCTTATCTGTGATTCATGGACTCCCTTGAGCCTACAAATTTGGCTGGAAACTTGGTAAGAAATTATTTTGGCCGAAGATTTTGGATGATTTTTGCTTGTCTTGAGCTAAAATACAATCAGTTCAAGTGTTTTGGGGCTTCTGCTTTGGGTTTCTGCCAGACAGAGAAATGGGTCAGTGTGAAAATAAGTATGCAGCAAGGTGGAAGTACAGGAGCTGCCTCACTGGGACAGACCTGGGTCCCATTCAGACCCAATGCTGGCACCAAGAGCACAAAGAGGGGTAGACACAACCCTTGTCAGCCTCAGCCCTGTATGTCAAAGATTGATTCAAAGCCCAAAGACTGATGCTTTATGCTCTTTCTGAGTTTCATTATGTTTCATTAACATGAGTTAATATGTATCTGGTAATAATTGCAATCTGATGTTCTAGCTCTGTTTGGAAACAGAGGGTCCCAGCTGGAGCTGACAGCACGGGTTTGGGACAAAACAAATTATCTTATGCAATTTAGTTTAGCTGTTTTCAATGCTAATATAATTAAATGAGACAAATTCTACAAGGAGAGGTAATACCTTTTATTAAAACAAACTGATGGTTTGGGGAAAAAAGCAGGTAAGTTTACAGGCACACAGATCCTTTTTCAGGCTTATTTGCCAGAAAGCTTGTCAGTGTATCGGCTGGCCCAACAAATGATATTACTTTGCTGTATAAATAGGGCTTCAGTCATATCCTTAGATGATAACAGCAACAATAACACTGCAAACATAATTAAAAGCAGTTGGGGATGATTGAGTGCCATTTCACAGCAGAGTTGGACATGAAGTTTCCCAAGATTAGCAGGGTGGAACCATGCTGCAGACACAAAAACATTTATACTTTTCCCTTTATCTTTTACTCTGCAGTTCTGATTTTACTTACAGCAGTGTAAGTGGAAGCCACGGCAGTGATCCCGTCTGGATTTTGCATGTGTTTTAGAACAGCCTCACAACCTTGTGTCTCTAATGCAGAGGATAAAAGTAGGTCATCCATTTTCTCCACCATCCTGCTATCTCAGTAACATTAACCAAAAAGAACAGTGCGTGCACATTTTATCTGGCATCACCGTCACCATATTCCATCAAATTATGATCCTTCAGTCCCACCATTGGAGCCATTCCCAGAAAACAGCAATAATGTAAACTAGGCAATAATGCAAATGATGAAAAAAAAAAAAAAATAAATCCTCCTAAGGTGGAAAATGGATTGACAATAAGCCAGCTTAGCTTTCCCTGATGTTGTTTATTTTCTTATTGTGTTTTTAAAGCAAATTTTCCCCAGACACCTCACAACTGACTTCACAGATACAAATAGAAACAATTTGTACCTCGCAGTAAATTTTAAAAGCAGCAAATCAAGACTTGTAAGAAGGGAGTTAAGACAGGCAACATAAGAAGTAGAGAATGATTAAACGAAGTAATTTTGGAAATTTAGATACTAGAATTTGTTCTGTGGGTGGGAGCAAAACATGCCATCAAAGAGCAGGGATGTTAAGAAGTTTTTACACATAGGATTGGGCAAGGTATGGAAAATAAATCTTCCAAAGAGAGAAGCAGGAGGCAATAAGATGTGCAACAAAGGGGCTGCAGATTTATGAAAGGGGGGAAAAAAACAAACAGGGAGAGAGCTGAGGGCACGTGTGGAACAGCACTTTTCTGCTGGCCAGGATCCAGGTGATGCTGTGCCACATCCAGCACGGGGCTCTGCTCCCGGCTGTCCCCAGGAGCCATCAGGGTGCCTTGGCTGCAGCAAACAGCTGCTGCAGGTGTCCCATGCAGCACTTTGTCTTATTTCCCTTTCTTCAAAATACAGTTTCCAAGCCTGCACTTTTGAGTCACCAGGCAAAATTGCAAGCTCCACCAGTCTGGGAGAGAGAGTGCTGCTGACATGCGCAGAAGTGCTCCAAAACGCCCTAAATAAGCACTGCCAATGTTTATTTCTAAACATCAGAGAACCAGGGAAATAGAGTAGCACTTTGCTGTTTTGATTTGGAAACATTTGTGCAGATTCAACACTTGTCTGCAGCACCCTTCTGGGATGAAACCACATAGGTACAGCAAGTGCCAAAAGTGCAGACACAGAATTTGGAGGGGAAATTCCAAATCCCTGTGTAATTTTGAAGAAAAGCCATTTAAAAGAAGTCTGATAAGGCAGAAAAATTGTATTTCAGATAGCTCACTCCCTCCATAGCCATAACTATATTAGGAACCTCATGCCTTTGTTTTGTCTTAACAAAAAGCCAGTAAAAGAGTCAAGTTTAAAAATACTTAATTATTTTTGACCTAACTGCGTTTTAGTTATTGCCTACTAAATGCCACTGCAGACCATGAAAATTATTTAAAATGATTGATTGTTTACATATAGATCCATATACCTTCGTCTTTAAGGGAGGTAACATAGAATGAGGTTCCTGGTGATTCCTACTTCTTATTATAACATCAATTGTGAAAGCAGATTTGCCTAATGGAAGGCCTAGCACTGAAATTCTTGATAAAAAATGTATGAAGTTCAGAAATAATAACCATAACTGTTAACACTGTGTTATTAATCATTAATTTTCATTACTACTATTGATCATAATTATTATGTAGCCACGATAAACACATTGTCCCTGGCATATCCAGGGTGTGATGACAGGGGGTTTTCTGCCTCTTCTGAAGGACTTTGCTGAGTTAAAAGCAGTTTTTCCAGGTTTTCCTCCTCTGCAAAGGCAGTTTCAGAGGTGGGGCTGAGCCAGGGAGAGTGGGAGAAGGCTCAGCCCCACCAGGGATGTCCTCACCCCGTGGCAGCACACACAGACTGTGGCAGTCACAACTGGCATCTCAACATTATGGACCAGCAAGTGGGGAAATGGGACAAGTGTTGGGAAAGAGTGAGTTATTTTAAATCTATGGATTATCCACAAAAGGATGATCCTGAGACTGATATGGGAAGGGGAAAGTGAAAAATCCCACAAATCGAATTGCAAACCTCCCGCTCTTCATTAGTATCCCCACGTAGAAGCAGATGTTCATGGAAAACAAATAACACAGAGAATGTCTTTGGAGGAATTTGTTACTACATGTTTGCAAATATAGCATTGAGGGGTCACTCCAACACAGTTTGCAATGTTCTGGTCATTTTGGGTATTCATCCAGTGCCTGCCACTCTCCAAACCCATTCCGACTCTCCTAAGAGCAGCAGCAACACTGCTGTGCGTGTATCTTCTGCATCTATTTCCCCTTCCCTTGTTGGAGCCTGGATAATACTCATTCCTCAGTGCTGTGATCACAGCAGAAAGCCCAAACTCACTCTTTTTCCCCGAGACATAATTCAGTGGGATATTATTTCATAAAAAAAATATGACTGGTATATTTTTGTTTCACGTGAAAAAGACTGAGATTCAATAATGCAGACATGGCCTCACGGGAATGAAATCTCTGCCTATATTTGGCCACGCAAATTTAATTTTTGTTAACCCTAAAGTGGAAGGAGAACTCAGTATATTTAACAGGAGTGACTGGCAGAGCTGTCTGTGCTGAAGACCACAGTACAACTGCCTTGGGCTGGGAATAATAATAGAACTGGAAATTATTTCTGAATTGTGATGTCCTGGAGAAAGGTTTTCTAAAAGCAGCTATGCATACTCTGAGTCACTGCAGCAAGGCCACCGAGCCCCGTGCTGCAGATTTGTCACTGCTCCATTCCAGCCACTGAGAGTCAATCTGCACCTGGGGCTGTAGGAAACAGAGACAGGTCCAAGGAAAGGGGAATAAACTAAAATATGGAGAAAGGAAGGCTCTGGGGAGACCTCACTGTGGCCTTCAAGTAGTTAAAGGGGGGTAATAAAAAAGAGTGAGAGCTACATTTTACATGGGCAGATAGTGATTTGAGACTTCATGGTCTTAAATTGAAAGAGAGAGATTTAGATTCGGTGTTAGGAAGAAATTCTTTACTGCAGGGTGGTGAGACATTGCAGTAGAAACTGTGGATGCTCCATGCCTGGAAGTGTTCAAGGCCAGGTTGGATGGGGCTTGGAGCAACCTGGGATAGTGGAATGTGTCCTTGCTCGTGGCTGAGGGGAGGAACAAAATGATGTTAATGTCCCTTCCAACCCAAACCATCTACTATTATATGAAACCAAGAAAATGGCACTAACAATGCACAGTGAATGACTCAGAATTTTCTAACCCCAGTGCTGGGCAGGGCACTGAATTGCATCTAGATTTGCTGCTCACTGGTGTAGCTAATGCATCCCTTTTCTCCTGCAGAGTCTAGAAATAGACAGGTAAAGGCTCTTGTGTCATGAAGGGCATGAGAACCAGCTGTAGGAAATGACTGTTTATTAGGAATTCCTCGCTATCCTGATTCTTGCAGCAAAATCCCAAAGAGCTGCAGGGAGGGAGGCAAAAAGTACTGGATGTGCTTCTGTGGCAGCATGTCCAGCTACCCCACCATGACAATGTTGTAGTGTCTGGTGTCCAGATAGACCTTGGGCAGAAGAACTTTTAAACCAATTAGACGAGGAGGCCAAAGCCCGGAAAGAGTGAGATTGAAGAGTGCCTGTTGATGAAGTACAGCTGCAATCCTGGCTCCACTCCATTGACCGGGAGATGTTTCCAGTGATGCTCAGACTGCAACAACAGCGACATGTGAGTGCTGCAGGCAGCTCACAGCCCTTTCCCACAGAGCTGTCCAGTCTGTGGGCACATTAAAGCCCCAAACTCATCTGCTGTTCATGAAGAGAGTTTAAAACAAGGTATCCCAAGGCCCTGGGTGGCTTCAAGCCTCTCGGGGAGCTGCGGCATCTGAAGAGCTCTACCACCATGAGATGTCCCTAAGTCCTTTGGCTCTGCAGCGCAGGCCACCAGGGCTCACCCACCTTAACACCCTGGGCACAAGGATGTGCCTGATGGTTGAGAGGGTCCCTGCTGTGCAGCGAGCACTGCTGGGGAGGAAGGTGAGCTGAAACACCAGCAAAACCATCGTCTGAGAGTGCCAGAACCGGAGCAGAAACTGAGCCGGCCATGAACAGAGCCGGTCCCACAGCAGCTGTTTGATTAAGGCTATTTTTGGAATCGAAACTCACGGGTGGGAAGGGAAGAAGAAAGCAGATAAATTAGCCTTTAAAAGCCACACAGCCACATTGCTGAGCTCTCTCAGCCATTTCAGGCGGTGAGGAACAGAGGACACAACAAACCCCTCTTTGTTCTTCTGCTCCCTCTGTGCACCCGATCGGGAGATAAGACACGGGCAAGGGTTCATTTTGCTGGTAAACCATGGGGTTATTCATTAACCTGCTTGGCTAATTAATGCCCTGATAAAGGCAGAGCCCTGGTGGGGGCAAACCCAGGTGCAGTGGGGCCCGAAGACGACCCTGGGGTGGGCAGGAATGTCTGTGTCCTGTGCCAGGGCCACCGAGTCACCCATGGTCACACATACCCAGGGTGCCACCATGCTTTGGGGCCCAGGAAAGACTCCATTTCAGCAGCCCCCTTTTTGCACAGCAAAACCAGGGGTGTTGAGGAAAGGCAGTGATGCAGTGTTGGATGAAGGCATTGCTTCCTTTTAGCAGCTGGAGATGCGACAGGAGTGATAACAGTAAGAAAAGTAGATGAATATGGATTTTTTTAGTTTGGTTGTCAAATCCAAAAAGAGGGAGAAAATGAGTAAAATCAAGTATTTTCCTCAACAGGAAGAGAAATGGTCTTTTTTTATTATATAACTCTGGTTTAAAAACTCCTTTCCTAAAATTTAGGTCAGTTTTTAAACAACAAAGCTTGTTTCCGAACAAAAAGTCAAAATATTTTGTTTTGATGATGTTGAAACAAAATGTCTCCGTATCTCCAAACCATTTCTTTTTGACATGTCAGAACGAAACATTTGTACACTTTCTAATTTTTTTCGCAAATACCGTTGGTTCCTGCATTTTTCAGTGAACTTATCCATTCAAGGAATGTCACTCAACTCTAAAAATTACCATACATATAGAGCTACCTCTGTTACCACATTATGTCTCACGCAAGCGTGCCAAATGTGAATTCCTCACGAGGGAGCTGGTTAGACTTCAAAGCTGACCGGTAAAGCCTGAGAAGGCACAATGCCAATTAAAAGGGTCAAAATGTTCATCAACTTTCCTTCAACCCTCCCCGGGTTCCCACTCTGCAGGTCAGTGCTGCGAGCCGCAGTCAGGTGGGTTGTCTTGCTGTCTTTGAAGAGCACATATTTGGGGGTCAAACCAAAGCTCACACCCCCACACATGTGTTCAGATTCGTGCTGGAATTCTCGTTACAGCAGCCTGTCTAAATCAGGGCTTCTGGGAAATGCATTTTATGGAACATCATAAGGTCCCGGTTGATCTGCAGGTACCTAAAAAACCCTCTCTGCTGGCTCCTTGCAGGGAGGTTGTGTGGGATCTAGCCATAAAATCATGGACAGGCCTAGAAATCTGTGAGTCCTCCAGAGCCAGAAGGTTTGTGTAAGGAACCGTGGAACAGAAACATCCCTCTACACATCCCTGAGGAAAGAGAAGCCCAGGAAGGACAGTGGGTAGCTACAATGCTTGGGGTGACTCTTCTTGTCTCATTTGTCTTCAGAAAGCATCTTCAAGACTTCCTTTGGGGGTCTGATCATCAGCTCCCTGGTTAAATATTATTAGGCTGGGGGTGTTGCGTGATTCTGATGCTCCTGGGGTCTGGGTGGGTGAGAGAAGCCCAGGTCCTGCTGGGCAGGTGAGGTTTTATGGAGAGTGGCAGCCTGCGAGGTGCCAAACCCTCCTCAGCTCAGCACCACGGCACATCCGTCTGAGGCCGCAGCTGGCACACGCCTGAGTTTCATCAACTCCCACTGATTTAAATAAAATCCCCCTCTTTGTTACTAATCACTCCATTCAGGGTTGGAAAGTCCACGGAACCAAAAATATACCCAGTTAGTCAGCAGGTTTGTGAATATTTTGAGATAGTGTAGGTCAAAAGTCAGTTTGCCGGCATTATCTTGATTATCCTATGGAAGTCTTTACTCAAAAATAGTCTCCAAAAATGCAAGTTTAGCAAAACTTGGAGCTGCAATGATTGGAAAACATTAAACGTACTCACCAAGCTAAATTCACATGAGGGCAGTTACTGTGTAATAGGCAGATGCTTTTAACTAACCTTTTATGTTTCGGTGCTTATTCACATCCAGGAGCAATATTCTAGGTGTAAGGTTAGAATAAAAAATAATAACTTCCTGAAATCATAATGCAGGGCTTTTATATTCATATTTAGCAAGTGCACACAGAATTGCAGAATTATAGAATCACAGGTTGGCCTGGGTTGGAAGGAACCTTTAAAACCATCTCTTTCTAACCCCCTGCTGTGGACAAGGACAACTTTCACTATCCCAGGTTGCTCAGAGCTTCATCCAGCCTGGCCTTGGACACTTCCACGGATGGGGCGTGTGCATTTATGTTTTTTTTAACAAATCACAGGTGAAAACAATCTACAGGGGTTGCTGGTGTCAGGGCAGGCAAGCGCGGTACGTGGAGAGATTTTTTCAGGGGATCTGTTTCTCCAGGGTGTTTTCTTGGTCATCCTTAGTGGTCAGGGATGCAGGGGATGCCTGGGCTGGGAGCACAGATGCCCTGTGTTCTCTGTGCAGTGTGGCTTCGGGCTCAGGAAGGCACCAAAATGATCCTCCAACTTTCCTTATCTGCCCACATGCACAGACAGACAATTTGTACACCTTCATCTCATTCTGCCGTGCTCCATTACAGTGATTTATGTGCTGTCTGTCATCTGGAGCACTGGACGAACACAAGTGAGGGAAGAGCAATAAGCAAATAATAATCAGCAGAGATAACACAGCAATGAGTCCACAAATGCTGCCCCCAAACTGGCAGCAGTGTTAAGCTCCCAAGGAAAGGGATTAGGGGGCTCTTATTTCTCCAGAGAAGGGTGAAAGAGGGAGGCTTTGGCAGGGGGTTAAATCCTATGGAGGAGTGATCCAGCATTGTGTTCTTTGAAGGACACAGGCAACACCAGAGGGGATTGTCTGTGGGCATAGGAACAGAAATCTGATACTGTGAAATGGAAAAAGGACATCTCCTGGTAGGGAGGTAAAGAGGAAGACAGATAGTGTCAGGGAGCAAGGCTGGATTGGGCTGCAGTGCTGAATGTGGTGTGAGCCGTGCATCCCCCTGCCCAGTCATGCAGGTAAAACAGGTGTTGTGTGTGCCACAAAGCTAATGAGGCCGAAAGGTATTCATCCCTTTTACCCTTGTGACCATGCCTTTGATTGCTGCTTGTCACCTCAGGGCCCTGTGTCACAGCCAAGGCACAGCCCTGGTACCGGAGGCTTTGCCAGGGCTGCAGGAATGTGACGTGCCCAGGTCTGTGACAGCTGTGCAGGGAGACAGGTGGGGTTGGGAAGGAGCTTGGGGTGGAAGGGACGGCAGAGCTCCATCACCATCCTTACCCATGCCAAAGCTCACTTGGCACATGCTGGGATTCTGCGGGGGTCCTGCGCAGGGCCGGGAGCTGGACCTGATGATCCTCGTGGGACCCTCCCAGCTCAGCGCATTCCATGATTCTCTCTGCACTGTTTGTGTCACAGAGCCACTGGCACTGTGCTGGCCCCCAGGCCAGGGCATACACCCAGCAGCAGTTGTGGGGCCTGTGTGGCTGAACAGGGACCTCTTGCTCAGCACTCAGCATCCCTACATGATTAGAGAAGAAGTGGGGCCCTTTTAGGGATTAGTGGATGGTAAATTATTCCCTTCATTTGTTATTCGTGATGAATAATGAATTATTCTCATAACATTTACTATGCTGTTCATTTATTATACAGGACAGGGGAATGTTTAGAAGCTAATTATTGCTAGGAACTTGCAAAATATGTGACTTTTGCATATTTTTATATCCATGCTTTAGGTGGGGGAAGGGCTGTCTGTCTGTTTTAGCAGGTTCTGTCCCTCCGACACCCAGCCTCACCACCTGCCTGCAGGCGGGACAGATGTCTCCCTCACCATCAGCAGCCGAGCTGCTCTTCCCCTTTTGCAGGAGGAGCCCCTGGAGTAGGTCTGGAAATTAAATTGTCACTTCTCCTTACAGGCAGCAGTAAGGAGGAGCAGTGTTTGACTCGCTGGTGGGGCAGAGCTCCACACCAGCATCACCGTGGCCACTGCACACCTCCCATCACCCTGTCACGAGGCTGCCACTGCTGCCAACACCTCAGCAGCTGCATCCAGGGAGAAATCCTACACTGCAGTGCCGTGTCAGTCCTGAGCCAGGGGCTGCACATGGCTGTCATGGGGGAAATGCCTGGAGCAGTGAGGGATGGCAGGGCTCAGTGCCAGGCACTGCTGGAGAAGACAGAGAGCCAAGTCCTGGGGAGCCAGGAGGAGATGGCCTCCTGAACGGAGAGAGGTTGGGGACATTGTTTGTTCTGCTCTAAGTACTGTATGGGGAGACTAAGTGAGTAATATCCTTAACAGTGGTCTACCAAGGGCTGTAAATTGTCAGTTGTCAGAACTAACTGTGCTGTGCTCCTGCTCACCAGCAGATTTATCCTGGCCATTTACAGCTGGTAAATAATTCATCAATTATTTTGAAAAATGCTTTTAAGGAGACTCAAGCCTCACGTCCATCTCCTCTCCCCTGGGTGCAAGGCATAGCACTCTGCTGGCTCCCCGTGTCCAGCTGTGTCCGTGTCCTGCCCATGCATGGAAGGGTCACTGTCCTGGTTTTCCCACCATGGACCCACCCATGCCTCTGCCTTTCCAAGTCCTGTGTGACAGCTTGTGGGTCCAACCCCCGGCTGGAGAGAGCTGGCAGAGATACCACTGACCTTGATGGAGCAATGTACATTTACAGCAGGAGATGAGGTAGTTCTGTGCTTTTTAATATCCTCCTTATCTTCATTATGTGCCTAATATCAATGTCCTCTTGTGGCTTCTAGAGATACCCTTACATATCTCTGGATAACTGTTACCAGAGCTAAGCCAGTGAGAGGTTTATAAACCCATGGGGAAAGATAGTTCAACACCACGTTTCTGAATAATTGATTATCACATGCTTCAGTATAAAACTGATCTTCAGTGATACCCTTTTGGCTGTGCCTCATCATCCCTTTTTGTTTTATTTTCATTCCCCAGCAGAAATCTCTCTCCACCAGCTGTCTTTGTAACCTGGTAAGAGCATTGTGAGCTGCCAGTAAATGATCTTTTATTTTATTTTTCATCCTTGTAGTGGTAAATTATTGTGTCAGCACAGAGATGATGCAGGTGACTAACCTCATAAAATGTAGTAAATGATTAATAAAATCTCAAATAACAATAGCTCCACAGGCAGATCATAACTCGCCTCTCAAGCAGCCCCATGCCTTTAGAGAATACTGGCTGATTGCTCTGTGGGTGAGAGTTTTTTTAGCCGTGGGACAACAGAGAAATGCCAACCTAGGAACAGTTTGTGAGCACTGAGAAGAGAGACATCAGGCCCTGATTTTCAGGTTTTTCAGCACAAGCTGGGGTCCCACAAGCAGGTGCTGTGCTCTGGTGTCTCTGGTGCCTCTGGGGCCAGGGCCATGGCTGGCTGAACACAGGGACACCAGGAGCACATGCTTCAGGACAGGGGGACACCTGTGGGCGTGGCAGGATGCTCACACCAGTGGGTGATGGAGGGAGGCTCTGCTAAACCATAGCCATGATCCCAGAGACACAGAGTGACTGCTCCAGGGTTGGCTCTGAGGGGTTTTTTTAATTATTTTTCTCTTCAGTCAGGGACAATTACTTTTGGTAAGGTTAAATTAGCCACTAAATTACTTTTGGTAAGGTTAAATTAGCCACTATGATGGAAAGGCTGCTGGGCTGAAGCCCACTCCCAGCAGATTTCAGAGGGGATGAGGGTTTGGCATGAAGTGTCAAAAGTGGTCTCAGCTTCCTCAGAGATTTCTGGAGCGAAGCAACTGTCCAGTGGCAAACAGGTGCTAAACAGGAGCAGATAAAACCCTTCAGAAAAGCCTTGCCTGGATCTTTGCCTGCCCTTCCCAGTGGGAAGCTGGACCACCAGCCAGCAGGACTGGGAAAGGCATGCACATGAAAGCATTTTCTGTCCATGTTTAGTTTTACAGGACCTACAAAACTCAGAGCCACAGAGGCTGTGCCTCAGCTGCATCCCCATCATTTTGGCACTTACCTCCACAGACACAGCGCAGCACACACGAAAAAGGCCTTTCTTGAAGCAACTCTTTATTCCCTGAAGGCACCATATGGGGCAGAGATCTCAGAGAAAGGGGAACAAACTGTACTTTTCCATGCAACTCCAACTATTAATATTCCAGTATTGGCCAAGCACTTGTAGATCTGTAACGAGAACATCCTCTTATGTGCTGTTTCCAGGATTTATGCACAACAAGCAATACATAAATATCAATTAATGAAGCAACTATAGAAAAATTAATTAAAACATGAGAGGATAGAAGCCTCTATTCAGCCCCCTAAAAAGGAATGACATGTTCACAAACCCCTCCCTCCTGCTCAGAAGAAAGCTCTCAATTCCAGAGGAAGGAAACCATTAATTTTTTTTTAATTGCACAATACTTTTAAATTAATTTCCATAAGCATCACGATGGAAACAGCAAATGGGGGAGGGAAAAATCAAAGATTTCAGGCTTTAATTAGGACTCGGGAGCTGTCTATTGCCTGCTGGTTCTGATCCAAACTCCCTCTATCCCTTAATTTCCCTGTGGTGGCAGGGGTGCAGACAGCAAGGAGCAACCTGGCTGGGGTCCTCCATGAAGTCCGTAGTGTCAGGGCTTAACTAATGGCACCTAAACCTATAAACCTAAAGCTATAACCATTAATGCATTAATTAGCCTGAATTAAATTTAAAAGCTACTAAAGAAGACAGCTGAAGGAGAGAAACCCCCCCACTCACGGCGAGGTTGCTTTTTTTTCCCTGCGCAGTGTTCCAGCCACAATCTGGACACGGTTTGTTGGTAGGAAGTGGCAGCTGGGTTGACCCTGGCTCCAGCACAGCCACGGGATTCTCTCCATTGGCCATCCCAGGATGTAGCTCATCCTGCTGGAAGGAAACACAGAACAAAACAGGGAAATGGGCAAGGAGCATCTCATAGGCCAGCCAGGCAGAGAGCCACGGCCTGGGCTTGGCAGGCAGCGTGGGCAGGCTGGAAAACCTTCTGCAACCTGCTCACCCCCAGATGACATCTGTGACTGTATTTTCCTTTTCTCTGTGTCACTGTGATTGTCCCTTTGCATCCCGCAGAGTTCTGGTGCCAAGGAGCTGCCAGTGACTGTCACAGCCAGGCACTGGACTTGAAGACCTTGGATGCAAAATGTAAAATGCTCTGATCCTATTTTTCCTCAGGCTTTTCCAGCTGAGAGCCAGGGATATCTATTCTCACTTTCAGTGGAGAAAAAGTGGATCAGTGTGACTGCCTTTCATAGAAAAATAAATGGAAAATAGGGCAACTCAGCAATGCTTTTCCTGCTTTTCCAAGAAGTGTCCAAGACCTGCATCCACAGAGGTGCTGAGCACATGAGCACTGGGATAAATAAATTGCAGCAGTGTCTGCTACACACATCAGAGCCCTACAGAAACACTGGTTCAGGGACACACAGCCAATCTGTCACACACAAACACACGCACTCACCTCCTGTTATCCGAGGCACTGCGAGGGTTGGACCCTCATTAACACCACCAACCATAATAGTATTTTCCTTTGCCAGCACCCAGTGCTGAGATTCCAGAGTGTTTTCCTTCAGGCAGCACCTGGTTGACTTTGTGTGCAGCTGGAGGTTTGCCCAGTTCAGTTTGAGGCAGCACTTGATCAATGCTGCTCCCACCCAGCAGCTCACGGTGCCTAGCAAAGAGCAGAACTTCATCTGACCTACGAAATGCAGGATGTTTTACAGCATCTGCCTCAGAGCTTGATGAACAGATGCAGATTTTTAAAAAATCACTGTGCATGTGAGGCCAGGTGTCAGGAAGGAACTGCTGAAGGCACCAACCTCCAGGCCATGCCTCGTCCCCCACTGTCCCCTCTCAGGCAAAGGTCACCCCTGCCTTCCTAACACTTTCCCTCCTCTGTAAGGAGCCGCTCCATTGAGTTATTTTGCCTTCTGCATTTATCAAAAATATTATCCATTAGCTGTAATGGGTAAAAATACTATTTTGCATGTGTCTGGGGCTGCCTCCTCGAAGCTCCTCTCACACAGTATGAAATCAGTTCTCAGAGTGAGCTGGGCAGGGTGGTGCCTATATTAATATATCTGTATTCCCACAGATGGCTGAGGATGATGGTCAGGATTTACAACAGTGCAACAGGGAAGCCAGACAAGACCTGGGGAAGGCAGTGGTTGGGTCAGGACAGAGCTCAGGGTTACCAGAGTCCCCAGCTTAAAGGAGGATGTAACCTAGGACAAGGAGTCCCACCTAATGGTGTAGCAGAGTGGGCTCAGCCTGTGGCTTTATCATGCACAGACCACAGTGACTTGCCCTTTTTCCTTCTTTCCACCCTTCCAGCAATACTTAGAGCTGTGCTAACAGCAACTGGTTCATCACTTCTCTCCTTGCTGGGAGAAGCAGCTCTGCTCAGGGTCACATCCGAGCATCCCAGTGGTGACCAGTGAGCACCACCATGGCTCTGCCTTGACCAGGGACCTCCATGCCTTTGCTGCCTGCAACTCCACCTGGCATCAGCTCCCATACCAGGACAGAGCAGGGCATACAGCCCATTTCCTTATTTAACAGAACTTGTTAATTTTTCTCTTTTATAACCTGCAGCATTATCAACAGCAAATTACTGCTATCGATAACTCATTAGCAAATAAAATGAAAGACAACGCTGCCGACATCTGTATGAAACCATGTCTGAGTGGCTCTGGCTCCTGCTTATTGGGCTTTTAGTATTCATTAAGGCTGGTAAACAGTATGTGTTTAAAATGCTGATCTCTGCAGCATGTGTTGAACTCTCAATCTGCATTAGCTGAGACAGCGGCTCGTACCAACTCTGCTGCCTAATGAACTTGATTTATCATAGTTTCCTAAGCCCTGTTTATGAGGCTGTTTTGTTTGTAATGACTTAATATTTTTTTCACATGGGAGAATTTATCAACATCTGTGCATCACATTGTGTCGGGTGTCCGGGTGGCCTTGGTTGTAGTTGTAGAGCAGAGTTTGGGCAGAGTCGCTCTGCTGGGAACCCTGTGGCTGCTTCCCAAACGACAGCTAATTTAAAAGGTGGTGCTTCGTCTGGCCATTGGTATCAAAACAAGGAAAAGCCCATTATCATTTCCTCTCCTGTCCTTTTTCTGTCTGGTTGAGGAAAAGGAGTGCAGGGCTGTGGGGCTAGGGAGCTGCCTGCCATGGGCTGCCAGCCAGGTCAGGTGGCAGATTAAAAGATGGGTTGGATGTCTGTACTGATAAAAAATGACATTTGTGCACGTCACCAGGCACTGAGCATGTGGGATGCTGTTCTGATATTGACTGTGTCCTCTCCAGCGGGCTTGACCCTGACCAGATAAGATGCTCTGTGCTGGTCTGTCTCCTCTTATCTCTGAAGGCTGCAGCCCTGTCACATCAAGGATACACAGAACTGTTCCTTAGCACAAGTACCCACAACATTTTCACCTGGTGCCCTCAAAACCTGGCTCACAGTCTGCCAAAAGCATGGCTTCAGACACTTTGTGCATGACATTAGACAAAGACCAGGCATCTTATACCATCTTAATGATATTCTCAAGCATCTTCCAGTGGCCTCTGGATCCCCTCTGGTTTCGCTTTTGCAAACCGAGGCAGCTCCCTGAGAAGGAATTCCATTCTAGAGAAAATGTCTCTATGCATTTGTGGCTTTGTTTTGGTTTACTTTATAGTCAGCTGAATAAATATAAATATTTAAAGCTAAATATTAAAACATCAGAAGGTTTCTCTGAGATGGGATTACATCCAGCTTTACCAGAAATATGTGTGTTTTCCTACTTCCCTGTCTCTGAGGGTGGAAGGTGGACATCAGTGTCTCCAGAGTGGCTGGGATGGAAAGGTAACTGTGAAACACTTTGGGCCTAGGGCACATAAGCTCTTGTGGGCCTTGCTGTGGCTTTGAGAGCTCAGATATGAACCCAAACTGCTGGACTTCCCACAAAGCTTCACTGTTAGCAAATTTCCCAGTTCCCAGAAATTTCTTTGGCTGGACCACAGACAAAAACCAAGGAAGATGACTATTCTTCTGACTTGGGAAATAGCAGTATTTGATGTTGCTATTTAAAGGCCAATAGACCCACGTGAAAAAGCCACCATTGAGCTACACAGAGCAGCAACAGGGGGAATTGGGAAGCAGGGTGCTGCTCATCCAGTTTCAGGTCTCCTTGTGCAGCAGTCCAGTGCTACAGCAATGGTAGCATAGTCGTCTTGTAAACACACTTTACTGGGTCACACAGCACATTTGTTTCCAATTTCTTATTCTTGGAACTTGGCATATAACTTCTCATCCACAGCATCTGTGGAAATTTTTATTAGAAGGGGAAAAACAGTGAATAAGATCCACCAGTCCTGGATTTGATTTCTGGTTTGGCCATTAACTCAGGCCATCATTATGCAAACAGCCACTGGGTTATCTGACTTCATGCATAAAGAGCTGCTGTCATGCAGGGCTGGGGCAACAATACAGGACTTTGGGGGAACATCTCCCTGTCTCTCCATCTCTCTGCATGTAAAATATCTCTAAGAATACTGCTCTCCCAAGGTTGTGCTGACTTTTATGGGTTTGCTTGGAAATCTTGAAGGGGAAGTGCTATTAAAGTGCAGAGAATGATTATTAACTGATGGAGAGGTATTTTAATGAAATATGCTGGCGAGGTTCCCTTTACTGTGCAGTGCCAGTCTTAAATAGGCTGCTTGGAGAGCTGCATATCTTCGCTTTCTGAGTGAATGGCTGAGAAATAATCGGAGCTGCTTCCCCCACTGCATTTGTTGCTGGGTCATTCTTGTTTCTTGCCATCTCTACTTCATCTCCTCTCCAATAAATTCGGTGTCAGCTCAAAAGCTGAAGGAATCCACAGCATTCCTCGCCTGGGAAGCCTTTCTCTATGTGATCAAAACTCATACTCCCCTTGTGTAACCAGCCCCAGAAACTCAGCCAACTCTGTTTCCCCAAAGCTGTCACTGGCCCCAAATGCTCCTTGGCATCTGTGCTTCGGCTTATCCCACTCAGGATAAATGGGGGGGGGATGCCAAGGGAATCAGAAGAGATGCAGAGATGTGGGTTTTGACCACAATGAGTTTCTTGGAAAGCATCAGTGGCACTGGACACAAAGCTGAGCTGGGGTCCAGGACCATCCTCTGAGTGTGGGGAGATCCCTCACCCCTCATCCTGGGCAGGGACCTTCTTTGTGAGGTTTGGGTTTGTTGCACTTGAGTGAAATCGTTTGTGGCTGCAGAAAGCAGCAGGAAGCAGTGATTGTGCATGAAGGCTGATGACCAGCATGGCCACAAGTGGCTGAGCTCTCTCCAGCCCTTGAAGCAGCTGTGCTTGAGACAGGAAGCTGCTGCAAGATCTCCCTATGAGCATGTTACCAGATACCATTTCCTTGTGAATGACCTTTTGTGCTGGAACTGGACCGAAATGTGCTCTGCTGAGAGGACCATTCCCCTGAGCTGTCCTCATCCAGGGGCAACACATCCTCACAGCCAATGACTGCTGTGGACTGAGAAGGCCCCTCTGCAACCTGGCCAAATATTCCTGTGTTACAGTCACGTCCTCAGCATCAGCAGGGGTAGCAGGCATTTTTCTTCAGATGTTTTTTTCCCTAGAACTGCAGAATGAGGTGACTTTGGAGTCTCAGTTTCTCCTCCTGAGAGCTTCAGGTTAGCCACAAAGTCTGGATATGGGCTGGTATCCTGCTGGGTGCCACGGAGAAGTGAGAACCAGAACTTTGTTTTGTGGCCATCTCTAGCAGTTATCACATCTCCTGGCATGGGAAGTGGGTTGGCAATTCCCCCATGCTCATTGAGTCAGTGTGCCATGTGAATGGGAAACCAAAACAAACCCTAAAACCCCTGCAAGAAGAGATTGCTGGACGAAGATTGACTTCTGCAACCCAGTGTTACCTTCGAGGAACACAGCGAAAGCCAGCCAAAGACACCATCTGTCTGTAGTGGAACGTGTAAATTTACATCTATTTCTGAATTCTTGCATTATGAAACTGGAAATGTCTCGGCTGCAGCGTGCACAGGACATGGAGCAGCGTGGAGATCCACTCGGTGTTTGATCCCAGGACACGTGGAGAGCGTGCTCACACTGAAACTAAATGAGGCGAGGCCGTGGCAGGCAGCAAGAACCATTGCAAAACTTCTGTGCCCCCCGGAGCCTCTGCAAAGCTCTTCCAAAGAATTCACCAGGCCTTGCCATGGAAGAGTAACAGCTACTTGATGAGCCAGTTTCCCACATTATGAATCCGGCATTTCCAGTGCCTTTTCCCCAGAAATAGCTGGATTTCTGTTTGTGAATCATTCAGATTTGCATCAGTCAGAAGCCTGACTGAACAGTTCTAATTTTTGCTTCTTCTGTTCAGTGGTTCACCTCACACCTCTTTTCCTTCTGTCAAGGCCTGTTCCTCACGCCAAAAGGGTGACTTTTTCATCTCCAACCTCCTTGAAATGTTTTGTAGGAATGCCTGGATCTCTGGACAGACAGGTCATCCACCACAGAAGACCAGCAGCCCTACTGGCACAGCGGGCAGAGGCTTTGCAGATTGTTCTGGGCAACCCAGAGGTAGATCCCACCCACTGACCATGGGCTGGAGCCTCCTGCCTTGGAGACCAGCACTCAGGGTTAACATGGGCCCTTGATCTATTAAATCCCAGCCCCTGGGAGTTACGAGCCTCTGGTATGGGTGTGTATCAGCACAATGAATGTACAGTGGTCATTCTACAGGGCAGCAATGCCTTGGGGATGTTTTCTATCCCAGAAAGGCCCGAATCCTTGTTGAATTTTCAGCGTTCTCCCGTACGACAAACAATGATAAAGATGTGAAAGAAAGGAAACTGCCACCGGACTGTGGAGCATTTCCATGAACTGTTCCAGAACTGCTAACTACCATTGGCACAGACTGATGATGGTGGGGTTTGCAAGTGTGAATATCCTTAGACTTCGGTGGCCAAGGTGAACATTTGCTCAGCCCTGTTCAATCCTATTGTGTGTATTAGAGAGCTCTGTCTTTCTCATGTAACTTCCCTGCTCATTCGTCTCACAAAACCATTGCACCCTCCCCTTGATTAAAGTTGCATGGAGCCTTCAGCTCTGTCAATGGTGTAATTTGCATTTTCCTTGGCTTGTGAGCCTTGGGGCTTTGTCTTGTGTTATATAGGATATGCTATACAACAATTAGCCTGGAACCAAGACAACATGCGTTTACATGATAATGAGCTATTTTCTTCTTCAAAGCCTGACTCGTGTATTCCAGTCATCTTCCAGTCATTTAGCATGATTCTTGCCTGTGTTTTTCAGAAGGTTTTGGCCAGCCACACAGCTTTGGGATGGCAGGAATATGGCTGCTATGACCATTTGCTACCAGTCCTCAAGCTGGCAGGGCTGACTGCGAATAATGTGGGACAGGTGAAAAATCAACTGAGTCCTTTGATTATCATTCTATGGTTGCCTGACATTAGGGTTTTGAACTGGTACCAATTTTATTTTTTAGAAATAATATATTTATGGTTTTGATGCATTAGCTGGATGCAGTGAAACACTTTCAGCAGCCTTCGTGTATTCTTGATGTTTTCTGATTTCACAGTGTTTGGGCTCATTCCTATTTATTAATGCTGCCCCTTGGATAATTACAGCTCTCCTCCTCTGTGATCATCTCTGATCATATTATAATTTCCTTTAATCTTCATATGAAATTTCCTTAGATTCGGGATCCAGAATGAATCTGAGTATTATTGATCAAAATAATGTGCCACATCTTAAAAGAGCCCTTACTACATGGTGTATATTCTTGCAGCTCATTACAGCAGAATCACTTTGAAATGCAGTCTTGTCCTCTTCCCTGTAATGGGAAGAAATGATATAGTCTTGATGATACTATTGTTCCCCCCTTTCAGTGTAGGATTAGCATCAATCAGCTGGACAGCGTGATTGATTTTCTAATTAATAAGGCATTTGTATCAGCTTGCATAACCACACAAAGCTTAATGGGTTCCCTACTGTATCTGAAAACTGATTTCGTGTGTGTGAATTTACTCCTGCACTTGGAAGCTTTTTAACCAGTGGCAAGGCTAGTTGGAGAATCCTTCACCTAGAGCTCTCCAGTGTAGTAAAGGATTTTAAAGCATGTTTCACTAATCATCACAACCAGATTTAAAAGCTTATCTTGAATGAAGGCTTTTGTTTCAAGGCTCAAAAACAATTGAGAGGTATGGGAAGAGGAGAATTAATGCTTCACTTCAAGGTGAGCTCAAAACACAGTTGGTGCAGCACTGCTCCCCAGGAGCCCCAGGGGTGGGGGCTGCCCAGGGGCACTGCCCTGCCCTGCTTAGCATGGCTTTTTAGCATCGTTTGGTTTATCCTAAAAAAATCCCTGTTCTATCAAAATGACCCATCCAGCTTTACCCCAAGCCCTGTGAGCTTCCCCAGGGGACTATGTGACACCCTGAATGCTGTAGCAGCTAGGACCTCAAAGGGATGCTTGAGCATAGAGATTTCCCAGTCCTCCCAGCTCTCCTAAACACCAGAGACAGTGGCCAGAGAAGGGAAAGGCCAGTCTTAACCTTCACTCTGCCCCATGCCAGGAAAACCTGAGTCCAGCTGCCACAGACATGAGGCTGGAGGGTCGCAATGTGACCAGGTGGTGCTGAGGAACTGGGACATGTCCTTGGTGAATAAATAAGCAGAAAACCAAGGGAGAGCTGTCCCACTTCAAGCACCTATTCTGGGTTACGGCAGCTAATTGCTGTGACAGCATAAATGATTTAGGGTGTGAGGAGCTCCCACCTCGCCCCGCGTTTGAAGGGCTGTTTGCATCTGCAGCAATGCACCTGGAGCACGCTGCATGCTGGATCCAATTTCCCTGGGAAGATGGTGATGAACCATCAGGCAGAAGCTGAGCAGAGAGGGTGTCCTGCGGGACCTGGCTGCAAGAAAAACACTGGCTTGAGAAATTCTCATCTGATGCACCAGTTTCTTGCACGTGTGACCTTCCTGCACTGCCAGTCCCAGGGGAGCAAAGCTGAAATCAATGAGAAGAGCTGGCATCTCCTTTGGTTCGACTTTGATCTGGCTGCACTGAGAAAATGGTTTCATTCTCATTTTGCATAGTCGTGTCTTTCAACAAAAGGAGAGAAACTGCGGGCTCTGCTCCTGGTATGAATCTCCCCTTGGCTGCACGGTCCCCAGGAGCAAAAGGATGAAACAAAAGCTAAATCTTGCAGGCAACCCAAACTAAACGAGGTCAGAGATGTCCCATGATTTTAATCTACCTTGTAAATTAAATGCAGTGCAGATGGGAGCATGGTGAAGCTTCTTCACAGTCTTCTGCCCTGGTTTACACTTCCCCAGCCCCCTTGCACTAAATTATAAATCTGATGGCGAAAGCTATACATCAGCATGGATTTTGGCCTCTAGCCCTAACATATTGTCTAGAGAATGAACAAGCTTCACAGTGCTAAAATAAATAGACTCACATGCGAGCCTGGGATGATTTAAACCAGCTCTCAGTGTGAGAATCAGCGGCCACCCATGTGGTAGTTACAGCATCTGGGACAGACAGTCAGGGATGGCAGCTTACGAGCTAGGGCTGGCATTTGGGGGGTCACACCACTCACAGCTGCCAGGAAAATGGGAATGTAAAGCTTTGGGGGGAAAAAGATGGTGGGAATAATCCACTGTGTGAGCTGTGCAGGCTGCTACCAACCACCACACACAGGGCTGGGGGATTCCTGGCCTGGTCCTTTATTTCTTGAATAGAATCATGAGATATCCTGGGTTGGAAGGGACACACAAGGGTCATCAAGTCCAGCTCCTGATTTGGCAAAAATGGTAATACTGGTTTAAAAGGAGGTGGTACTTCTATTAAATTAAGAACATCCCAACCTGGCTTTAAACTGCCCTAATCTGAAGTGATTTACTACATGTAATGTGATGGCATCTCATTCTCTGCTGGGATGTAATGACGTGCATTTGGAGCCACACTTCAGATCATCCCTGGCATTTCAGGCCAGTTTTGGCTCCCAGAGGACAGACTGGTTTGCTGCTAAGGAGAATCTCAGCCTGCACCAGCATCTCCACACGCCTCAGAGCTGCAGCTGAGGACACGAGCTCTCAAAGTCTTTTGTAAAACAACATCCCAATTCACATGATATAGAAAGTTACGTGATTTCTCTACCTAGGATGAAAAAACAACAAAAAAATGGTTGCTGGAGAACTCTGAGGCTAATGAGGCAGGACAGACTGAGTTCATGTAGCAATACCCCAGGCCAGTGGGACTTCCATAGGGATGCTGTTGGTCAGCTGAGACTGTGCAATCACTTTAAACCCCCAAGGATGAGGTTTACACTAAAATATTTCAGCCCTCCTCGATGAGGTTAGAAAAGCACACTGTTGGAATGACTCAGCTGATGTGTAATAAGGGAGGAGAAGGTGGAGTGTATGAGCTTTTGCCTTGTACCTCCATCATGAGAGACTGGAATAAGCCACAGGCTGTGGGGACCTTTCCTGTCCTGGTGCCCCAGCTGAGCACGGTGAATTTAGGGGCTGGAATTGCCCTGTTTTGCCACAAGCAGGTGCCTCTCTAGCAGAGCAGTGAAAAGTGCTGGGTGTGGGACCTCCTGCCCTCGTTCAGATGCTGGAGGAGGATTTCCAGCTCCTGAATTAACCTCGGAGGTTTTCCCAAGCTCTGCCGAGGCCACTGCTGGAGGCAGTCAGTCAGGCACGTGCAACCCTGACACACAGCTCTGCTTTGGGAAGAGCAAAACCCCATCACCTGGGCAGGCTCCTTGGCTTTCCCTTCACCTCGCAGCCTCCTGACACACCCACTGATGTTTTACATCATGGATCACACAATGCACATGCCCACCTTGGATTGCTCAGACTTCTGCTGCGATCTTTGATTGGAACAACATGGGATGCTGCAGCATGAAGTGCAAACAGCTCCTCTTGCAAGTTGTTAACTGGATTCTCATTTAGATTTCATATTTGTCGTATGTTTTATCCTTTTGGGGAATTTGTCATCCCTAATTAATCTCGGATCATATAATATCTTGGGTAACCACCTTATTGATTGTTCTAAATGTACAATCATTTATTGTTTTGCTTACTCCACTGGCTAAATGGCATTTTGTTTTTTGAGACCAACTCATCCTTTTCTCATCAGTTCAAAATAACTAGAGTTATTCCATGAATTCACAGATTCGTTATATCTTGTTAATAAAAGGGGATAAAGCTGTCTTCTGTAAATAATTTTATTTCATTTGGTTTCCCCAGAATGGAGAAGGAGATGGAATATTATCCAGGCTTTCCTAAGCAAGGCCATTTGTATTTCCCAGTGGTTTTGGCTGAGTGGTGAGAAGTGACAATGAGCACATCTCTTCTGCACACTCAGCCTGTCCAGCTGGCAGAGTCAGGGCCCAGGGAAAGTCACTCTGTGCACTCAGTGTGGGACAGGAGCATCCCCTGGTAGCAGAGCCTGTTCTGACCTCTTCAGAAAACCTGAGGAAAAAGCTGCTGGAAAGCAGATATCTCTGATCCTCCCCACAAAGGCAGACAGGTCATTTGGACATCCAAGTTGTTTAGCATATATTCACTCTGTATATTTCAAATATTTCACCTGTAAGTAAAAATTACTCCACTAATATGTTACACCATAACATTTTTTTATTTCGTTTTTTCCTTGGAATGTTTCCTCAGTGAAAAGTGAGACTTTAGCAAGGTCCCTGGTGGATGGCAGCTCCACGGTGGCAGCCCCAGTGCTGTCAGAGCCACAGCTCTTTGCTAAGTGAAGTTACAGTCTATGATACCCAACTCAAAGCTGATAGTGGATGAGAAGAGAGATGTTTTCATCCCAATAACTGAAAACAATCTCACTTCTTATCTTTAAACACACTCATTGAATTTCCCCCTGCCGTCTCCGTTATATTACACAGCCCATGCAATATTCCAGTTTCTGACAGTGAAGATGGAGAACATTTTGTGATTCTCTATCATCTGTCCAGGAATAATTCCCTGCTGGGCTTAAGCACTTTGTGGCCGTGCTGTGTGTGGGATGGCCAGGTGCAGCCCCATGTCCCTGCTGATTTTGGTGGTGTTACAGGATCTCTAATCCCTGTAACCAGCCTCTTCCCAGCTCTTCCTCATCCTTAGGGACGCCATTGCCTTTGTGCTGAAATCTACCCATGACATCTCTGACAACAAATGCTTTGGGAAAGCGACCACACTTTGTAGTTGTGGCAGGGTGTTCACACATTGAGACCTGATCCCAAATCCATTACAGCAGTGGGGTTATTCCCACCAACCTCTGCTGGCTGTAGGCCAGGAGCCTTTTTGATCTAGAGCAAGTCTTTCCCTGGAAGGGGATATTAGCTTTGAGCTGTCTCCTTCTGTCTTTCAGAAAAAAAATCCCAACCTTAAAGGTGAAATTACTTAACTCACTCTGTGTCAGAGATCAGGAAATGCTACATCTGTTTTTTTCTTGTGCAGCCCGTAGCTGCAGAAAGGACAGATTATCCGGGGTTAGGCAAACCCCATCCCCCAGCTGGAGAGCAGAAGGGCATTCCCATCGCTGCTGGAAGAGTTAAGGATGGAAGTATCTGAACAGCTGCCTGCTTAAAGCCTCTGGCTTGAGCAGAGATCAGGGCAAATATTTCTCATTTCTTGCAGAAATGATAAAAGGAAATAAAAATCCGAAAACATTTTGTTAAAGGCCAGCTCAAAGCAAAATATTTAGATAGTTTTGTAATTCTTTTTACTAATTCATTTTCATTGAGTGCTGCTACATTCAGTCTCAGAGGAACTCTTGTTACAGCAGCTGAGAAGTGGGGGACAGAGATATCCCCAGCTCTGCTCATTCTCTGCTCTGTGCTCAAGTACTCCCCAAAACAAGCACAAGTATTAAGATAGAAAAATGGTTTTCAGGCAGCATTAGATAATTTGGAAAGCACTTGGGAACGTGGGGATGATTCACGCTGAACAAGGTGAGAGAGTGGCAAATTTCAGGGCAGTTATTTGACTTTTCAGTCTCAAAATGAGCGCTATTATTTTTAACATTATTCACTGATGTCATCGTAGCAGCTGCTTGAAAGCTGGTGGGGTTTTAAATGACCTGAAAAAAAGGGGAATATATTCAGGTGTGTGGCACACCAAGGGCTGGGGATGCGTGGCTTGGTCAGACACCCTGTGGCATGGGGGGGTTAATGGTCCATGGCATGAAGCCCAGTGTAGGAGAATCCTCCAGCACAGCACGGACAGGAACTTTTCAGCTGCTATTTGGGAGGAAAGCCTGAGCTTGCAGGGAGATGCAGTGAGAGTCAGGCTCTCGTTTTCTCTTCAGTCACAGAGAGATGTGGCTCACCAGCCATATGTGGCAACACCCAGGGGAAGAGAAGGGCAGAGGGAAGAGCTGCAGGATAAATGCCTCCAGGGTCCTTCTCTCTTGGATCGCCTCCTCTCTCACCCCTGGAATGTTTCAGAGGGAGGTTTATCTTTAATTGCAGAACGTTGTGCGGAGTCTCTGTATTATTAAAATGACTCCTGATTTTCTAGGGGTATTCTGTTAATTAGTAGGTTTCTCCTCCCAACCAGGCTGTAAATGGAAAGAATACATACTAAACCGATTGCCCTACTTGTGCAGCTACTCGGAGGAATGCTAAGATGGATTAACATGCATAGCAGAAGGCTTATGACCCTGGGAGACAGAAGAACCTGGAATAACCTTAATATCCTGTCAACTTGCATTACTAAACCTCAGTGAACAAGAAGAGCCTATTTAGCAGTCTGTCTTGGAGGAAAAATTCATATCTTTTATCTGCCTTATTCCTCCCTCTTTTCAAATGGAAGTGGTTTTTTTATTTCTCCTGAATTTATTTTTATGAGGCATAATAAAGCTGTGTCACCCTCCACACCTCCCCATCCGAAATAACACCCCCACGGCATGGAATGGCTCAGCTCTTGAGAGGTGCCTTTGTCATGCTGTTGTGTGGTGAGAACCATCTGCACCCAGCTGGGCAGAGGATGCTGAGCTGACCCAACATGCTGCTGTCACCAGTGCTGTCCGCGTGTGACATCAGCAATGTCACCTCTCTGCTCCTGCGTGCCCGGTGGGAGGCACCACAGTGCCCGTGCTGGGCAGAAGGAAAGTGAGCTGCCTTAAAATTGTGTAAATCCCCCCTGCCAAATATTTTATACCCCTCCATGAATTGCCACTGTGGATTTCAGATTTGCCCCAAGCTGAGCCCTGTAACACAAATCCCAGATATTTTACTGTTCCCAACCTTCCCAATCTGGGTGTCTGGGTTCTTCTGAATGTTTGATCCTACTGGAAAGATGGTAACCACCACACCCCTCTCAACAATGCACAGCTCAGCCCTTCCAAGCCTCTTCCATCACATAAATAACTACTAAGGGTAGCAACACTCTTAATGGAATGTCCATCCCCCAGACCTCTGTTATACATTTAACACCTGTGCAGATCACTGGAGTCCGTGTAGGGATGTAAACACACCCCTTTGTGCTGAAATGACAACTTAAAAGTCCCTTAATTGCCCCCATACTGGGAACAACCCAGCCCTGGCCACCCCTCTCTGGTCCCAGGAGCATCACAGAGGGGGTTTCTGTGCCGGAGGGGTAAGCTTTAATGGGAGATGCAGCAGTGCTCCCATGGCAGGCAGAATCTTCATCATCATTAATTATTCCTCCTTCCCTCACCTTTCCACTTGGGGTTTAGCTCAGCCTTGATAAAAGAGGGGTTATTTCTTTAATGGGAAAAAAAAAAAAAAAAGTCAGAAATGCATCTCACAATTACAAGGTTCAGTCTAATTAGGACTGAAAAACACACATGTAATTGTGTGTCTGCTCCTGAGATTCCCCTTCGGTGTTAAATACGTGTGGAGCACCTTCCCTGCTAAATGGCATTTTTCTTACAGTTCACAGGGAGGAAAAGGAGAGAGTCCTGTGCTGCTGCCCCTCAGGAAGGTCTGTTCCCCTCCGACCCTGCTGCAAGGAGCATTCCAGAGAACTGGAAGCAGAAAGTAGCCCCGGGGTTTAGGACAACTCCTCCCATCTGTGGAGGGAGAAAAATGTGCTGAACACAGAAATAGGTCAGGGCTGAAGCAATGCATCCTCCAGTCGCTTTGCTTGCCTCCCTTAAATAGAGGAAACACCAGAAGCTGTATTTCTATTCAAAGTGAGGGCCTTTGGGCTCAAAAGCCCTTGTAGCAAATGCATAAGGAGGGAAAGCAACAAATACAAGTATTTCTCCTGTATGAAGGAAATTAGAGTATATAGTGAGGGAAAAACCCCGTCTGGGACACATGCAGTATTTATTCCAGCTACATTTTTCAAAAGCAGCAATCGAACTCTGTGCCTGTTGAAGGATATAATTCAGTTCTCACGGAGGGAAATAGTTAAACTCTCATTTAACAGGATAACTGCTCCTAGCCTGGCCATTGCTCTCTGCCTGTGGGTGCAGTGATCCCTGCTTGGGCTGCCCACCCTCCCCCTCACCACTCCAGGCAGTGTCCAGTGCCAGGGGGATCACGGTCCAACCTTGCCCCTTTCCCAGCGTGTCCTTCCCCAACGGAAACGTGCAGTCATGTGTACCAGCAACACACGCTTGCACTGCAGAGGATGTGGCATTATTTTATAAAAATATATATTTGGAAGTGCAGGGTGTGCATGTTGCATGTGAATAGACCAGGCGTTCACCCCCCTATCAGCAGCAATGTGTGAAGAAGGGGGGATGCAGGATCCAGAACAAGTGTTCCAGCACTGGTCCCACAGTGGCAGGAGAAGGGGACTGTGTGGGAAGAGGCAGGAGAAAGATCTGAGCCCAGTTAAAAGGTCAGCCAGGCTCTCTCAACCCTGCATCCTCCCCCAGTGAGAAAGCGATAACCTTCTTTACATCATAACCTGTCAAAAATATAAACATAATGTATCAGCCTGGATGTGTCAACTAAAGCCAGGGAGAAAAATGTCTCTGGGACACAGCCAGACTCCGGGGAGAGCCTGGCTGCAGTGCCTGAGTCATGCTTGCACGTTGCAGCACACATATTTCATTTCAGTCCACTTGTCAGTTTTTGTGTTTATTTTGTCTCGCGTCACCCAGATGGGGTGATGGCATTGCCAGGACGGAGTTTGGCATTGCCAAGTGTGTTTCCATGCTCTGGCAGGCTGGCCTGGCATTGAGGGGTGCGTGGTGGCACAGCTCACACCATCCTGGGTCAAGAGCTCACTGCAGCAGGGTCTTACATTTGGCTTGAGGGTCCAGAAAACTGACACAGCCGAGAGAAATAATAATAGAAAAATCATAATGAACGAGGAAGTTGCAGAGCCCAGAGTACGAGACTGTCAAATTGCTTGTGAAATTTTCCAGGAGACAGAGGAGGATGGAAAAAAAATGGAGAAACCTCTCTTGACTTTGGCTGGTTAGAAAGGAGATGAAGAACTCAATTGTTGATTCATTAAGGTTTCCTCAACACCTCTCATTGGTTTTGTACCAGCCCTTTCTGCTCAGATTTCCTGCAAAGATGCCAGAAGGACTATGGGAAAAACCCTTCGTGAAAATTCGCCCTGAGATCACAATTTTCTGGGTTATTCTCATTTCCACTGCAGCTCCAACCACCAGAACTCTTGCTGGGCCCTTCCCATCGAGGGACATGTGAAGCCCACTTGTGGTCCTGTAAAATTGCTGGAAAAATTGGGAATGGCAAAGAGACCCATATGTGACTGTACTGCTTTGTGTTCTTTTAAGGTAGTTGTTTGGCAAGAGGGGGCTGTGCACACCTGGAAGCAGAAACAAACACCTGGGATACAAAGGCAAAGAGACAAAGCAAAAGGCTGAGATGAGGGTGAAGCACCAGAGACAGCCCCATCCTGGCATGCCAGTAGGCAACTAAATAAATGAAATAGTATTTGCTGTCAAGTTTCCATATTTTCATAGTGTCCCTTATAAAAAACACTGCACATTATGGGGCTATAAATCCTTCTCTACATCTTCACAACCAGAAGCTTCCCATTACCCAAAAGAAGGGTGAATCCCATGAGACACATTAATGACATTGAAAACTTCTTTTGTTATCTTAAACCTTGATTAATCAACCTTATTTAGTACATGATAGTGGGATAATTCAAGCTGTCCTTGTGTTTTAACAAAAAAAAAAGGTGCAATAAATACTTTAGCATCTGCAGCTCCATTTTCTTGTGACGCAGATATTGATGCTTCCTGGAAAGCCTTGTGAAATCCTCTGCTTGGGGACAGTTCCACTGATCTATATTTTCGGGGCATGTTAGCTGGGGTTCCTGTTTGTAGCATTTTTAGCAGGAGAGCAGGATTGCTGCTTCTCACAAACCCATCTGTTCCCGCTGCTCATTCACAACCTGGAGCCACAGCCTCCTGTCATCTCCCTGTCACTTCGGAAAATAATAACTGTGGGAGGACAATATAATGGATTGTTCACCGGCGTATTCCTAGATATTAAAAGTACAATTTGGGGGTTGGTTCCAGAAAAATGGCAAATTATTTTATGTGAGTTTAACATAATTATGAGCAAATTAGGCCTGATCCTCATCTTACTTGGGTCTACTTTCACTCACAGATTGTGGAGCTGGCTGATATTTTTGGAATGTGAAGTCTTCTGTGACATTTTCTACAACAGAAGTAATTTGGAGAGAAAAGTTCTGTAATTTTTCTGGGCTTATTTTCTGCTTCCTTTTTGGCTTTTTTTTTCTTATTTCAGTAAACACATGCAAAAAAAAAAAAATCTTGCAAGACTTTTCCACAAAGAGAACAACATTTTGTGTTTTCTCGAGAGCATATTGTCAGGCAACAGAGGAACACAACAGAGGCAATTTGGGCAGAGAGAGTTGTTGCCCAGATAGTTTTATGTCCTCTAAAGCTGCCTTTGTCCCCCTGTATTGTCAGGGTCCATCAAATTCTGCTGCTCCAACTGACTGCCAAGGGAAGCTGCGAAAAAATTTTTGCCAATGAAGCTTTGCATGCAAAAAAAAAAAAAAAGGGAATTTAAAGGGAATTTCAGCAATTATTATTTGGCATTATTAAAAACAGGCTTTGGATAAAATACTTAGAGAAGAATGGAGCTCCAATACTATAAGCCAGCTGGAAAGCATCCTCTCTCCTTCCTACCTCTCTTTTTCTCCACTGTGAAAATCAAGATGAACAAATTTCCCCTTTATTTCTCAGACAGTATTTTCTCTTTGAGTAAAGATATAAGAGATCACAGGAAGATAAAAAGGTCCTTTTCAAAATTGCTTCAGCTTTTCCCAGGGTTTTATGGTTTCCAATTAACATCATTGGCCAGTGTGCTCTGAGGCCTGAGGAAATGCAATGACAGCACCAATGATTTTCATGACCAATGGACTTTTTGGCAGATGCTTTTAAGCACCAAAACCTGGCTGTTGTGGGCCCAAATGTGTGCAAACTGCTTGGTCCCCATGAGCTCACACAGCAGTAACCAGGGCCCAGCATCCCAATGGAAAGTGCTTGTTTGGGAGCATCTGCAGCACTGCAGAGCCTAACGTGGGGAAGGAAAAACCCTTCCTGGTGATGGCACCTCCCCTCTTCTTGCCATTTTTATTCTCTCTTATTATTAAAAAGAAAAATGTTTTCAAAATCCCTCATCCTTTTCCAGGAGGTGGGAGCCCGTGCTGCCTGGAGCACATCTCCTGTTTCTGGGCACACAAACCATAGCTGCAGCTACAGCTCAGGCAGGTTAAGGGCAGTGGGATGAGGACAGTCCCAGGTGAGGGTGGATGTGGCTCCCTGGATGTGCTCAGGCCATTCAGCTGTTGTTTTAGTGGTGGTGATTTATGCCCTGATGAGCTTCTTCGCCTGCTGAGTAATTTATGACTGATCTTTCTGGGAAAAAAAGGTACTTCAGCCCCCAATAGGTGCGTTGCTTTGGGCTAAGCACGTGGGCACTGGGGACAGAAAACAACCAGGGGAACACACCAGCCATTTAATGTGTCTCAGGACTTCAGGCTGAGGACAAAAAAAAAAGCCCTGCATCACCAGAGCTCACTGCTAAATGATAACTTAAGCCAATTATACGTGCCTCATTCATCTTTTAGATAAGAAGCAGAGAGAAATAGTTTTTCTATTTCCATAATCATGCCACTAACTCGACAAAACGTGATAATCCATAATGAGCTAGGAAGAGAATTAAATGGAGAACAGGGTCTTTTGATGACTTGCCAGTTTTCTCTAACATCCTTCATACAGGTTATTGACACAGGACCAATTTTTCATCCTCGCTTTGACAGGACTCTCATTATTACAGCTGAAAAATGGCAGGCACAAATGTTTGCAGGCACATTTTGGTACCTTAATTTAAGATTTCCTCAGATTTACAAGTCTTTAATTGTACATACAAGCCAGGTGCCCAGGAAATAATGTCATGTGCAAACAGCTGCAAATACTATTTCTGTGTGATTGGAAGCTGGTCTCCAAACCCGGCCCTCAATAACCACAAAGTGGGTTTTCCTCCTTGTGAAACACACTTTGTCACCCTTATTGGCCAGCAATGAACTGGAAATAAATTTCTGAGACACCAACTCCAGGCGAGAATTTGAGATGGTTTTACAAAGTGTCGGGGAACAGAAAGCCAAAAATTTTGGGAGGAGATTTGTGGAGGAAAATACAGCTCGGTCTGAGTTCTCTAAGGCTTTGGGAAAAAAAATTAAGAATACTGTGACTCCTGGAGTGATTTGGATTCCTGTGTTTTCAGCTCTGCAAGGGGAGCATACACCTTGGCCACCTCAAAAAATTCTGTCTTTTGGGTTTCCTTTCCCCCAGCCCTTTCCTCTGAGCCCAGACATGCCTCAGCCCTGGCAGGACAGCCAAGTAAAGATCTGCAGCCACGTGCTGAATACCACGTTGCCAATAACATGTCAATTTTATCTCTCTCCCAGGACACCAGAACTTCTTTCCAATAAAACACCAATTTCATTTTAAAAAGACTTCTCCAGCTCTCACATTCATGAAAAAACCCAAAAATACTTGCAAGGATTGAAGAAGAACCCCATATTTATTATTTCCATTAAACTTCCTGCAGTTCTTTAGAGGACTTTTTCTCTGGATGCTGAGGTGCCCCCGCTGGGTCCCACAGGGCTGGACACCTCTGTGGCCAGTGGGTCCCACAGCGTGAGGGACCACAGTGCTGATGGCCCCCGTGCCACCCTGGGGACTGGGAGCTTCTGACAGAGCCACTGTGGTGCTCTACCCCAAAATGCATCACCCCAGCGGCCCCCTGGCAGGGAGGGCGAGTCCATGAGCATCCTCCTCAGATTTTTCTTCATTCTTCTCTTTTCTTCAGTTTCTCAGCTCACTTGATTTGAGGTTGGGATGCACAGTCTGGTAAATATGACAGCAACAAGGGACTTTTTTTTAGTCTTTTCCTGGTCATTACTCATTGATTGCCTTGCAGAAAACTCCACTGGGACTGAAAGGAGGACAGAAATTCTTTCTGAAAAGCATTAATCCCTCTTTTTCAAGGAGACTGAGTTAGATTTTTCAACTTTTTCAGAGTAGAAGCTGCAGGGGTGGAGTTTTCTTCAGCTCAGACATCTCAGCTAGAGCCATTAAGAGATGGACAGAGGGGAAAAACCTTTACAGAATATTTTTTTGTTTGACTGACAGTTCCCAGAGGGTCACCCTGCTTTCCCCAGCACTGAAGCTCTCATTGCTGAGGGAAGGACCAGGTTGTGTATGAATTAAACTTGAGAGCTTGTGCCCATCAGAGACAAGCAGGTCAGCATCAATTTGCAGTTTGTACAAATTAATGCTACATCATGAGAAAATTCAATACAGCAACTTTTGTGTAAAACCACCCCAGGGTGCTTTGCAAATAAAACACACTAAAATGTCGTGTGCAAGGTCTGCTCTCCACCAAATGATAAATATTAATGCCCTAAACAGAAGGGATATTTATTCTTAAACCTGCAAGCACTTATTGAGTTTTATTCCATCCTGACCATGGTTGAAATACAGGTTGGAAGAACAGCCCCAGCACCAGCAGGGTGTCCCCCAGCCCGGGGATGTCCTTTGGCTGGGGACACATGATGTGGGTGGCTTAAAGCACTGGCAGCAGCGTGAGCATCTTGTGTAGACATCTGGGTTTTAAAGATCACACACTGCTGTGTAAAACTCATCAAAATATCTGCTGTGAGGGCGGGGAGGCCCTGGCACAGGGTGCCTGGAGAAGCTGTGGCTGCCCCATCCCTGGAAATGTCCAAGGCCAGGCTGGAGGGGGCTTGGAGCAAACTGGGACAGTGGAAGGTGTCCCTGCCCATGGCAGGGGGTTGGAACTAATGATTTACAACCCAAAGCATTCTAAGATCCTATGAAAATAACTTTCAGTCATTGAAGGGTTGGAGGGAAGAGGGGTTGCCCACAGGGCTGTTTGCACAGGCAGCCCCCACGCTGCTGGGGGCAGAGCTTTCTCTGGCACACCTGAACACGCCGGCCTTGAGACAGCCTCGTCTAGCAGGCTATAAAAGCATGCAAAGCAGAGCAATAAATAGATCAGGAGTGATAAGAAATGTGGAGGAGGACGTAAGAAAGGAGCCTGACAATGTTCATGGCCTGTGCAGGGTGGGCATTTCCTCCATCAGGATAACAGAATTCACCCAGGCTCTTTGCAATGCCTTGCTGACTGCTCCCATCCAAGCCTGCTCCAGAGTAGGGTTGATTTTTTTTCCTCAAGAAGCTGTTCTCCACAACTTCAGTGTGGGTTGTGGGATAAAATCACTGCCATTTTGGGAGTGCAAATCAGGTCTACCTGCCATGGAGCCGGCAGAGATTTACCACTGTCATTTAGCACACCTCTCATAGATTAAAGGGGCTTGTCCTTTTCACTTCACTTTATTTATGATTTTCAAACAATAAAGCATTCAGGGAGAAATTATGGCTCTGTAAAGCCATAGATGTGTCCATGTTCATCCCCCATAAATGCACCTGAGGGCTGGAAGTTCATCAGTTTGAATTCAGGAATGAATCTGAACCAGAGCCAAGCAAATATTGGACCTAGACCAGCTTGGGTTTGCACCAGCTTTACAAAAACCCCTTTGCTTTGGCACTTTGGGCAAGGTGCAGCCCATTTGTGTTCTGGTCTGGGCTTCACACAACCCAGTGTTGCCCAAACGTTTATGAATTTTTAATGAAAATTTAGTGAGGCTGTATTTTTCAAGGCTGTTTTCCCATGTGGCTGAGTCCCTGTGCAGCACTGGGGATGTGCAGGAGAGAGTTACAGCAGGGACACGTCTTTAGGGCTCAGAGCCCCCCTGTCTGCCAGGCCAGCAGCCAGCCCGGCCTTCCTGCCTGCATGGACGTGTCTGATTATTCCCAAGGGACTGGGGAAAAAAAAGAATTAGAAAAGGAAATAAAAGGACAGTGTGTGCTGAGCCCTGGGCTTGACAGGAGGCTCTCAACAGTTTCCAAAAGTGCTGAGCTGGCATGTGTTTGTTTGCACATGTGGGTCTCCATGGAAAAGCTCTTGTGCTGGGAGGGATGGCCCTGTGGCTGCAGCAGGGAGGGCTCCTGCACGAGGCACCGACACCTTCCACATCCTGCCCGGGGGCTCTGGCCATCCCTGCTCCTTCACAGCCCCAGCCTCGACCTCTTCACGTGGATGTTACAGCTGTGCTTTGCTACAGCACTCTCCTGTTCAGCCCAAGGGGGCTGCAGATGTCCAGAGGGGATGCATTCCACGGTGCCAGGGAAGGGATGCGGCCCCAGCTGGCTGCAGAGCCCAGCTGTGGGTGTGGGGACGTGCCACAGCACAGAGCTGACACACGGCCAGGATATCTCTGTCCCCGTGGTGCATGACAACAGCCACACGTGCGAAGGACTCAGTTAATGCTGGACCAGTCTGGCACGTAGAACATGTAAGAGCTGAAGCAGTTTGAACCCCAACAGTCCTTGCCCAGCTAAGGAGAGCTTGGAGTTTAGCATCACATTAATTAATGTAACTTTTAGAAACAGTTCAGCTCAGACCTGCACCTTGGCTGCTCACCTGCACCCCTCAAGTGGTGACAGAATGCCTGGGCCACACCATGTGGCACTGACCATACTCACCCCAATGCTGCCAAGCCACAGCCAAGAGGACATAGCCTTGCCCTCGTGTACACCCTGCAGGGTAGGTTTAGGAAGCCAGAAGTTGTTATTTTTTCCACTAATTGTTTTTTCCAGCAGACACTGGATTCCCAGGGAACCCCTTCTTCAGTACTCACATCACTGTTTTTAAAGGGCTGGACCAATCCTGACTGCCAGTTCCCGCCTCTCACTGCCAAACACTCCCTTCCCCCTTTTTGCCATGGACAATCCCATACCTTACGTGTGCTTATTCCCACTGCTAGAAACTAATTTTCTTAGGCATGGTATATCTGTCAAAAAAAGAGAAGAAATAAAATAATGTGACAGGTTAAAAAGTGGATGGACTCATTGCATTACTCACACAAAGGTGAGCAGGAGCTGGCACCTGAATATGCAAACAGCACACAGCCCTAAATATCCTAATGTGTTTTAGAGTGGTCATTTCTAATTAGCACTTGAACCCAACATTCTACTTAGCCTAATTAGAGACATAACAAAAAGCTGTTTGAGCTCACATGCACATTGAATATGCAGATCTCTAGCATCCAGCACTGCCCTGCTCCAAAGAGCAGCAGGAAGCAAAGCCTCTCAGCATCTAGCACGGATGAAAACTGGCCCCAGCATGGCCCTAAACTGGTCCCATGAAGCCAATGTGTTGAAAATCTGCACCATTAACTCCATTAAAATGCTTTAAATGTAAATCTGAAAGGTTTTGATGAGAGTTATGTTACTGGGGGAAAAGAAGGCAAACCCACGGTTTGGGAGATACTGCATTTATTTTTTGCATCTCTAATCCAGAAGATTTTACAGTCTAATTTAAACCAGGAAACAGAAGGAAGATATATGAGGAGGAGGAATAGCAGGGGAGAATCATAAAATGGTTTGGGCTGGAAAGGTTGTTTAAAGACCATCTAGTCCAACCCCCTGCAACAAACAGGGGCATCTTCCATCAGACCCGTTTGCTCAGACCCCTGTCCAACCTGACCTCGAATGTTTCCAGGGATGGGTCATCCACGACCTCTCTAGGCAACCTATGCCAGTGTTTCACCACTTTCATTGTAAAAAAAAAAATTCTCCCTGACCCTCTTTTAGGGTCAAACCATCACCCCTTGTCCTAGCCCAGCGTGCCCTGCTGGGAAGTCTGTCCCCATCTCTCTCAGCACCACCGAGCACAACCCAGCTCGCAGGTGGCTGCTCCAGGGCTGGCACCAGGAGGGTCGAAGGCACCATGTGGCTCTGCAGATCTGCCAGGCCAGACAAAACAGGCATCGCTTCCAAACCTTGCTGCTTTCAAGCGAACACACCCCTGCACTCCCACGAGGCACGAAACAAACGCCGAAAAACTGCTCTGCCCCGTCTGCACACGCCTCATTTTCAGAGCTGGGTTTAGCCGAGCACCGGGAGGATTTCACTGTGAATGGAGAGAAGGGGTGCTATCAGCTCCATGGAAACCCGGCCAGCTGGGATTGGCGGCCGTTCCCGGGCTCAGCAGCAGCGACACCGCCGAAAGTACAAGCACTGTTAATACTTAACATGGAGCAGGGACGTGGTAAAACCTAGCAACCCCTCGGCAGTGGTTATGCAATTCACCATTAATAGCTCGGAGGGATCCAGCATCGTCTTCACACCCCTAAGTTCCCCTCCCCCGCTTCTATACGTGAGGGTTTTTTCTTCCCTGTTGCTAAACCTTAAAGTGAGAGAAAACAAAGAAATCACTATTACATAATACAGACCTGCAGCCAAGTCGTATTCCTGCTGTTTTGGAAACATTCGGGGAAAGGCAAGTCGAAAGCTAAGAAGAGCCATGTGATAGGATCCTATTTTTTTTCTTCTTCCTTCCATTTTCTAATTTCCCAGTTAAATACATTCACTTTCTCCAAGATCTGCTGGACCTCATCTATTACTGGGACATCAAGTAAGCAGAGTCTTTGGTAGTGATAATTATTGGCAGTAATATTATAATTATATACCACAGGTCTGCAAAACGTAAGGTTATGCATTGCCACGATTGCACTGTTTCTTGAAGAAAAAATGTTCCCAGGACAGGTCTACAGCTGTGGTTTGAAGCTGGGGTTTGGTCAGTGCTGGGGAGCTCTGGTTACTGGGAGGAAACCCCAGTTGTAGCCAGGGTCAGACAGGGAGCTACAGTGGTGCCTGGGGTACTGCAGTCACTCATGGCTGTCCTGCAGGATGCTCCACCTCAGGCAGATCAGTGCTCTGCATTTCCCTTTAGCAAGCGCTCACACATCTTGTCCTGTGCCTCAGTTCTCTGAGTGTAACGTGGAATCAGTATTTCCTTATTTCTTGGGGCTGTTGTGAGAACACACACAAGCCTGTAAGCTATTCAGTGTATAAGAATATCTGAAGTTTGCACAAAATAATTTAAAACACCTCCAAACCCCAGTTCTCAACTCCCAAAGAGTACAAGCACACTTTTCTTCCTGCTTCATGTTTTTCCCACATGGAAGAGGGGCCTTCCATTAGCCTCTGAGCCAAAACCCTTGGAAAGATCTTGAAAACAAGATAATATATGTTGTGTGGATCCTTTTGCTCTCTTCTAGCTAGCTAACCACCCTAGGAAAACAACCCATAAATCAACTGAAAGCTTAACCTACAGTCTGCCAATCTGAAAAGCAGACACTGCCCCAGGAATGCAACCACAGCTCACTATAACAATGGGAACAAAAGAAAAAAACCCAAACAATTCTACCTTGCACTTAGCAATTCAGCAGAACTGCAGACAAATCAGGCAGGCAGTGATCCCCACGAGCTCCACATCACCTTAAGCCCACGTCTCCTCCTGAGCAGTGAGGTGCAGAGGGCTCTGGTTTCCAGGGGAAGATGAGTTTCAGCCTCCAGCTCAGCAGGAGAGAATTAGGGCATATTCTTCTACGAAGGGACTGAGGGTCCCTAACAGAGGGCTTTTCTACTTTTCCTCTTTTATTTTTTAGGCTTTCAGTAGAATTAGGGCTCTCCTAGGTTTTGGTTAAGGCATCATTGCTTGTCTTTGTTTTCAGGGGTGGTCAGGCTCTCTCTGTGCCTGCTTTGGGCAAGGCAGGAAAGCGCCGGGGCTGGGTGGGTGTTTTGGGGTGAGCTGGACACAGCCCGTGGTGCCAGGGCTGCTGGCTCCCAGCGTGTCCTGGGGAGCTCCCAGCAATCCCCTCAGCAGCAGCAGCAGGGCTGCCCAGGCTGGGGATGGGGGAGAAGGACACAGAGAAGGGACGGGTCTGTGAGAGGCCACCAGCCCTGCTCAGGGACAGAGGATTGAATAACACAGGAATTTCAGCTCGTGTTGACTGCTGGCCTCGAGCAGGGTGAGGGTTGGTGCCACAGGACAGTCTGTTATTTTCTTGTATCCTTGCATGAAGAGATGCATCAGAGGGATGATTCTCTTCGGAGACACAAAATGATCTTTACATAAACACAAAGACTTTTAAGGGCTGTGAGCCCCTAGATCCTCTGCAATTCTCAAAACACTTTTATGAGCAATGCAGCAATGCAAACAAAACGTCATTTTTAAATGTAACTGTGTCCTCAGTGAGGTTAATGTATCAAATCACGACCAGTCTTCAGAACAAAAACCTGCCCAAAACACCAGAAATTAAGAGGAATAAGGAAAGAAACCTAATGAGGTTGCAAACTCAAAGTGAATTTATGAGCTCTAACCACAAAGCAGTACGGAACAGTAGCAGGACACTCATTAACAGCTTGCAGTCGCTGATGGGTGACTAAGAGAGAAAGTTTGCTGTAAATAAATGCTAGTATTGCTTCAGGACTTCTGATTTTTGTAACTGGGGCACTTGTAAATCAACATCAGAGCCCTGCAAGCTGTGGGATACCTGTTCCCAGATCAGGCCAGCTGGAAATGAAGCCAAAACCAACAAGTTTCCCAGACTGGGGGTTGCAGGGGCTGTCTGGGGGAAGCAGTGCCTGATGCTCCAGGCTGCCCTGTGGAGTCCTTTCATTATTTAGGCAGAAGAAAGAAACACCCCCTTCTCCCCTCACTTGCACTAAAAACCAGCTCTCAGTCAGCCAGAGAAGTGGCCTGTATTTTTAATACCTTTTTTTGCACTTCATTACTGAGGGCCTCGAGCAAACTCTGTCATCAGCGATGACATAAGGAATAGAAGCAGTTGCAGGGCAGTACAAGTGAAGGGGAAATTAAGCCATTTAACACACAGGCAGGAGACGTGTGTTTGGGTCGAGGCAGGGATTTTTTTCTAATTAAAAACCTGGAGAAAATCTCCCTGCCTCTAATGGAATAAGCACCAAGGCAACTTTATCTGGCCCACGGACTCCCCCCGCTACCGCTGTCTGCTGTAAGAAAAGCAGGAGGGAGGAGTGGGTGAGTCTGATTTCTATGTAAAGATTGTACAGCCAGACCTGCCCTGGAGCTGCAAAGCAACCAGACACTGGAATCCAGCCAGTTTTGTGTCATTTCTGCAGGGCTGGCCAAATGTGCTACTGCTATTTTGGCTTCATCCGCTTCTTTCCCCTTTTCTAGCCTAATTGCTACAGCTCCTCGATTTCTGCTTAATGGAAAGGGTTAAATAGTTTATTATACCGGAATTTGATTTGCAGGAAAAAGCTTTGATGTTTTCGTGATGACTGTGATTGGCAAAGCAATTGTGATTTCTGCTGCCATGGTTAATATTTGGAAATAGCCTTTAACTGTTTATGCAAACGGAGCTCGCCCTGTCCTTTCCTGTGAATTACTGAATTCTGTGGAATTAACCCTCACTGCTGCCCCGTGACTCTTCACCAGGGCTTTCTGCTCTGGTTTTCTGATGGAGTGATGGGAAGGTTTTACATGTCAGGTGAGGTTGGAGATAAAGCATAAGAAATGCTGTGCTGCTGGTATGAAATTATTTCTCATTCCTTATTCTGAGGGGACTCACAGAATTATTAAAAAATGCAGGAGGAGCAGTCTTAACCTGTGAACACAGGAATGAGATTCCTGTTCCCATCCAGGAGAAAAGTGCCCTGACCGTAGCAGAGTGTGGAAATTGCAGTGCTTGGCTGGTTGTGCTCATTATCCCCCATGGAAGTGGTGACACCAGCCTCTGAGGAAACCATTGTGACATGACAGTGGGGGTTTTTATTTCCATTAATTTATTGTCCTTTTCTTTGGAGACAGGTCAGTGCTGGGTATGGAGACCAGGGATCTCACCCAGGTTTAGATAACACAGTATCTGTGGCACAGTGTCCATTGCCTCGCTGAGGAGTAGGGAAGACCCCTCCTGTTCAGTAGGATGGGAGGACTGGATGGAAAATTCCTCCATGCTCAGAGAAAGGATTGGAAAACAATTTCTGCTTTCAGCAGGCTTTAAGAGGTAACATTCCTATTTCATGTCATCCTATACCACGCTTTCCACCTGAAAAGGTGTCATTCTCAAAAGCAGACATGAGAAAGCTCCTTTAGGCCCTTTCAATTGTGATGTTGGATAATAGAGAAAGCTACAAGATGGAAAGGAAGAATTAGAGGTCAGTTGAAATTTTCCAAAGCAGACATGCTACAGCTCAACACCCACAGACTGAAAGACACCTTCTTTGGAAGCACAACAGGACCAGCCTGATAACAATTTAGACCTAAATATTCCTTTTAGATTATGTTTGTAGTAAAACCTTTGAAGCCAGTGTGGGATTAGCTCTGGATGTTGCTTTGGAATCTGACATTGTGATAGAAAAAATCAGAAATGAGTGGTAGGGTTGGCAGAGAAGCTGTTTGCAGCCCTGCTCAGGAAAGAGTGGGGCTGGCAAATGCACCTCTTCCACAGGCAAGACATCATGCTAGGTCATTGCAAAAGCTCATTTATATCCTCTCTCTTTTTACAGCGGCCAGTGCTGGGTGGCTTGGGAAGAGCATTAGGGCAATGCAAAAGTGGTCAGACATCATCTTCCCAGCTGCTGATGATCTGTGACATTTCATTTTTGTCATCCTCACTGGGCCTTTTTTCCGGAATTATACAGCTTTTTGAATTAATTTGTATTTCTGGTATCCATAACATCTTGTGGCAGTCACGGGTGGTTTCCAAGGTGCCACTGAACATGGGTAGTGATATAGGCCAGTTCTGTTTTGGTAACATTGAGCAAGTCCTTGCAAATATTTTTCCACCTTAACCAGAGAGCAGACATCAAATGGGATCTGGCTGGACCCCAAAACAAATAAATAGTGCTGATGTTCAGAAAGGAAACACCAGTTGTCCTTAAATAGTCAAGCATTGTTCTCTGACTTCCTGCAATAATCTCTGCCTTTTCACCCAAAAAGATTCCTAACTGTGTGGGTCCAATATGTCTCTGGTGTCTGCCTGCTGTGTATTTGCAACATTTGTGATTTTTATCCTTTTTCTTTGAACAATCCTGTGCCTGATACACAGCATGTGGCATTTGGTGGCTCTGGAGGGTATGAAGTGGATATTCCATATCTGTCACTTCCTGGATAAAATATCCATAAGGTGATAAGCTTGATGTCCCCAGTCTGGTGAGCGCCAGGGAGACACAGGAACTGGGGAGAAGCTGCCCCGGTGACGGAGCACATGGGGAATGTGTGGCCATGTCAGCAGGGACTGATGGGATGATGAGGACACTTGGGGATTTTGCTGTTTAATCAGCAGTGCCTGAGCACTCACGGCAGCTCATGAAGGCAGCAGCCACTCTTGGGCAAATCGAGGTGATAAAACTGCGACAGGGAAGTGTGCCTGAGATGGCAGAGCAGCCCAGAAACACTGGGCAGTGAGGTCAGCGTGCCTGGGCATGGAGGCTCCAGCTAAAAGTGACTTGCAACAGCTGCTCAAAAGCTTCAGAGCAATATAAAATAGGGATATTGCAGTGGCTGGAGGATGGGGCTGGCAGGTCTCCTACCTGGTGGGAAGAGGTTGCCAGCAAAGGGGAGGCTGAGCTATGGCAGGACACACCATGATCATGGGAGATGATGACCTGGGATCCTGCCAGGATGAGCATCCAACACCATGGCAGAGCATCCATTGTTCTCTAGAGCTGGCTGGGAGAGAGGAGAAAAAGCCTTTGGTCCATAGGGCACGAGTCCTTGTGGGAGCAGGGCAGTTTGTCTATTGCTCCAAGGTCTGATCACAAATAAACCATGGATAAACACCCTTCAGGAGCTACAAGGCACAAACTGGGCAAGTGGGAATCCTGCATCCCAATCTGCCACCTGCACTTTTGTCCTGGGAATTGTGGACTATTTTCCCATTTTAATTATCCTCTTCCTATCTAGCTTTTGTTCTTCTGTAAATTAGTAACTGGCATAAAAAGGGGACATGACAGACACAACCCATTTAACTTTTGCTGGTGATTCAACTTTAAAAGTCCCTGCACATTTACAGGGCTGTGATGGGACATAGGCATGGAATCCTCTCCCCAGCACCTGTCCAACTTGGGTGTTAAACCCACACACCTTTTTGTGGCACCTGATCCCTTGCTGAACAAGAGCTCATCCTGCATTTCATTTTCGCTGAGGACCACTGGCCCAAACCTGTCCTGTGAGATATCAGGAGCTTCACCTGGCTGTTCTCCCCAGTTTTGAAGAACTTGTTGGGACATCCTCATGTGGAGTTTAGGGACACAGTGCAGTGGCAGATAGCGATGGATTTGTGTTACTGACGAATTGAAGAATCTGCCACCAAAATACATGACGGGATTTGGAGGCTAATTTGACATTTTGCTGATGGGTTGTCCAACCTGCATATCTTATTTAAGTTATGCTTACAAATACACCATGACCTATGAACACTTCAGTAATGGGTTTGAGCCAGGAGTGAGTTGTGCTTCACTGAAGTAATTATTTATTCGCTTAATGGGGACTGATGGTTCTGCTCAGCTGGGAGCTGTACATAATTAAAACCATGGTCCCTGCCCCAAGAGGCTTCTAGTCTGAAAGATGAAGCAAAGGCTGTGCCAGCAGAAGTTGCAGGAATCCTGTGTGCTCAAACTGGAAGTTCAAAAAATTATGTTTAAAAAAAAAAAACCCAAATGTGAGCTCTTTGCATACAAGTTGAGACAGGGCATTCGGGACTAGTGCATTTAACACAGTTTTCTGCTTGTATGGCTGCAACACCAAGAAAGAGAAGGCTGCTGTAGATCAGAGGTCCTCCCAAAAGCTGTTAGATAAACTCAAACTTGCAAAAAAACCCCCCAAATATATATATATACATAATCCTGAAACTATGTTCAGTGTAACCTGAGGAGAAACATTGCCCAAACTGGAGCTGCCCCCGTTAAACCCAGCCCAGGAAAGTGTGGGAGCCAGTGCCAGACACCTTGCCTCAGGCAGAGCAGCGTTGATCAAAGAGACCTGGGCTGGAGCAATCCTGACATACAGCTGTTCTGCAGCTGCCAGGAGCCACTGCCTCTCCCCAGACCCGAAGAAGGGCTCGTGTTCCTGAGAGCTTGGCTGTTTTTTAACTAATTATATAATTTGGCTTAATAAAAGCTATTACCTCTCCATACAAATCTTGTGTCTCTTTGAATAGGTTGGCACATTTCCTAATAGAACCAGAAACTGCTTCTTAAACAGAAGTTTGACCATTATTGTTATTAAAATAGGAAAGGAAATGGAGGCTCGTTCACAACAAAGTGATATTTATTGCTCAGTTTAATTGCCTAATGTAAAGCGCATGGCTGGGGATTTGAAGGGGCTGATTTGCAGTTTGGTCACCCTTCGAAACAAAGCCACTCAGGTTGAAATTGCACGCTGGAACTCCAGCATTGAAATGGCTCAGGCAGCTGAGAGAGGAATAGAACTGTTACCTAAGCACTGGCAAGACCCCTCAACCATCTCCTCAGACTGGGACTTCATAGCTCAGACTTTGGGACATGTGCAGGTTTTATGGCCTTAACATAAATAGGGAATAGCTCAAACAAGCATTTTCTGCCCAGCCCCTCCCCAGCAAGTGCTGAACGCAACATTTCCCATGAGTGATTCAGCAGCACTGGGCAGGGGGGTGGGAGCTGCCCTGCTCTGAGGTCTGTCAACATGTAATAAATCCAGCATGATGGCAATGAAATTTTTTTTTTGTTTTTGGATGCCTGGAAAGCTGCTTTCGTAAGTGCCAATACTGACAGCATGACTCCAAGGGCTGGGGAGGTTTGACTCCTGGGCCCAGGATCTCATGGTTGTGGAGAGTGGGAATTCACCAGAGGGACACCCTCTGTCCACAGTGATGACCAGGACAGATGCTCAAACAAACCTGAACCCCATACTTCAAACAAAACAGTCCTTTTCCTATCATTGAGAGCAAGGATTTTCTCTAAAGCCTCCCTGAATGTCACCAATATCCCACCATGCCAAGGGCTCCCAGCACAGGCAGATGGGACCCAAGGGCTTTCCAACAGCACCGTGGTTTTCCTTAAGTGGCATCTTGTTTATTATAAGGTAACTGTGAGGCTCTGAGCTATTCCCATAGCACTCTCAGTAACCAGCCCTGGTATGTTGAAGGGCATATTTGTCATGTCTCAGCCAGTCTCTCAGAGAAACAGTCACAGGTCATGTTAGTTACCTAATTTATATGTCAGGGGCTGCAGGAATGAATCAACAGCAATTTTTTTGTGTTTTTCCAGACAGTAGCTTGATATTCCCAGCATGCTGAACCCTAGGAGTTCCCTTGCTTTTGTGATCATTTGCAGTCCCTCCTCGTTTGGCTGATGTTGCAGTAATTCAAGCAGAAAAATGTGCTATGAGCAGAGAGAGACAGCGTCTCCCTCGCAGATGACTCTGCAGAGCAGCTCCTGTGTGTGCAGCCCATGCTGTGACAGTGTCCACGCACCCAGCAGCCCCAGGCACCGCTTTGGGGGACCATCCCAAAGGCCAGGAAGCAGCACCCTGTTGCCATGCAGAGAGAGGTTATGGGGTGGGCAGGAGCAGGGGTGGGTGGCTCTGTGAGCTCACTCTGCTGTTGCACACACACAGCCGCAGTGCGACTCCTTCAGTGCAAATGCAATCCCTGTGCATGAAGCAGGTGAGGAAACTTTACCTGTGGAAAAGTCTGGCAGACCTGCACCGCCCTGACAGGGAAGTGGTGGAATCACCGTCCCTGGAAGTGCTCAGATGTGTGGATGTGGCACTTGGGGACACGGCTTAGTGGTGGGCTTGGCAGTGGGGCTGGGTTAATGGTCAGAATCGATGATCTCAGAGGTCTTTTTCCAGCATTAATGATTCTATGATCCTTGTTCCATTAGAACTCTCAGGGGATGGCCAAAATGAAAGCAGAGAGCTGAGGTGAGAGGCCGACACCTCCAGCACCAGCCCATCCCAGTGCTGGGGCCAGGGGCTGCCCAGCACCTCCACATGGATATTCCTGCTGGGACTGAACCTGATCCCATCAAAGATTTCAGGCAGGTCTTGTCCAGCACGTGAATCTATGTTTGTTTATTTCTATCTGGCCATATGTGTTTGGGAAGATGGATATAGGAAACTGTTCCTGATGGAAGCAATATCTGAAACCAAATGCAGTGGCTGTGCAATTCCCTAAATCCCACAGGATCCCTGTGCATCCACCACGGTGCTGGGCCAGGCAGGTGCCCAGGGAAGGGGACCCTGCAAATGCAAAGTGCAAATGCCTCAGTGCTCTTGAGGCTTAAGACAGCTTTGCCCAGGCTCAGGGCTGCAGGGTGACCGAGGGTTCCCCCACACCACTTTAGGGGTGTCCCTGCGTTCGGGGGGGCACTGGGAGGGTTTAACTTGGGATGTGAGGAGGGGAGCAGGGCAGGGCTGGGCCCCTCCAGCAGGAATCACAAAGCAAAGAGCAAGATGTTTTACAAAGATCCCCTTTGCTCCAGGCTGGCGGTGAAATTAAACACAAGGCAAGAAGCAGGCTGTGCCCCAGGGGCCGTGGGAAACACGGTCAGGTGGGGAGGAGAGAAATAAATCCCAAAAGGCACAGCCTGCCATCATGGGGAAACGCAGAGGAGCAAATTATTAGTTCGGGGTTTTTTGGTTTGTTTTTTTGTTTTTTGTTTTTTTTCCAAGACGAAAATCACCCATTAACTGTTTCTGGAAAATACTTTCCAAAGCCTTTTGTGCAGCAGTTTTTCTTAGAAGGGCTCTCCCAGCACCCCAGGCATCCCGGGCGGTGGCAGGGGAACGCCCCGCGGCCGGGGCTGGAGAGGTTTGAACTTGAACTCGCTTATTTAGCTTCGACTTTTCTCTTGATGGAGCACCCGGACTTAGCCCAAACCTCAAAAGTGAGTTACAGCCAAATATTTTTGAGGTTGGTAATGAGATACCAAAGCCTTACTTTTTTTAAAAAAAGAGCCCTGTCCCAAATTCCCCTGCAGCATGTGGGGCCGGTGCTCCACGGAGCTGGGTACGGCCAGGTGACTCCAGCACTCACCATTTTCACCGCAGAACAAACATTTGGGCATTTCTGCTCGGGGTTAATTGCGACAGATCATCTCCTTCCCTACCCTAAATTCCTACTTGGCTCCTGAAGTCTCCCACTTTCCAGCAGCCTAGAAAGATGGTGTGACCTGCAAAGCCGCTGTATTTGAACAAAACCCTGAGAAAGGATAAATGTCTTGAGATCTTCAGGCTCTGGTGCAAAGCAGCATTAGAAAAATCTGCAGCTTCCCTGGGAGAATAGTCAATTAGCAATTAGATACCCCCCTCAGCAAGGGAAAGGGTTAATTGCTTTGGTTTCCCCCTGATGCTTATGGTTAGTGCCAGTCAGATCTGGAATGATAAGAATAAAATATGATTGAAACTTCTGGCTCTTCCAAAAAAGCGTATGTTTTAATTAAATTGAGAACTAGCTGGTTAATCAGCACAAGAACTAATGGTCTGATTAGCAGGAAATGCCTGGTGAAAAATAGACCCTCTGGTCGGCTGGGCTGGGGGGAGATTCATGGGCTGGGGACACAGCCCAGAGCTGGGAGCTGCCGGTGCTTTGCGAAGGGCATCCAGGCTCCATCCGAGGAACCCCCGGGAGGAGACACATCCCTGATCCCGAAATATTCCTATGGGGGCAGGGGAGAAGGGAAGGATGTCCTTGAATGGAGCTGCCCCCCCTCAAGTGTGTCCCTGCTGAACGCCCAGCTGTTGAAACCCTTTTCAGGGAGCATCACAGGGGACGAGGGGATGCCAGGCGGGCAAGTGAAACCTCTGATCTCAATTACCTTTGAAAGGGAGAGTACAAGGATGGGGGAGACAGGATTGCAAAATCAAATTGAAATTTACTGTGTCAAGAGGAAAAAAAAAAGCCCAAACGAACAAACAAACAAACAAACCTAAACAACCCCCCCTCCCAAAAAAAAAAAAAAAAAAAGCCCACCACCATCCAAGACATAAACTTTTAAAATTAAAAAATCAATGGAGAAATGTCCTTGTGGCGACCCCTTCCCCCACAGTGCAAAGCACAGTCTTCCTTCTGATTAAAGCTCCGCCTGGAGCATTTTCGGTGGCAGGAGGCCAGGAGAAAGCTTAAGGTGCTCTCTGCAGTTTAAGGTGGAGCTGTTTACTTCACCTTCCCCAGCAACATCAGGCGTGGCCACCACGGAGCAGCATCCTCGTGTTCACGGTGACAGCCCGGACACGGTGACAGCCCGGCCGTGCCGTGCTGGCTCTGGCTTAAACCCCACCATGAGCAGAGTCGGGCTCTCGCTGCCAGAGGAGCCTCGGCGGGGTTTTGTTTTGCTTGCAGCTGCCTCCGATGGTTTTCACCCAAAAAATGAAATAGGGTGCAAAATGAGAGGGAAGGGGTGCACGAATAAGAGCTGCCCCACTGTTAGGAAGAGGTGTTTGGGATGATCCTGCTGATGCCCAAACATAGGGGTTTGCTCAGAGCTCTGGGATTCAGCCCCAAAACCTACAGAAGCCTTGTCTGTGGTGGCCTCCAACATCCCGGCTTTCCACAAGGGTCAGCAAACACCCAGAACAGCCCTGCTGCTTCTTGGGGATCAGTGCTACGGCATAAACACCCCAAGAAGCATCTGGAGGAGGAGAGTTCTCAGCTTGCAAGCAGGCAGGAGGGCACCTCTATGTCAGAACAGGAAAGGGGAGCTGACGGGCAGTTCCTGACCCTGAAAGAGGGTGCAGCCCCAACAGGGAGGGGCTCCAGAAACCAGGACCTGCACAAGCAGCCCATGCAGAGACCTGTTTATGCCCTTTCTCTGCATAAGAAGATGCCTCAGTGAGAGGTGATGGGTCTGATGCCCACCAGAAATGCTTTATCCCACCCAACAGCCCCATCCTTGCCAGCGAGGGAAGGAACACTGGACAGCCTCAGCCCAAAACCACACGGGTGCCTCTCCAAAAGTAACTGCAATCTTGGGACAAGGTTCAGGAGGAGCTGCCTGTGGATTTGAGCTGCCCTTGGATCAGCCAAGCCCCTGGGGACAGTCCCCACAGAGGGACAACACAGCAGGTTAGGAGGCGCTTCTCCTGGTCTGGAGAAGCGCAATAAGGTTAAGAAACAATGCACAGAGGTGATGCAAATGCCAGAAGGATTTTTAAAAGGGCCAATCCCAGCACTGAGCTCTCCTAAATATACACAGTGCCATCAAACCTTCAGAGTCACCCACCCCAGTTAAATGTGTCATTCAGCACGTTGGCAGCGTGGCAGTATCTCCCAGCATCTAAGCACATGAGATTAGACCTGGTCGGACCTGAACCAGGCTATAAAATGGCATGTGCAGTGCAGTTTTTAAATTGTACCTGCTGTAGGATAAATCTTACAGAGATTTTTTGGGGTTCTTTTTGTTTAAAAGTGATGCAAGGAACCAAGCGAAAAATACTGTGCAGCTCTCAGAAAGCCCCAGATCCATCTGCATGGAGCCACCATTGAGACTGGAAAGCTGCCAAGTGCAGAATTTATAAATCATGAATTGAGCCCCCCATTCCCCTCCCTAAATCGCAATTGTTTTAAAAAGAAATAAAACATATTGGTTCTTTTAATTTGCCTTTTGGAGTCTGTGCCTGTAGGCACATTTTCCATCTTTTCAAAAACACAAGGACTAGAAACTTCTCATTTCTCAGTGAAAGCTGAGCCTCACTTAATTGCTTGCATCCAAGAGCCACAGCTTTATGAAAAATTCCAAATATCAGAAGATTGGTATTAAAATCACGGGGGCTGGCAGTACTGAGATTCAAGCTAGATGCAGGATGTTCCTTTTATAAGTGCCCAGGCACCAACGGGATGCTGTTCTGCCACAAGAGTGAAAAATATAATGAGCTTTGGTCAACAGAAAATAGACCTAAAGTCTATGTTCCTTGGCCAGGTTTGTCCTTGTTTCACACTGACACTTGGCCCCCACTGGCTTTTAGTCACAGTGTCAGAGGTGATGCACACAGGGATTTAACTGGCCACAGGGCAAAGGTGGCTGGCATTTGCACAAGGGCTTTGGCACTCACAGGGCAAAGCACCTGGCAAGGGTGATCGGGAAGCAGGGAGGTGCCAAGGGGAATTTGGGGGTTAGTGAAGAAAAGCTGAGGCTCAGCCAGCCCTTCAGAGAAGCAACCTGGTGAAATTATGTGATATTTGAGACATCTTCTTGTTCAGGTCCCAACCTGCACCCCTATCAAAGCACTTTTGTTCACCTGGGCTGCTCTCCAGGCTTTGCGTTTAACATCGCAGCCCTGACCCCAGGAAGCATCTCAGGATCACAAAACCATTTAGGTGGAAAGACCTCTAAGAGCATCCAGTCCAACCACTAATCCAACACCTCTCCATCACTTTCTTGGTCAGCCTGTTCCAATGCTTGAACACCCTTTCCATGGAAAACTTTTTCCTAATATCCCATCTAAACCTCCCCTGGCACAACTTGAGGATGCTTCCACTTGTCCTATTGCTTGTTACTCGTGAGAAGAGACCCATCCCCACCTTGCATCCTGTCCTGCCTTGGGCTTTCTCCGTGGGCTTTCAGTACTCTCCTCGGCAGCGTGGTTTCTTCTGGATTTACTTCAGTGGCCATGTCCTCCCAGCCAGGCTTGGTGTCCCAGCAGCACAAGCACATTTCGTGTTGCTATTCATGGGAATGATGAGATAATGGCCTGAAATCTTGGTTCCTCTAATATAATTGAAAACGGAGCAAAACTGCAACTCTAAAAAGGAAGTCTAAATTAGGTTGCCGACGAGAAAAGGATATTTGACAGCAGGAGCAGGCTCTGGAAATGCAGTCATTGTTTCTACTTATGGGTTTTGAAATGTAAATAATTTAACACCCAGCTAAGCAGAGGAAAATCTGCTATTTTTGGTTTATTCTGAACAAAGACAGCTGTGTATTCTAAAACATACAGTTCAGCATTTAAAAAAAAAATAATACAGAAATAATGCTGTCGAGAATGTCTTTAGGTATTTACGACCCAGTGCCAGGGTCTGGGCTGGCTGTGCCTTGCATTACACTGGAACATTTGCAGCGACCCCGAGTCTAACCAGGTCATCACAATAAACCCATAAATAAAGGACTTGGATCTAGGGAGTCATTAAAAATCTCAGCTGAGGTCTAAAAGCACAGGGAGAGGTTACAAAGGCAGCCTTCAGTGAGATGGCAGCCTGGCTCAGATGGTCGGGCTGAATCCCAGTTCAGTGATGGATCCGGAGTCAGAGATGGATCCTGCTCTCGTTAACGAGATTCCCACGGCCACAGCGAGGCACCAGCTCTGTTCAGTCCAAAGCAGCCCAGAGAACCGGATTGCAATTCAAATCCTGGTCCCCATTAAAACAACAACAGCTGAAGCTGGCACACAGACATGTTTCTGGGAGCTGAAGATGAAGCCTCTTCCTTCAGAGACCTTAACTGACTCGTTCTTTGGGAGTTAGTGCAATTAGGCCTGGTTTGTTTTTCTGTTCTCTCAGCTGTCTCAAATACACTTTTTTAAAATAACTTGCTGAGAGAAAGGGTTAAAATCCTCCCAGCTGCATAAAACCTCCTGCAAATGTCACTGCCTTTCCAGCTGTGCTTCTGCCTGCTGATAGACCCAGCAACAGTTTGATGAGATTTTGGTGGGATTCGCTCCTGTTTTTCTGCTGGGTGAAACCAGACACGAAGACGAAACCCCATCCACTGCCACAACAAGAGTAACCGCAGTATTAGGAGTAGCTGCTGCCCTTCCTTCAGTGTTCACAGGGTCTGGCCACACTATATTGTGCCAAGACAGGAAATTTTTGTAGCTCAGAGATGTACTGCTGGGCCCCTCCTCCTGGTACAGACTGCAGAGAGGACACAGGGATCAGGGAGGAATTTTTCCCCAGCACAAGGGCTGAGTGCCCACACTGAGGAGGGGCTGAAGCTTTGTGGGCACATCCACCTGCCAGTATTCCTGCAAAGAAAGGCAGGTCTCTCCTGGAGGTACTGATCACCTCATCCCCATCCCATCCCCTTTACCAGCTGCTGGTGGTGGTGCAATCTGGGCTCTCCCAACAACAAGACTTCACAGGCCTGGCTGGGGAGGTGAAACCTATGCTGGCATCTGTCCTGGTAGTGCCTCAGCCAGCCAGGCATAGCTGGGACGAGCCGGGCAGCATCTCCTCTGCCACAGATGGAAAGGTAGATAAAACTCCTTCAGAAATATACAGGTGTATCTTGGGTGGCCAGGGTTTCCTGCACAGCACAGAAACTCTCCTTGCCGCTGCCAGGCTGCCTGGCTGTAAACACATTACCGAGCTGGAGGGCAAAACACACTGGTGCTGATTCTTCTTGGAAAACCTGACTCTGGGTGTGGGGAGCACCTGGAAATCTTCCTCCCAGCTCTTATGTTAATCCAGCCTCACAGGCCTGCTGAGGCTCATTGAAATTCAGGGGGAGTCTTCCCATTGAGCTTTGAATAAGGTCGTTTTTCTCTTCAGTGTTCTTTTCTTTTTTCTTTCCTTTTTTTTTTTTTTTAAACCTCTGCTCAGTGTGGGGGAAAATGTATTTAAGCACAGAAGTGCTGCGTTTGCAGCCGCGCTGCCGCTGTCTCCCCGGCGGCGATGTGGCTCTGTGAGAGGCTCCATTCCCACAGGGAGGTTGTCAGAGGGGATGGCCTCCGGTGCAAACCTCCTCAAACACATTTTGCCTCACGCCAAACCCACCCAGACACTGTGGGTCCGACTGGGCTGATGTGGAGTCAAATGCTGCTCGGGCTGCGCTCGTTTTGCACGTAAGAGAGACACAGTGAGGGGAAGAGGTGGGCTGGTGTGTATAAGATAAGATTTTTCTTGGTTTGGGAGTTGGTCTGGCTCCTTCCAATGAATGCTTTTTATCTATGTACCAAAATAGTAAGTTAGTTCTTATATAAAACGTGTTATCCAGGGGATTTGAAGCCCCTCTCAAGGAAGAGCGGTTATTCCCAATTTACAGATGGAAATGAGACTTACCCAGCATTGCACACAGCCGTGGTGGCTGAGCTGGGAATGTCCCTAACCATGCTTGGTTCTCCCTCCCCAGGGCCACCACATCTCCTCACCTGTGCTATTCAGTCAGCACAAACTCTGCTGACCCTCAGACATCCTTTTATCCGAGACTATCTCCCCTTCCACTTGACTCCAGGCGAGGAAGCCATAAAAGGCTCCAGCAACTGATGCCCATCAGCCATGCTCCAGAATTTCTGATTTTTGGGAGAAAAGTCCTTTTTGCCACAAATTTTCCCTGACTTTCCCAAGATTTGATGTGGTAGGGTGGAAGGTCCATGGAGAGGACACAAAGTAAAAAACCTTCACCGTTTCTCCCCAGCCATCTCAGCAGCTTTATCAGACTTGCCTGCTTTCCTCTGGGAGATCTTTAGACTAAACAAGCAAGCTTTGAGTGCTACCTGCTTTCTATTTTATCCCCTTTCCTGCTGAGTATCCCTCCATCTCCCAACCCTCCTCAGCACCGACACTGCAAACACAAAGGTGAGTGAGTGAGTGCAGGGAACAATGAGTGCTCCTGATATGAAGCAGATGGGGTTGAGGAGTTTGATACAAATAGTCTCTTTTTTAATTCATTGAAACTCTCTTAATCCTCCCATCCCCCCAAGACTGCTCCCCATATGCTTCATTAGAGAGCTGAAAATGAAGCTGCTCTTTTGCAATCCAGGATTTTGTAGTATCAGCCATAGGTGTGACTTTGCTCCACATTATTAATAATGTGGTGAATATTGCAAGTGGTTTCCTGTGAAAGTGGGCTTGGATGCTGGAATTAATTCACTGGGTGAATTCCTCTCCTTTCCTCATGCTCCACCTTTCTCTGAGTGTTCATAGAGTGCATCAACTGGAATTAATGTCTGCAAAAATTGACTTTTGTAATGGGATGAAAATCAATAGAAATTTTCAGTTTCTCTTTTCAAGCTGAATCAGATGAACATTTTGAGCCAAAGTAACAGAATGTGTCATGGGTTGAAGAGAAATGGTCAATCAAAATTATCCAAAATCCATGTTTTGACATTTTCCATTGTAGCAAACTGATCAGGTCTTGCTAAATCCTTTGACTGTGAATCAGCACATAAGATTTCATTTGTGGTTACTTCTATAATGGTTGCGTGTAGGGTCCTACAGGGCCTTTGGTGCTGTTGGCAGCTGGATGCATTTGCTCCCCTTTTCCCTGCAGGATAAATTCCTTGGTTTTCTTACTTTTGGTGATACTCACTCACAAGACTTGCATAATGCACCACAGGCTGGAGGGTCTTTTTGACTTACACGAGATTTCCTCAGGATAAAATTATAGATTTTGCAGTGGCTTATTTTTGCTAGAAAAATGTGTTTTAACGGAAAATTCCCAAGTTACTCTTGAGCTGTGATATTCACAGAAACACAAATCAGTGTTCACGGAATGTACCTTTTAAGCATATACTGATTTTTATTCATTTCAGCCATATTTTGACACCTGAGCCAGGAGGTAAATCCCAGATCCTGTGATCTACATTGATTAACCATCTAGCTCAAAAAAGTAACACTGAAAAATCTGAATCAATCATGAGCATAATGAGTTAAAAACATTTCAAATAATACCCAACTCTGGCGAAGTAACAACCTGCTTGCAGAGACTCCACAAGGAGAAAGAAAATCTAAATTCATTGGATAAATTATTTGTTGCAAATTATTTCTTCAGCTCTAATTAGTAATCTTCATTTTACACAGTAGGCCTCTAATGACCTGCTTGACAACTATGATGTCTGATAGACAGTGGGGATTTGCATGAAAATGAGTTTTGTTTTCTCCCATCCCAGCCATAAAATGACAACAGCGAGGCAGCTCGGCTTTACCGTGCAAAAAGGGAATACCCAGGCACCCAAGCTCTGGGTAAGAGAAGATAATTCAGCTATATTTTGGGAAATAGAGAAAAAAAAACCCAGGAGGCACTAATTCAAACAAAAAAATAATAGCACCCAGCACACAAAGACTAATCAGATGCGGTTGCTAAGTGGAGTCATGTGAAGAGCAGATGATGGAGGGAAAGCAGAAGATCCAGCTCCCAATGAAAACGTGGTGACCCAGGTCTTGCACTGCTGTTTTCTGGGATTGAATAATCTTCTGCCTTTTTATGGCAAGGGTTTTGAAATGTTGGACATATTTCAAGAGCATGATCATCTCCTGTCTGCTGAAAATTGACAGGATTTGGATCTTTCTCTGGCTTGTGTATCTTGAACCCAGGCAGATTTGAGCAGAAGATGATGCTCTTGCCAGTCACAAGCAGCTCAAATAAGGTTAAAACAGAGCAAGAGAAAACCAGGGTGAGGCAACAAGGCTGATGCCCCTCCTGGAGCTCCAAGGATTTCTTTCTCTGGGATTTGCAGTATTTTTTTGTGATTTCAGCAATGTTATTCCCAGCCCAGTTCAGCACATCTTGTGCTTTGACAGTTCACTGCACCTGGAAATTATTTTTTGATAAAAACTGACAACCTCTCTGATTTTGGAAGGTTTTTTTGGAAATGGGAATTTAATCTTACCTGCCTTCTGAACTTCTGCTGGTGTAAAAGGAGGTGAAAGTGGATGTCGATGCAAGTGGTGCAAGAAGCACTGTAATGCTGCCTGCACAACATTCTTTCAGAGTCCTGATCTGGGGTGCAAGCAGGGAAAAGGCTGAAGGTTTCTCTTTTGGCAAGCAGGCACTGGGTGTACATACACAGTCTGTCATCAGACAAGCTGCCATCAGCGTCCTGTCCACTTATTCGATGGTAAATGTGAACATGATAACTTGAATTGCTACAGTAAATCAGTGAGCTATTGGGGTAACTGAGTCCAGAATCTGACCTCAAAAGAAATCTTACCCAATTTTTCTTTTTTTAAAAATTATTTTACTCAAAATAATATTGTAATCATATCAATTTTTTAAGAAAAAGGCAATTTTTAGTTGCTGGTCATCCCATTCACTTGATTTTTTCCTTTAATGATTTGGCAAATGATCTCCCAGCAAAAAAAGATAAAAGATGTAATAAACTGCTTTCAGCCACTTCTCTGTGAATTGATCCCGCTCCTTCTTCATGTATTGTTGATCTTCTAATTTAATCACTTGTCCAGAGGGCACATGCAATTTTTTAGGAAGTAAAAATGTCACACAAGAAAAAAGAAGGAGGATGAGAGTGGAAATATCATCCCTTGCCAGGCTGTATGTTCTATATGGGAAGCATCACCCAGCACAGGCACTGCCTTGGGCTGGGAACTGAAGTGATGAAGAGGAGCCTGACTTCATCCTGCCAGCATCAGTGTCACCAAGCTTGGCCAGGGGAAGCATAAATCATTCAAGGGCCAGTGGACAGGCAGCCAGGAATACATCAACACAGCCAGAATGATTGCAGGAGTTTTATTTTACCAGAAAACCAACCCAAAAACAGTCTGGGGAGGGCATGGGGAGTGTTCTGTGCCAGCAGCCCTGGTCAGCACTGTCACCTCTGCAGGGACAGCAGCAAAAGTGATTTTCTGCAAGTGGGAGTCAGAAGTGAGTGTGTGCAGTGCTGGTTCTCAGGGGCAATGACTGGCCACGATCTGCAGCCTTTAGCTGGTTGGCCGTGGCAACCTCTGGCTTTCATGTATCCCAAAAGGCAGAAGATGAAGGGTTAGGCATGGCTGTGCTTGTGGATGCAGCATTTTAACGATTTATTGAATTCTTTTGTGTGCTGGTTGGGGGTTTTTTTTAGGGTCAGGAGTTGCTGTTTTAAAATGCTCTGTAAAAAGCAGATGTGTAAATCAATTAACTTTTAAAGTGCATTTTCATGGGTGGCAGAAAACCTGCTCAGCTCTGGTGCCAGCCCACACCCACAGCCCCCGTGGTCACCCCATAAAGGTGTTCAGCCCTTCAAAGCTTCCCCTGTGAAACTCAGCCACCTCAGTGGGAGCTCTGCACTGGGATTCCTCAGCCACAGCCTGTGTGGAGAGGACACAGCACAGCCCCTCGCTTCCAGTACCCAGGGTCCCTCTGCAAAGGGACCAGAGAAGATCTGCATCCCTGGGAGAGGAGAAGCAGCAGTGGGCAGCAATTTCTGCACGTGGATGCAGAGGGGAGCAGCTGTGGGGTGGCCAAGGAAGGGATGGAGAGCTGCAACAACACAGCAGTTTGGAGCAGGTGGTGCAGGAGGAGAAGTGGCCAAGAAAGTCCTTTCTAGGGAGTTTCCATAAACATCTGCAATGTGCAAAGCCAAGCTGGGACATGTGCCCACAGCCCTATGTACAGACCTCATCCAAATCTACTCCTAATCTTCTCCAGGCTTAGCTGGGCTGATCCAGGCTGCAACATCTGACAGCTGGTTCCTGAGACCCAGCAGAAAATGGGGATGGCCTTGGGCTTTCCAAACCTGGGACTGCTCCATGTCCTCCCCAGGTCTCTCCTGGGCACGGGCTGGAGCAGTGAGTGGGGCTGTGACCAAAATAGAAAGTGCCTAGAAAGTGGTGGTGGCTGGGGTCTGAATCTGCCTCAACAGGGTTTGGGTCATGTCTCCTGGGGTTTAAAAAAAGAAACAGGCTGTGACTGCGGGCCAAGTCCTCTGTTGGTATAAATGGCCATGGTCACCTTGAGCAGAGTTCAATCTATTTATACCAGCAAAGAATTTGGCCCATCAGATAGAAGAAATCCTGCCCTTCTCTTTGCGTCTCTGAGTTTCTGCCCTGTAGAGCCACAAGACCGTGTGTCCACAGAAAGGAACAATAAAAGGGAGCCTTTCCACTAGCACTGTTTTGCAAAAATTGTGGATACAGGGAAAGTCAAACTTTTCATAGGAACACACCCATCCTGATTGGACTTTCTCTGGCAACTGTTGTTCAGCAGGCTTGTACCATAAAATTCTCCCTCGGCAAAATTCGTCCCCTGCCAAAGCAAACAGCTGAGTTCAAACCACACAGAGCACCAGGGATGTGCAAAAATGAAGGGCAAGAAACCCAAACTCCAGCTCTCTCTGCCTGTGGGACTTTTACCAGCAGGGAAGCATCTTAGTAAAGGGCGATTTGCTCATCCAGGGTGTTCCTCTCTCCAGGAGGGTGGAGAGCGAATTTGATTTGCTTGTTTGTTTTAGAAAAGCTTTGAAAAGCTCTCAAATTCAGGGGAAGAGCTGCAAAAAATCTCAAAAAAAACCCCAACCCCAAAACCTTCTTGGGTTTTGAAAGCTTTTTCCTGCCCTGTTCCAGAAGGGGTTGTTAATTGTAGAGCATTTCAATTGCAGAAAGTCTGACTATTGAGTCAAGGAGTCTTTTTGAGCGTAACCAGATGTGTGGGGCTTTTGCAAGTCGCTCTCAACATCACAGAAGCTCAATATAGTTAGCATTGCTCAGAATTTTCACTGCCAGTGGCTGTAAATATGTCTGCATGCATTCCATTGTAGAGACCCCCGCAAGCATCTAGGAACCAAAACTTTCCCTCCGCATCCCAGCCACCAAAACGAGATTATGCACTGATTGCATAATTACTGTACAACAAGGTTTGCTCAGCCCCTCCGTGCACGATGCTTGTTCTCATAGCACTTAATAGGAGAGACATAACAGGCACCAGCTTGAATAGCTGCATGCCAACGAGGCATTGCATTTCCCAAAGCAGCTTGAGTCTGCAAAATCTGGTCCAGCTGCTCAGCGCACACACAAGGGTGACAGGCAAGCGCCTCCCAGCCCACGCTGGGACAGGAACTGGAATGTGCATGGGGAAACACCGCCCTTCCCCACACTGAGGTGGGCTGGCTGGCTTGCAGCACTGACTGGGTTGTTTCTTCAGGCTACCACAAGCCAGCTACATTAATGCTGTGGCCTTCACATGTGTTTTGCCTGCACCAGCATTTGCAAATCTGGACCGATAATGCTCTCACTAATTTTGCTCCGTCTGCTGCTGTTCTGGTCTTTCCTCTTTGCTCTGAGTGAATGATTTAAAATGGCTCAAATCCCACACAAGGCTTGTTTTTCTAATGAGTTAGGCAGCAAATTTGCTCATGTATTCAGCCCTGGCTTCGTCCTGAGTGCTATGGATCTGGAACAGCCCATAAACAGCAATTTGCACATCTTTTAAGCTCTATTGTTTAGGCAATGGGTTTTACTTGGATGGTTGAAGGCCAGCCCTCTCTTTGCACAAAATGTTTTCTCTGCTCCAACACTAACTACAACCCTTTCTTTCTGCTTTGCATTTATTTGCAATTAAAATAAATGGACCAAATGCTACCAGATGAAATGAGCACGACATTTCTTGTTGACTTACCCACAGTTCCAACAGGTACCATGGCCCTGCACTCACTGCTTGTCCTCTCCACCCGTTGCATATTGCTGACGTGTTGGCTCTTCTTTCCTAAAACACAAATCCTTCAGGGACTTGCTGGGTCTTTTCTCAGCCTGTCTCTGGAAGGGGCATGTTGATGGTGCACAGTTGTTACAGCAGGGTGGTCTCCAGTTCTGCACACACGGGTTTATTCTGGGGGATGTGAAGGAGCAGGGCTGGGACCTGTCTCCCCGTGACAGTAGAGCTGTCCATAAATGTCTGCCTGTTCAAACACAGTGGCAAAGCAAAGATTATGGGCCTGAGCTGATTGAAGGTAATTTTTTTAAGGGTTAGGTTGAAACCCTTAGGTTGGAACATGCTGTAAGGAAAAAAACATGAAGCATTTTGAGAAATTTTCAGGGTCTTTAATGTCACACACATACCCTTTGGAAAAAGAGGTTTTCCGGTTCTCATCCTTTCATTATCCACCATCTCCTCTAACTCATGGTTCAAAGTCACTCAGATCATGCTCCTTGGTTTGCCACCCTGCAGTGCTGTGATTTGTCTCTCTGGTTTGGCAAGTGGGCTGACAGTGGGGAGAGAGAGTTAGGACAGGACAAACTCAGGGCTGTACAGACACATCTGTGCCATGCTGAAGAAATCCACCTTCCTTCCTATTTTCTGTTGGTGATATAACCAGCAGAAAGCTATTTGGAGAAAGGCTTTTTCAGTCTGAATTGCGCTAAGGAAGGCACTCAGGCTATTGGGAAGGTCGTGCCCCTGTTAAAGTCCTTCACCCTTTCTTACTGTGCTCACTCACCGCCATTAATTGATTAGCAGCTTTCATGGAAAGGTTGGCAAAGTACTTTACGAGCTACACCAGAACCCTCAGCTGCACTGAGCTGCTCTGGGATGGAGAGAAGTGGAGACAGATCTGACATGGGGAGCAGCGGGGGCACAGATGGTCAGCAGATATGTGGGGCAGAAGATAAAATGCCAATGATTCCCGGGGCAGACATTCACTCCTGCCAAGTATGCCATTGGGCCTTTTATATCCCCACAGAGCAGATATTTTTAAAGTTTTTGCTAGACCTTAGAAAAAAAATCAGATTTTTAAGGTCCTTCTAGACAGATGTAGTGAGCAGAAGAGGACCGTGGCCATTTAGGTCAGTGTCTGTCCCACCGGGGTGCAGGCGATGCATTACCAGGTCAGCCTGATCCCAAACAAGCCGAACATTCCAGGCAAGACTGATCACAGTGTTTTCAATTCATCTATTTTTATCAAAACACATGGGTGGCTTTGAGCATGGATGCATTTGGCACCCAGGCGTCCCAACCCCGGGATTGCTCCCGGCTGCAGGCACGGCCCATGGCCCGGCCGCGGTGAGAGGGCAGGGGAAGAGCCACAGCGAAATGAGGAGCTCGCTGCACAGAAAATGGACATTTTGACAGGTTCCCATCTCATATTAGAAATGTTTTGATTTCGTTTCCTCTGCAGAGCATAAACAGATTTTGAAACCTCAGAAGTTGCCATGAGACAAAACCCGTTGTTTCCTGGCCAGCTCTAATTGCGGCTTGCGACCAGCCCTTGCCTACTGAAGTCAGAAGTTACACAAGGGAGGATTCTGGCTCAGCACAGATTTGTGTGCAGAAACGTGATTTGTCACTATCTCTTTAAGCAAAGTTAACTCTTCAGTTAATTATTTTTTGTGTGTGTTTTCTGTGTCTCCTTACCACCAGCAAATACCTGCAAAAAGTGTCCTACAGGCTGTGTGACAATGGGAGGGGCTGATGTGAACATGGCATGCGATGTAAGCATGGCAATGCCCTCCTTTTATCCCCTGCAGTGCTGGGATCTGACTGCAGCCATGGGGCAACATCCCCCATATGCCCCAGCATGGCACAGCCACCCCAAGGACTGAGCTGAGCCTCAAGCAATAGCATCCCCTTCCTCATGTGGGAAGGGCACTTCCATCTCCCTGTCCTCTAAATCCACAGGCTGAGACTTTTTGAGTTGTCTTGGAGATTTTAATGCCAGCAGAAGATGAAAAAAAAAAAGAAAAGGAAAAAAAAAAAAAGAAAAATAAATGAGCCACCCAATTCCTGCAGACAGCTTTGAAAATATCAACCTTGACAGCTCTGAAAATATCAGCCTTGTATTTCTGGGCAGCTCATGAGCTCAGGAGTGCTGACAAAGTGGCTAGAATTAGGGAAGAGCAAGAAAAATGATGAAGTGCTTGGCTAGAGGGGCTTGGCCACGGTGGGAGGAGGCACTGAGGGTTGCATGACTGCATTGGAACAGGGAAATGTCCAAGGGGCAAGAGGGGGGCTGGATGGAGGTGGTTGGTGTTGAGAAAAACAAAAGCCAACAGTGGCAGCACACCAGGAAACCTTTCCTCAGTCTGAACTTCAGCCCATTGTGAAACCTTCCCTCTGGGGAAATGCTGGAAACCCCCGAGGTCATGTCAACAACGGTGGGGCTGGCTGGAGCCGCCCGCAGGAGGCCCCGGGAGGAGACACAGCTCTGGAGAGAGCTGGTGTACCTGGGCCCTTCTGATTTACCTGATCACATCAAAGCAACCCGTCCTGCAGGGCTCAGTGCAGGCAGGGACCGGACTGGCAGCCAGGTTTGGCAGAGCAGGGGCAGGAAGAGCCAATTTTGCAACTGGTTGGTTGAGTTATAACAGGAGCGCACAGACCCACTGTCTGTACAGGCACTAAATCTACAGGCCAGTGTTCTTCTTTAGGATCAGGGCTCCATCTAAGAGAAAATCCTAATTTCACTGTCTGGTACCAAACAAGTTGATAGCACTGCCGAAGATTTATAAATATAGGACTTCTTTCAAAACAATCAGCGCTGCTCTTGACCTGAATTCAGGCTGTTAGGTTTTCATCCCCTCTCATGACAATTTTATTTTATCATCCCCGCCACTACACAGATTTTTCTGCAATGACTAATTTTGAAGATGGTAAGCTCACTGCTGAAAAACAGCATCAGAAATGTGCGGTTATCAGGAGCAATGGGTGCCAAAGGCACAAATCTTACAGCTATGTGAGGGGAAGCGACGACAGTCATCTGAATACAGAATTATTTGCATCCCATCTTTGTCCTAGTGCCTCTGTAAAAGAAAAACAATCCTTTTTTTTTTTTTTAAATGTCTAAGGAATAACATCATAAACCAAAAAACCCCTCCAAGTTACTGTTAAATTTCCTTTGTGGTGTCTGTAGCAATCCCTTAAAGGGTTAGCTCTGAGCATTTCTTAATTTTTCAAGGATAACACAGGAAACGACTGCAACTGTGTTGGGTAAGTACAGAGATTGTTTTTTCAATGAATTCTTTGTGTCTTTGATTTCCATTTATACTTCTGCATTCTGGTGCACCTAAGCAAATATTTCTGGGAGGAGCCAGGGAGCACTGAATTTTTTTCTCAGAACTGATATTTTGACTATTTTCAGCCAGCTTTCAAGTTGACTGAAAAATGAGGGTCATTGTTTGGGAGGAAAATTCCCTGGTTTATTCCACATTTTCCCAATTTTTGATGCTTCAAATTTAAAATCCCAGTGGCATTTAGAAGGCCCAAAGTGTTTATTTCTTGCCTGGGCTCTGCAGTGCTCGACCATGCTGCTCTTGAGGAAGGACAAGAGTTATGTGATGTATCGGACCCGTCGTGACTGAAATTATCTGAGAAATCATTGCAGACCCTTTTTTATTGCAAGAAAAATGGAATTCTCCTCTGCCAGAAGGCAAACAAAGCTATCATGTTTTGACCACAGCAAATCTTCAAACAGGGAAAGAAGAAATCACGTTCTGTGATCGCGTTTTCATGTGTCATTGATTGCTATGGCAATCCGATTGCCAGATCCTTTGGTATCTGAAAGCCTGGGCAATTGTTATTTTTAAAGCCTTAAACCGCAGGCTGTGCCTCCTGAAACCCTTGATCTTGGCTCTGCCGGCTCTTGGGTTTCACTTTTGCACGTTTGTGGAGATTTGGGGAGTTTCCAGCCCAGCGAGCAGCAGGGCTTGTTCATCTTAGGGCAGATGCTTCCAAAACGCAGCGGGAGCAGGGCACACATGTTTTCAATTATCATATAAGAATTAAAAAAACCCCAAAAAAAACATTCTTAGAGGTTTCCAGACTTAGGCCTAAGTGTTTACAAAACTGGTTTCAGCTTTTAAGAATGTATTTCCTGGCTTTGAAGCGGAGCCCCTTGACTTCATGGGACGTTGGATGTGATCCTTGACTGTTCCTGGAGCTCCAGTGCCAGAGTGGCTCAGAGCAGGGGCTGATACCCAGAGCTCCGTTCCTGCTGTGCCAGGGATGGGAGGGCTGTCCCAGCCTGCCAGCCCCATGGACTGCTACACCTTTTTAAGGGTTGTTTGGGTTTTTTTATTCCATTCCATAGGATAAAAAATGCTGCACTATTTTCCCGTCTCTGAGGAGGTTTTGGCCAGCCCCAGTTAGGAGGCACACTTGTATTTAGTGGTGTAAGAGCTAAAAACTGCAGAGAATCCTCAAAATCACACTGGGGAAGCAGAGAGAGAGGAGACTAGGGTCCAGCCTTCAGACAGCAATGCTGGATCGCTCCCTGATGTGACTTTCTCCCTGTTTTTTCCATAGCCATTATAAATACCATAAAAAAGCGCCAGTCCAATCAGTCTAAGTAGAGTTTATAGTACATTAACACTTGTATATTAACATTTTAAATATATATGATGTCCTTTTTGCCCTCTGGTTTTTGCTTCTTCCATTAGCAGTGAAAACTGCTGTTATATTTTATTCCCCTTCACTTCAGCACTTGATGTACCTCCACGAAAACCTGCAGTTATTCTATAAAATCAGTCACTGAGGTAAATAATAACAATCTTACCCCATAAACCTGCTGAAACCATTGAAATACAGCAAAAGATTAGAGCAATCATTATTAATATAAACTATAAGAAAACAGAACGTTAGCTGAATCTGTTATAAAAAAAGGGATTTTTTTTTCTCCAAGTTGGTTTTAATTTCGAATAAATAACAGAAATATTTTTTCTGGGAACATGAAGGATAGTTTTATAGCCTCAGTCTATCAGCAATAATGCCCCGTTGGCTCTGCTCTCTGCCGCACACGCTGAAGAGCTCAGACTCTAAAGCACCAGCTTCTCTTCTTCAGATACAGGGTGAAAATACTGATAATGAACATTTCATAAAAGCACAAAGACCTTTATCAAAGGGAAAGATGCATAATGTATTTTCAGCGTTATTATTATTATTATAGCACTTGCCTTTACACAATTATTATTTGATGTTTAGGTTTGCTTGAGAGGAACATCTGAAAAAGATCTTCTAAGTCAAATCCAATGCTTTTAAAAGGCACTTAATTAATTTTTCTTGCTGTGTTTATGTAGAGAGGTTATTTATTTGGAGATCATCTGTCATTTTTTTGTGCAAAACATTTGAATTTTTTAAGTCTATTAAGTGAGATTACTTGTGCAATGGGTATATTTTTCCCCAGCCCTGCAGGAGCCTCCTGCACGGTGATTTAGTGCTTATGAAACCTGCCTGGCTGCCCTGGAGACCATTTTTTTCTTAATTGGTGGAGATACAGATCCAGTCCTTCAGGAACATGCCTGATGTGTCTGCACACACCAGCACAAGGACCTGGGCAGCCTCAGCCCCACTGTGCTGCTGGGACATGGAGGGCTTGGAAATGCCCCATGGGAACAGAGTTTTTGACCTCTACATGGGCTTCTTTTGAATAAACCCACTGTGGCTGGGTAGAGCCTCCCAAAACACCCATCATCTGGGCTGTGGGGAGCCAGATCCTGTTTTTTCACTGTAATACTAAAATCAATTTTTTTTCCCCTACTATTGATTCCATCCCCTAATTTCCTGAGGAATTCCTGTAAAATTCCCTGAGGAGTTGTACAATGGGAGAAGACAACCATTTCCAGGTCAACTCAAATGCATCATCATCTCAATTATACATGGCAAATTTTCCTGCCCACTTCTCCCACCTCGTGACGTGAGAGCCGGGAGGCTGACAAAGCACTGGGGTCGTTCCACCAGTGGTGCTTCTCCAGCTCATGGGGGAATTAAAGAAAAGCAATGCTGGGATCAGGAAGAGTCATATCCTGTGCTTGCCTCAGCCTTACCAACCTGGTGCCCTGCTGGTCCATGTCCATCACTGCAGGGCAATGTCTAGGAAAACCACTGGGAGGGGTGGATCGTTTTTCACCTGGGGATTCAGTTCAGGCTCCCTTCTACAACACCTTGAATTTAATTGACAGAATATTAAACCATGTCACATTAGTATTAAAAATAAATGGTATGGACCAGACATCTGAGAATCAGACAAGGTGAAGGATTTTATTATTTTTCCCCCTTTTTAGTGTCTTTCTTAACACTGCAAAGGCTTGCCAGAGCCTGAGTGGTGTTAACACAGAAAATATCACTTTAAATTGAGAAGTTTATCACTTCAGATCTCCTTTGCCTCCATTCTCTGACCAGTCGGTGTCTGGCAGCACGACTTCGTTTCTCATTAGCGCCGAGGCAAGAGATGAGGCCGTGCTTGGGCGATCTGACAGTTCAGGCCCTTGTTTTTACAGATTGCCTTTAGCAGCTGAACTTGTCAGACATTTTAGGTAGAAAGAGCAGAAATGAGTAATGGAGGCATCTGATTATAGCCATAAAATTCACCCAACCCCAGAAGGATGCATAGCTGCTCCAGGAAAACCCAAGCAGACATTTTAAGGCGTTTGCAGACTCCGGGGCTGCCGAGGTTGCTGCCAGCAGTAATAAACTCCCATGATCCGATCCCAGCGTACGCCCAGCTCAGCTGGCTGTTTTATTCGGGCGAGGTGTGGAGGGCAGAAATTCCCTTTGGTTATTTTCACTCCCAATGACAGGGTATGTGCAGAAACCCAATGATCCAGGACTGTTGCTAAATCTTAATTCTATTGCTGCCCCCTTGGGGGATCGGTGTGAGTGGGGTTTTTGGCAATCCTCAGGGTCTCTTTGGGGAACAAGAGTGTTTTGAGATCCCTGAGCTGCCACTGCATGACTATATCAGATAAAGCACTTAGAACTCTGCCTTTGGCAACCAGGAGAAGCAGAGGTGGCCAGAAAACCATAGAATCATGGAATAACCTGAGATGGAAGGGATCCACAAGGATCATTGAGTCCAGCTCCTGGCACCACACAGGACAGCCCCAGGAATCCCAACATGTGCCTCAGTGTGTTGTCCAAATGCTTTCTGAACTCTTGGCAGGACTGAAGACGTGACCACTTCCCTGAGGAGGCTGTTCCACTGCTCAATTCCCCTCTGGGTGAAGAACCTTTCCCTAATATCTAACCTAAACACAGGATGCCTTGCAAGCTGGTATTGCAGCCCTGGACCACCTGCTCCTCTGCCCTCCAAGCCAGCTTGGTCTCCCTCCTCAGGGTGTGGGGGCTCAGAAAGAAGAGGCTTTTCTCCTTCTTGGCCTGAATTTTACCTTTTGCTTGAATTTTGACAGCACTGACAACAGCTTTGCATTTTGCTGTGTTTTTGCAACAGACAAATGGGGATGGTTTCAGGCTGGGGTTGAAGCTGGAGGGAGCAGATTTCTCCTCCAATGTTCAAACTCTTAAAACTGGGCATGTGTGTCCTGGAAGCAGAAGGATGGTCCGATTGTGATGCATGGACACATAGAGGAATGTCATGAACCAGACAGCACTGGACTGGCTCCAAATGCTGCTCTCAGTTTCTTCCCCAAGTTAGTAGGCGAGTGGCCACATCTCCAGCAGGAGGTCAGACTGACCTTGGAAAATGTAGGCAATGCAGCTCACCCAGTTTGTAAACTGAGTCCAGCACCAGGAGCTGTAAGATGAGGTGGCCCAAGCCAGAAACCTCAACCCCGTGACCTGACTTGGTCAGCCCTCGATGACCCTGAGACAACTAAACCTACACTTTATCATGAAACAGCAGATCCTGTGTCTTTCTGTGGTCATCCCAGCAAGGGTCAAACAGGCACAAGGGGTTTAATGCTGAGACTGGATGAAAAATTTCTTTTTGCTGAGCTGACTGAGAGGCTGAGGAGGCTGGAAGGAGGAGAGCTGGGGCTGACACAGAGCAAGGAGAAACGAATGGCTTTTAGTGTTTCTCATTTATTTTGCCCAGCTACTTGGAACACCTTCTTTCAAGGATTTTTTTCCCTTTCTGCTTTATGGCAATTACCTCTGATTGTTTCAAATTATTAGCATTCAGAAATGAAGCATAATTATCTCTTTCCAATATTTTTTGTGGGTTTTTGATTTCAAATCCATCCAATAAACCCAACCTGAATTAATGAGCCTGCCCAGGCAGTTTTTAGATAAAAGCAAAGCCAAGAAGCCATTCCTGCTTTTGCTGCTGCTCGCCAGTGCCCACGAGGCACCGCATGCTGCTATTCCCTGCAAATAATAGGGAGTGGTCCCAAAGAGTGAGCACTGCCCTAGCAGGATCCCTTCTTCCCAGTTATCAGAGGACACCTGATGACATTAGCAGCAGCAGAGCAGTGGGTGTTTCGTCTCCCGTGGTTCATGTGCAATTACAGGAAGGGCAGTTCATGCCCAGGCGCTGCCAGAAGCGGTGCCTGCTCCACTACGTTCGGCCCCACTGCTGACACCTCCCTGCCTCCCATCAAAGAGAAACGTGAGGAGCTGTTTCACCTGATCTGAGGGAAGCTTTTGACACAGTTAACTGTAGCATATTAATTAACAAACTTCAGCACTGAGGCTCCTCTGATGCAGCTCTCACAGGGTTTCACAGCTGAAGCGAAGGAGGAGGAGGGAGGGGATGTTCACGGCTCTGGGTCCTTCACCCCACAGAGATGCAGCATCCAGGTACAGCACCAGCAGCCAGGGTGGTGCTCCAGGGTGCTGGGAGGGGATGGAGCAGCAGCATCCCTCACCACCCAGCCAACCTCACCCTGGTGTTATCTTGCAGCCCTGCCATCCCACAGAGGGGCTTCTCACTGTGATTTTCTCTGTGAATTTCTAAGGAGATGATAGACAAAGACAGGTTAGAGCAGGGGCTGCCTGGCTCCTGTTGCCCCACATCCCAGCTTGGCTGTGTCTATATTTAGACCCATCGTGCTTCTGTGGTCCTGTGCTCCTGCAGAAACATGAACCAAGGGAAAATGGGGCAGTGGATGACAGCAATGTCACCGTGGCCCCAATGCACAGCAAGTGCAGGCCATGGAAATTGGGTCAGCTTCTTCTGGTGTAAATCAGCACTCCTTTGCTGAAGCCAGTGGAGTTCAAAGAGTGCAAGAAAGACCAAAATTAGGTCAATCAGATGCACAGCTCCTTTTATGCAGCAACGTAACCCTCTTCTTTCTTCCTACTATTCTGCACAGTCAAGTAGGTCAGAAGTATCTCCTGTCAGGCAGCTGGGTCCACTGAGGTAGCTCTGAAATATTCTCCAGATCAGCGGGACATCAGGAAAAGACATCCCTGTCCCCTCCTGCCACTGTGGTCTCTGAGCACATGTCTGAGGGGGAATAGGCTCTCAGCAGAGGGGCTGATAAAGGTTGGGATTAAAACACCCCAAAAGTCTTAGTCTGGGTTTAACCAGGCAAGAGGTAACGCACATTCCTAAATACCCCATTCGTAGCACTCGCCTTCTGGGCAGGGTTTTGCCATGGGCTGTGCTTGGAAGGGGCATCACAGACATGATGAGGGGCTGTTCTGGTGGCCCCCAGCAACCCCTGAGCCACCTGCACTGGAGCCTGGTCCCCGTGTGATGTGCTACGGCAGGGTCCCACAGCTTCCAGTGCCACTGGCGTTAGGGCAAATTTTCCTTCCCAAATGAGTGCTAGAATAATTGGCACAAACCTGTCCTCAGAAAGCAGGGCAACAGCTCTTCTATTTCTCTGCAGAGCCTCTTATACACAACCTTCTGTACATATTTTACATGCCTTGAACCAGTGAGACCAGAACAACTGCTTAACACCCATTGGAAAAGAAGCATAATTGAAACAAACTGGAAATAAGATTATTAGTGAAGCAATCCAGCTTCCTATTTGCATTCACCAGGAGTGGTGCCAAAAGGTAATTCTGAAGCTGGAGAAATTCTGTGGAGAACTGTGGTGGAGTCAGCGGAGCAGCGCAGGGAGGGCAAACGTGGGTGAGAAATAGTCTTGAATCGCTGAACACGATTGTTTGAGCTATAATGATTTTGTGATTCTGACTGAGAACTTTCTGCCTGAATCATAAAATAAATAAGGGTCCTGGAGCACCATGGCTTCGTACCAGCAGCCAAGGAGATGAAATCATGAGACTTTCAAAACCAGAGCTGCTCCCAAGTTTGGCAACTCCCCTCTGCGGTGAGGAATGAAAGCTGTGTGCCAAGTCAGTCACAAATTATAAACAGTCCCAGAAACGGCAATTTCTACTGCACCCAGCCATTTTCAACATTCTCTTCTCTTAAATTGTTCCACATCTTGTGCCTGCCTTACCTCGTGTCTATGTGGAGTCTCTAGAAGTCTGCAGACCATCTGCAATAGGTGACTAACACATGTTAGCCCCAGCTCTCCCCCCGGGTGCCTATGGAGCTAGGATGTGACAGGCTGGATAGTGAGGGGTCTTAATTGCTTATCACATTAAGACATTACTGCAGCCACAACACCCATGTGAGACAGTGATAGTAGCAGCCAGACTTTGGTCCAACAGCAATAAAAATGAATAATACTAATTTCTTCAATTATTTACCACTCACAAGCAAATTAGTCATCTCTTTGCCATACCTGAGACAGTAGATGCCACAAAATACCTTCAGTGCCACCTAGCTACTAAGTTACTTGGAGAGATAAATTTGCAACTCGCACTAATTGCCATAAGGCTCATCAGTGACAATGTCCTGTTTCAGCAGCTGATGCTGTGCCCTCAGGGGTCTAATCAGGATGGTGATGAAAGCCACAGAGATAATTCGCAACCATAGAAACTCTGTTTTAAATGGATGATTATCTACAGTATGGCAAAGTGAATTCCTCAGAATGATGGCTAAATGAATAAATAACTACATGCACCCCAAACCCACAGGATATTTCCTTCCACTTGTAAAGGCACTTCAGTATCTCCAGTCCCTCTGAACATTGCCAAGAAAGAGCAACAGCACTTTTGTGGTTTAGCTTTAATTTCATGGAGACGTAAAGAAGCTATGAAGAATACCTCCCTTGCTTTCTACTTGCCTTGGGTTTCATGTCCTTCTCCATATCCATCATGTTTCAGTATCTCCATGTCCATCATGGAAGTTCTGAAGTACTCTGATCTCTGATTATCTCTGAACTGCTGTATTTTTACAGAAAGTACAATAACCTTCAAAAGTCCATGGACCCATCTTACTGGTGGTGGCTCCACTGGCTGACTGTGATGAGTGCACCCACAATTATGTCCACACCACAGCCAAGTGTGCCTTGTGCCAGGCTGGTGGCAGGCTGGGAAGTGGGTGCGTACTGAGGGATACAGCAGACATGTAGCTTTCCCTGGATAACTCAGACTGAACAGAGCTGGTTTTTCACTTTTTCCTCCCCTGGCCCGGACTGTGGACTGTTGCCAGGCATTTTGGTGCGTCCTGGACCAGGTTTCTTAGCAAAAAGCTAAGAAAAGCAAAACAGAATTAATTTCAAAAAGTGGTTGTTTTTATGACATACTGTATTTTGGTGAGGTTATTCCATTTATGGCGTAATTTGTCCAGATAAAATCTGTCTAGAAATGACCTTATGGTCTGGGTATGATGCTGATACAGGATGCATGTGTGCTTGTGCTCCCACAATGTCAAACAGCAACGCCTGGACAAGGATCAGCTCCACGGATGGAGCAGGCAAGTGTCCCTGACCACTCTGCAGGTCTGATCCCGCTCCAGGTGCACGCTACTGGGAAGTGAAATCAGTCCCACCAAGGGAAGATTTCCTGGCTGTGGCAGCAGCACACATCTGGCAATGATGCCACACCCACTGATGGCAGCAGGACATGCGTCAGAAGAGATCAGTGCCTGTTGGAGCACGGTGAGGATTCCCACCTCCTCTTTAGAGGCTCTCATTACCTTAACGCTGGAGAGTTGATCCAAGCCAGACCAGATTATCACGGAATCACAGAGTCATTAGGGTTGGAAAAGACCATCAAGTCCAACCTTTATTAACCCAGCAACACCACATTCACCACTAAATCATACTTCCAGGTGCCACATTCACACGGTTTTTTTGCAAATCTCCAGGAGCAAACAGCATCAGCCATTTCAGGGAGCCCAAGCCAGCTTCTGCTGGCTGACAATCTGTCTGTAACATCAAAGTCAGTGCAAAAGTTTTTGGAGCATATTAGTAATTGAAATTAGTGCTGAGGACGATACTCATTTCATATGGATGGACCTCAGCACTGTGAAGTGGGTCTTACAAAGAACATCTGTGTGGCACCCACAAGGAGAATTTTAATTGTTCCTTAAAGCTACTGCAAAAGGTAGATTTCAGCATGGCAAAAGCTGGCCGTTCAAGCATAGAAGGCCTGCAGCCCTCAGGTGTCCCTCTGAGCTGGAATTACCATATAGACACTTAAATAAAAATGAGCCCAGCACAGGAACCTGACACCACATCTCAATCCAAGCCCTGCTGATTTACACCAGCCAAAAAGAGGCCTGACCTGCAGGGCCAAACCTGGCCCATGGCTATATCCCGGCAGCTGCGGTGATTTAGAAGCTCTGTCAGTGTCAGTCACCAGTGGGTCTCGTTGAAAGCCAGATTTATCTTGTAATCTGCACTAGAGGCGTAAACTGCTACTGCTGCTCCCACGTAAAATAAATCAGCCCAACGCAGCCCGGAGCTGGTGGCTATGAGCGCCAGCCCTCACTCTGATTTATACATCCTTATGCTAAAGTCAGCAGTGGCCAAACGTGAGCAGGAACCTTCCCATCTCACCTCCAGGGCTGACACCTTGGCAGAGGGTGGCACTGGGGACAGCATGGGGACCTGCCTGTGCTGGGGACAGCAACAAGCCTTTGGATCAGCCTGATCCAGGCTTCCAGTCCTTGGCAGGGCCTTCCCCAAGCCGTGGCAGCAGGAGCAAGCACTGCTGTGAGGAGCGTGATGGAGTGGTGCTGCTGTCCTGCCTGGGGACAGGACCCTGCTCTGCTGGGGGAATGCCTGAGCACACCGGGTTAACTCAGGCTTCAGGCTCACTGTTATTTTAGGCATCTTTCTCTGGTTCTGAAACACAGGCTGACAAAACGCAGGAAGAAAGATAGAAGTGTAATACCCACCCAAATGTAGTTCCAGGGAACGTAAGCCTCCAACTCTTCACATCCCAACTGTGAGCTTATGACTTTAGCAGCTCTCCCCTTTGGGATTTTTTCTTATCATATAAGATAAAGAACATTGTTTTCTCTTTCAGTCTTGCACAGCACACGCCTCCACTGCCCCATCACTGCCCTGGCACACTCCCTTTCGAGACAAAGCAAAAGCCCCAGGACATGGGCAAATTTTGAAGCCCACCCAGCAAAAGCAGTACAGGATTTGGGGGTGCATCAGCAAAGTGGCGATTGCCACACATCCAAACAGGGACACAGCTGTGGGTTTTGGCAAGTGTTGACCCAGGAGCCAGAGGAAAGTCGATGCTGTTTTCCTGGCTGTTTTCCACCAACAAGAGGCAGGTTGGTGGCAGCCCATATGAGCCCACCCTAATGAAACAACTACCCAAGTGTTGTGCTGGAGTCTGCCCATTCCTTGGTGTCAGGTGAAGCCACAGGGGTTTGGCAGAGCAGCCACGGCTACACCCAGTCCCTCCACAGATACTGCTGGCAATTTCAGGCAGCGAAATAACACCCTGGCAGTGCCAAAAGCCACAGCAATTAGCAACAGTGTAAGTAATCAAGTGAAAGCACTTTTCCACAGCCGAATGACCAGACTGTCAAGCATACAAAAACTAGTACCTAAAACTGATTGCAGCTCACATGGATAATTTCTATCAGAATTATGTTGTTGTATTAAAACAGTGACGCATAATGTATGGCCGTGCATCTCTGCAATAAACACCGTACATTTAATTTAAAAATCTATGAGTCATTAGAAAAGTTCTCTCACTATGTTGTACAGACCTTTGTTGAGTCAGCAAAGGAAGAGTCTTTAAAAAAAAAAAAGTTCAGGGAATCACATGGATGTGAAATACCTGAGCTGGGAATGGGAGTGTGACCTGAGCACTGTGTGACAGCATTTCCTGAGTGGAACAGCCCATCCCGGGGGCCCATGTGCTGTGCAGAAAGTGGATGTCCCTTGCTCTGCACTGCAGGCTTGTTGTGCAACAGGCTTGTAGCAGCAGAGGAAAAATCAGCATGTCTGATCCTGAAGCCCTTGCACAGGTTTGACTTCCATGGGGAGTCAAATGCCTGCACTGGCACTTGCAACACAGGTGAAATTGCCAACTAGGTGGAGGGTTGCACTGAATGTGCACCCAGGGTGGTTTCCATTGGCACTTGCTGTGAGCTTTGGGTCTGCAGTCACTGCATTTTACAGCAGGGAGACTCACTCATTCTGATTAAACTCAGTCCCCTCCCTGTGTTGGGTAATCACTCCCTGCCACTGCTCAGAAACCCTTTGCATCTCCCAGAGGCCTTTTTCCCTCTGTAGTCATCCGTGGTTCCAGCGTGGGCACCAACATCACAAGGGAACAGCCAAACGGATCTCATTGTTTGGATTTTTTCTCCAAGCCTTCTGTACTGGCAGCAGCCCCTGCACTCTGCTCACCACCCCTCAGCAGAGTGGATCAGCTGGACACGACAGTGAGCTCAGCCAAAAGTGGAGCTCAGTGCTTGATTCAATGTGAAAACCACCATCAGCTGGGGACCAGGTCTGGACAGGCAGTGTGATTTTTTTGTCATGTGAAAATGGGCTGATCAAAGTGCTGCTGGCAGGTAGCATGGTCGGGCAGTGCTGCAGAGAGCTCGGCAGGCCCGCAGGAAACCACAGGGCCCTGAAATGAGTGTGCGTTCGCCAGAGTCAGCAAAAGCAGCCTACAGACCTGAACTTCATTATTTCTTATTTCATACACTCTTTAAACTGATCTCGTCTTTACCTTCCCCCAAGTTTTATATCCTTGAATTTTACTGGGTAATCTTTCCTCTCCATGGACAAGGAAGGTTTTAGAAGCTTTAGGATAATAAAAGCATTGGGAAAAAGGAAAGCGATGGGGTTTTCAGGTACTGTGCAGAATTGTGCAATGGCAATTTGGAGACAGAAGTGCTATTTCTAGCAATGATGTCGCTCTGCGTTGGGAACTCTTCCTCCATCCCTTCTGTTTCCACCTGCATGAAGGACTCACGCTGCCACCCTCTCTGCAGAGGCACTTACTGCCCATCCAAGCACCTCACACAGCACAGAGGAGGCGTTTTCATTACGAGCAGGAGAAACCAGAGATCTCTGTTGCTATCTAAACATTAGCAGCTTTAATATTTGTTGTTCTCAGGTTCCTGTCCTGTGCAGCTTTCCACATAAAGACAAAAATGTCAATCAATACTGAGCACAGCCACACCATGCTATTCATTCCTCCTCGAGAGGGGGTTTTTCCAAAGCTGAATCACAGCAAAAACCTGCAGAAATGATTGTGATTCCAGACTTTAGTGGATATCACTGGGAAACAGAGTGGCCAAATGGATTTTCCACCTACCATCAGTCATAGCAACACAACATACTTCACTCCTGAGATGCACACTTAGGGTTGGGTTAAAAATAGATAAAGGCAGGAGAGCAGAGCACAGCGGTGTTTGTGTGTGATCAGCACAGGAGCCAACTCGGCAAGAAAGGCACTGGGCAGGGTTGATCCAGTGACGCCCCTCGGCACAGGGCCGTGGCTTTGCCCACTCCTTCTGGAAGATGCTGCTTAGTAAAGCAAGGGACAAAATGCAACAGGGAGTAACAGCAGAGCAAAGCATGGATCAGATAAGGACTAAGAGCATGCAGCTCTGATGCACAAGGCGTGTAGGGAGCTCCTGCACATGGTGCCAAAACCTCACGTTAAACACCTTCACTAGAACATGGGGATAATACTTTGCTCCTCCGTGTTTGAGACGAATGCAGGATGCCCCACCAGGCCTGTCTTGGCAAGGAAATGGCCTCACCTCCCCAGTGGCTTGGGTGAGGGTCTACTCAGCTCAGAGGGGGATTGGCAGCCCGGCCCTGGGTGCGTTGCTGTTGTTAATCATGATCAAACTGACACAGAATGTGAGTCAATGGGAACTGAAGAGTCCAGGAACAAGGCTTCCCTTCCCACCTTGGAGACCACCCCAGTGGTCCCAGTGAGTGCCTGGGACACCCGAGGCCAGAGCCAGCCAGCACGTGGATTTGGCACCACCATAAAGCCCTCAGCACCAGCAGCTCTCTCTAATTTGGGGACTTTGTGTGAGTGATGGGTGCCCTCATACAGCCCGTGGGGACAGGGCTGTGCAACAGGACACAAGAGAGAAGAAAACAGAGGCATCAGTGTGTGCACGTCTCTGTCCGTGTGTGTGGCAGTACAGGCACCACGTCACGTCCCTGCTTTATTTATTCCATGAAGCATAAAACCACACAGAACATGTTTGAGGTTATCTGAATCTTGAACTCCTAAACAAATGATCAACTTCTGACTCATTTCTAAGAAACTCAGGCTTCTGTGACCAAGCTTCCTTTACAGTCATCAGTGAATTTTAAATTACAAGCCAAGAGGACGTAATTTTCAATGAAAGATGCCTCCTGTGCATTTTGATTTAGTAGCTGGAAGATGATACTATAATATTTCAGTCTATAACAATTAATGAGCATATTCTGGGGTTTATAGCTGCATCACAGTTCCTACCATGGGTCTCCTTTGGTTTTTTTAACTGCTAACAAACAGAGATTGTGTATCTCCACACCCAGTAACTGCCTCCACATTCATGCTAACTTTAACAAGACTCACTGTTTTTCAAGGCCCACGAAAGGCCTTGACCTATAAAATTCAATTTCAAATGGTAAAAATCCCCTGGCCACTGTAGACGCTGGTGACAAACTAATGTGTTATGTTCCATAACCGTCTGTTTTGAGTACTGGCTTGACCTGTAAGTGTTCTAGATACAACCTGACTAAAATGGGTTTTATTATTTTCCATTAGTGCCTGCCGCAAGAAAATCAACGGGCAGTCCACAGGGGAAATAAAAGTAGGTAGCTCCTCTAGATAGCATCTGCTGCAAATGTAAACAGACCCTTTCCCAGCCCTCTCCTTGATTCAGTTTCTTTCCAACCCTGTGATGTGATCATATTTCCCAAGATTTGTGCTTTTGTTGCAAGTCCTGAGGCAGGCCAAGGGCAGGAAATGTTCCCCCACCCTGCAGGACCTGCTGCTGTGGTTGGGTGATGCTCCATCAAACCCCTGGCCCAGCAGCTGGTCAAGGAGATGCACTCTCATTGTGCTGAACTGGCAGCACATGACGAGGAGTGTGGCTGAGCCGCGTTTCTCATGTTTGAAGTTGGACTCACTGACATCAGAAACTATTTTTCATAGAATCATGGAATGGTTTGGGTTGGAAGAGACCAAATGCCCCTACCATGGGCAGGAATGCCACCAGGTTGCTCCAAGCTCTGTCCAGCCTGGCCTCGAACACTTCCAGGAATGGGGCATTCACAGTTCTCTGGACAACACACAACACATGCCCGCCTGTGCTGCTGTGCAGGCCCCAGCACTCAAAGCAAGCCCACGACAATTTGGGGCAGAACCCCGTGACGTGTGAGCACATGGCCTCGTGCAGGCACCGTGGGACAGGGCTGATGGCACATCTCTCCTGGGGTCAGCTGCACTTGGGCACCGTGGCCACACAGGGACACCTGGCAGCTACAGCCTGAGCCTGCCCAGTGCTGCCTCCACATCCCAGCACATGCCCCTCGGGCTCTGCTCCCTCCTGGCTTTTTCTGCCCCTCATCAGAACGCTTCACAGAAGTGCCCACCAAGATCGTTTGCCCTCCTTTCATCTCCCAAAACTTCTTTTTCTTTTTAAGGCAAATTATGCAGTTAAAAAAAATCTCCTAGCATTAAAACCTGCCTCACGTCGTCATGTCTCAGTAAAACAATGACATTTTCCCCTCTTTGATGCTCAGATCTAGCTCTGCAGGAAATTTTACTACCATGACTCTTTCATCTCTCTCCTGGTTTGAAGATAAATGATCCTTGGACTCTTCTGGACCCACATAAATCACAAAAGCAATCTACTAAGAGAGCTGCCTGTGGCACCGACTTCAGCCAGAATTGAAAAGGACAGTCAAAAATATCCATAGTGCTTACACAAGGAGTAACAGGGCTGGGGTAATCCAATGCCTTCTCCTTTCGGCAAGCAGGAACTGTGGCATGGAGAAGACGACAATGGTGGGAACATGGCACTGGGGGAATGACAGCCCTGGGATATCATCCTTGGAGACACTGAGGATCACTGGAGAAAACCTACAAAACATCACCTTCTGAGGACATGGGATTTGTTTCCAAAGACAAGTTCTGATTCATTCTCCCAGGCCACCGAATTTGGACCTGGGGGTCAGATGCATGTGACATCATCCCTTTCCTAACCACATCTAGTTTATCTACAACTTAAAGGGAGTTTGCCCCCAATCAATCTCTGAACAAGGGGCTATGGTGAGAAAGGTGGCACCTTTGGGGTCTCAAGTTCAGGGGTTAGGAGAGGCAGCTCGCCTTATATTGCAAACAAATTTCAGCCTTTGTTGAGGTTTCATATGCATGATGGAGAAACTTAAATGGTTGCTGCTCAGCATCATCTTTTCTCCTTGCAGAAACTCCCCTGAGGGTCCAAAGTGATGGGGAAGACAACCAAAGCACCAGAAACTTGGCTTGGGAGTGGGGTGACAGCCTCCAGGCAAGACTTCTGCTTGGAAACTCCACGAGAAACCACAGGGAAAAAAGGACAGCACATGGCCTGGGAGGAAGTGCAGGGCTTATCTCACATTGCCTCGCTTGAGGCTGATTTGGCCAAACCGGAACAGGGAACGTGTGGGGTTCATATCCTGTACACTGAACTTGCTTGAGAGATGGCTACGGGGTGGGCAACAGTGGCCAGCTCTCAACATGGCTTCATGGGGTAAAGCAAATCCTTTGTTGCACGAAGGTTTAGGTGCCACTGAGAGCGTGATCCTTGTCCCCAGGCACAGCTTCACCCCGGAGCACCCTGGCAGGCTGCAGCTGCAGAGAACACTGCTCCAGCAGCCGCTGCTCCAGCAAGCAACTGCTCCTGGGTGACTTGTGCTTTCCTGTGGGTGGGGTGCGGGCTGCAGAGCTATTTTTGTGTCTCCCCTCGCTTTCACCCGAGTGCAACTGGATACCACAAGCCCCATCAGCCCCGAGCAGAGTGTGCACAGCACTGCTCATGCAAAGCATGCCGTGCTCGCAGGCAAGGAGATGAGGTTTCTCACTTCTTTTTTTCCCTTAAGCAAATTTTTAAAGCCCTAATTGCCAAGTAGTTGTGTTGCTCATAGCTCCTTGAATTCGGGAACATCTGCTGAGATCATTCATGCAGGGTTGCTCCCCATTAACAAAGGTGTTATCTTGAACCTGGATCTAACACAGACCCCCGCTGACACTCTGCTCCTTCCAGTCTGATACAGCACTTTGTGATCCCATTTCCAGTCATTCCAATCCACAGCAAAATCATTTGAGTATATACATGCAGCCAACTATTAAATAGCTTTTTGCTACAGTAAAGCACCACCACCCAGCAGTGACCCCCGTTATCAGTCAGGGAGGGGTGTGGGAACACTTGGCATAAAGCATTAAGGATGATGATGCCCTCTATTCTTTCTCCATCTCGGTTGGTATTGCATGGCCATCTCCCACTTTTCCATCTGCTTTGTTCAACTCTGATCACCTTCCTATAAGAGGTAGAGAAACAGGAGCCAGGATGTGTCATGAGAGATGTTTTTTTGAATAACTATCCTTTTTTTCCATCATGGAGCTGCAAAGAGAAGCAGCATCTCTCTCTGAGCTCTAAGCCCTTCTCATGAGATAATGAAACCAGTAACTCAAAGCTCTTCATGCAGATTTAGGGATTCCCATGCTTGGATATCTCTACTGAAGGCTTGTGAAAATCAGGCCTGATTTTCACAGCTGCTTGATTTTTCCCTTTTCTGACTTGGAAAAGCTTGGCAGTGTTTGCATGGCATTTTACACATGTGGAATTACTGATCTAATTTTGGTTTCTTCCATCCTTTTATTTGAGTACAGACAAATAACATCCTTTCGCACAGTGTATTTGTGGGAAATGACAAAGTGATGCCAGCTCAGAATGAAACATCATGAGCAGGAGGACAACAGACGGAGGAAATAGCCTCAAAAGCAATGGATGGAAAGCCAGAATCAGGAGGAGTGGAGGGGATGAACAACTCCACTTCAGCAGGGTATTGCATGTGTGGAAAGCAGAATGCTGGCTGTGACATTCTGCTCTCTTCAAGACTGATTTTCACAAAGTTTTTGTATCCCTGTTGACACTGCGGTCACCGGGACCACTGGACTCCACTCCCCTGAAACAAACCTCATTGAGGTTGGAAAAGACTTTCAAGATCATTGAGTCCAACCATTAACCCACCAGTGATGCCACAAGGGAGGCTGGCAGTGCAGGGGTGTTAACCTGGAGATGATGTCAGAGTTGTGCACTTGGATGTCTTTTCAGAAACCAAGCGTACTGATTTGGCAGAAATTTCCTTATCCTTCGGGTGATTTTCAATGAGAAAAACACTGCTGGGCTTCAAAGCTTACTGAGTTGCTCAGGGGAATGAGTCCTGGTGGAGTCCAGCAGCCAGGCCTAGCTAGTGGCCAACACCTGCTTTCCTGCTCCCATGTTGAGGAAGGGTTTTCAGAGCTGGAGGACTACAGATCCAGCCTTCATCCCACGTTCAGTTGTGTGTTTGTGATTTACCAAGCAAATTTCTGTGGGTTCTAGAGTGCAGTTTCATTAAAATGTCCTTTTTCCCTAACTCCAGAGGATGGTTACAAAACATGCTGAAATTTGTTTTTCACTCGTTAGGGCTTCCAGAACTTTGTGCTCATCTATCTTACATTATTTTTCTTTCTATTTGTGGTTTTGAGGTCATGGCTTTAGAAATGTTAACTCTTCAAGTAAAGTCCTGAGCCAAAACCAAACTCTTCTTGGAGGAAATACTGACCTTTCCACTGGTGCCTCTCAGCTGAAAAACATGGAAATGGATACATGGTAATTGATCTCTCCTCTGATCCAAAGGTACCTCAGCGAAGTTACGTCCTCATGGAAAATGCTAAATGATAGTGTTGGGTGGACAGTGCAAACGTACACAAACTTTCCCACAAATATTTGCTTGTCTTAAATCTGTTTGGCTCTGCTCATGGCTCACCAGAGTTTATTTTCCACAAATATTCTAACAAGAGCTTGTTGGCAAGAATATACATAGAAATTGCTCAAGGTAACATCTGAGGAAACTATTTTTGAAGGTCTGTTTTAAGGCCAGCAACCCTAAAACCCTGCTATTTTCATGTGTTTGGAATTACCATCCCCACGGAGAGGGCAGCATTCCCCTTGGAGAAGGCCAGGCAGGGGGATGTCTGAGTCATGAGTCAGATGCTCGTTCTGCTCTGGGGAAGATGCTGATTAACCACTGACAGCTGGAACACTGAGACTGCATTTCCATGGTCAAAGGAAGAAAGCTCTAGAAATGCTCTTCCCTGCTCCCTGCCCCATGTTATGTGAAGGCAGGAGAATCGGGGATCTCCTCTGCTCCCTCTTCCCTGAATACAGATGACAGCTCGCAGTGAAGTCCCAGGTGGTATTTCAGGCACAGGGAGCAGTGAGGGTCCTGAACATGCAGGTTTGAGTCACTGGTCTGGCTGCACACTACTGCCAAAACCGGGGATAGCAAAATTCCCTTCCCTTCCCTGAGCACTCAGGCGACTGAGATCCTGCTGGAGCAGGCTGCAACACGAATCCTCCAGGCAGTTTATATATAGCCTGAGAGAATCAAAGAGCATTATTTTAAGTTCATGACCTAGTCTTCATATTCCTTGTAGCAACAACAGGGCAGCTGGGACAGACTTGCCCTGTGAATGCAAGACTGGGGCACTTTCTCTCTCTGGAGCTTGAGCAATGAAGCAGATCCTTGGGAAAGCCCCACAGCAAACTGGTACTGCAGAACTGGGCTGCAGGGGCTGCACCTTACGGCTCACTGCAGAGCTTGACATCTTCAAGTCTGGCTTCATTTTGATTCAGAATAAAACTGCTGGAACTCTCCTCAAAACTAAAAGGAAGGCCCTTCTGGATATATCACAGCATTTAATTTTTATTGAGACTGCTTTATTTTCTATTATTATAATATATAATAAACAATAAAGCTGGAATGCCATTCCAGAGTGAAAAATATCATAGAATCATATAAAATCCTGAGTTGGAAGGGACCCTCAAGGATCACAGAGTCAAACTCCTGGCCCTGTACAGGACACCCCATGAACCACACCACGTGCCTGAAAGTATTGTCCAAATGCTTCTCAAACTCTGTCAGGCTTGGGGCTGTGACCACTGCCCTGGGGAGACTGTTCAGTGGCCAACCACTCCCTGGGTGAAAAACCTTTT